>HG738138.1:2716367-2955692 GCA_000499405.2 Onchocerca volvulus
CTAATTATTGATCATAATCAGGAATATAATTTCCAAATTAAGTGCATAGAAAGAAGAAGTGACAGATTAGGAACAGAAGTACCATTATGCTATTAAAAATATTTGTTCTTATGCGATATTTCAAATTCAGGATTTCTGGATCAGATAAATTAGCATAATCATTTTAGATTTAAGCAAATAATAAATCTGAGCTTACTCGAATGTTAATGTCGAATAGTTATTTCCAAAATGAAATAGATACCTTCAGTTATTTTGCACAAATCATATTTAATTATATCATGTTGGACATATAATCAGCCTGTGAACAGAAAAGAAATAGAAAATATTCTTAATTAATCTTAAAATTCCATTAATAATCGAAGTTTTCTAAAAGATTAAACAAAAATTATATCCAACATTTCTAAATTATTCTTTCAGTATTAACAATATTAATGAAAAAGAATTTCAGTGTTACTTATGGATATAATTAGGTAATCAATCGTGTGACTAATTATTCATTCATCAACAAAAAAAAGTAATAGTACTTAACATAAAAAGACTAAAACTCACAAAATGCGAAAATAAATTAATAAACAAATGATGAAAGTGATTGGTGAAAGTAACGCCCTAAAATCACATGTTTTCTTCAAAATTATTCCCCTAAATAATATATTCACGCTTTCATATTTATTGGAACTTTCCCGCATTGAATTACTAATTTCGTCATATTTTCTCGAAACGCATCTGTAAAATATCAATTCTGCTAACAAAAAGTTTTGCTTGCAATATATTTGTACGCATATAGTAGTTTAAATAATAAAACTCAATACATAAATAGAAATTATAGAAAAATTAAAAAATTAAATTCTAATTTCTAATTTCGCAAAAATATATCCATATAGCTATTGAAGTGATCTGAATTTTGATTGTATTTTTTGGCAATTTTTTGATTGCACAAACATTGTGATAGTAAAAAAATGAAATATGCAAGAAAAATTTTCTCCACAATATATGAAAGGTTTGAATTGCTTTCCTAAATTGTTTTTTCGTAATTCAGCAAGAAAATTTTAATGATTATCATTATCAGTGTTGTTTATTCTTGGGACTGTACAGTTCGTCTTATCAACATCACATCCCACCATATTGTTATGTGTAAACAATTCAGGAAATTGAATAAACAAAAGAAGTGACAGCTCCATAGCAGCTTTAATTGATTGATACTTTTAAGCAATTTGTCATCAAATTATGATCGAAGAAATTGAAATCCAATAGTTGCACAAAATGATAATTCTGTATAACCAATGATTTATAACAGAATGATAATTCTGTTCATGAAATTTTAATAATTGATACAATATGCTGTACGGAAACTTGAAAGAAAATCGAATATAATTTGAGTATTTTAATTTGTTCAGATATTACCACAATTATTAATATTCTAATTTTAAGGAAATGATTGACATAGATCTTATAAGCATAAGTCAAATGAAATTTTTCAACTACTTATTTTACTCGATCACAAATTTGATTAGCCGATTTTTACTCGATCGTAAACCGATCAGTCCAATTTAATTCAAAATTCTAGAATTTAATGGATATGGATTTTGAAGAAGTAAACCAAATCCTATGCAAATGGAATAATGCTGAATACATTTTATTCACCTGATGCTCCCTTTTCGTTCATTTTGTGTGTATTTGCCATAGATAGAAACTGGTTCAGAACAACCACCGGCCAGTAAATTGGTCAATGGTCATTCGGTCAACAAATCGATGGTTCTCCTATTTCACAAATTCCCTTTACTCCTTGGCCTTCTTTTCATCAAAATTCATATCCTACAAAGAGGAATGAATCATTTCGAATTACAATTCGGACAATCATATTCTGTCTGTATTAGCTTTATATGGAAATGAAATACTTTGATGAAGTTTTACATACTTCCAAATATGCAAATTGAAAAGCTAAGAATTGATAGTATTAAATTTAAATTTGAATCAAGGAGCATGATTCTTGTTTGAAATTCTGCAAATTACCAACGCTATCAGAGAATTCTTCTGACATTTTGATGAGTTAGCATTTAAATGGATTGTTAAATTAGCCCTATCGTTCAAATTTTGAAACATTTAAGTCTTGAATAATTTCATTCTTCTTTCTACTGCAAAAACTATTTGGAACATGAAGCAAAGCATTACTTTCACAAATAAATGCAACTTCTGATAACTAGAACACATCGTTCTGATACTATAAGTTCAGAAAATCATGAAGTTTAGTTTTCTCAAGCTTTATTTTCAGCAAACTTCATCAGTGTTCTGATACTATAAGTTCAGAAAATTATGAAGTATAATTTTCTCAAGTTTTATTTCCAGCAAACTTCAGTGCTAGTTTAATAAAAAGGAATAAAAAGCAGTCAAAACCTTATTTTTGAAAAACATTTCAACTTGGTAATGGAATATTAAAATCCGAGGCGACAATTCGAATTAGATTAACGGTTTTCATTCACTTCATTAAATCGAATTTACATATATTTCTGGCCAGAATAGAAGCAATTACTTTTTACCAAAATCGAACTGTCCTCGTAACATCAGTTCAATTCCGTTTCCATTCGAATTATTTCCATATTATTTACAATTTCTATTAAAATAACTCTTTCAGTGTTTGTTGCTTTTTTTTCTTTTTGTGAAAAACAATTTTTAAAAAATTTATTCAAAAAGAAAAGAAAAAAACACGAAATTAATCAACAATGACAACAAAAATATATGGCAACTTGGCAAGAAATATATTTCAATATTCGGAACATCACTTCAAAATATACCCTACAGGAAGAAAAAAAAAAGGATATTCCTTTTTCTCCTTTAATTTATCCGATTAGCCAGTTTATTATCTATACACTGGATAAAATACTACATCAGCTTTGTAGAAGAAGAAGCTTATACTGCTTATCTTCTAATTTAGCTACTATCAATTTCGTTTGTTGTTAAAATGTTTGATCAATTTCCTAAAAAAAAAAAAAAAAAAAAAAAAAAAAATGGAAAAAAAAGATAGAAAGCATCAAAAAGTTCAAAATTCTTTTTCAATTCACAAATTAATCCATAGGAATGTAAGAAAAAGATTTCACATAATCTTGGAAAACAAACAATAGCAGCCCTTCTTAGTCTTATGATTATTTTACCGATAAGAAAGGAAAAAAAAAACGAAAAATATCTTGATATAAAGTTGACAAGAAAAGACATCGTAAACACAGGCCTCTAACAAATTTTTAGGCACTACGTCGTTTAAAGACATATATACCATTATGTACACATAAGAAGCCAAAAAAGATACAAAACATTAAAAAAAAAAAAAAAAAAGAAATAAGCACATTTAGAGCGCACCGTGTAAACTTTTTTGATCCCGCATTTGTGATCATTATCATTGATAGTGAAAATTTTTTCATGATAAATAAATCTCTAATTCTTTTCAAATAAATCCTAATTGCTAGAATTAAAATTTGATTGAAAACTTGAAATCACAACACATCAATAAAATGGGATTTAATCAAAAAAATTCTTTACCAGTGCGATAATTGGGAAATTAGCTCAGATATCTCTGGAAGGAGGAGTAAAATGAATCGTCCAAAATGACATTTGAGCAAAAAATTATAATTACCAAAACTGTCAAATAAAACAGATGGCAAAAAGATGATACAATTACATTACATATATTAATTAATACATTCTTTTTTTTTTCTCTCTCAACAAAAATGACATTTTTTACGGAGAAAAACGTTTGAAAATGAAATGAAATTTTTAAAATTTAATTCTAAAATTAGAATTTAAATGACGAAAATTATTGATAATCGTTCTAATCCACAAAATTATTCGACACGATTTTTTGTGCATATAAAAAATTTTTGAAAATTTTTTTGTGCATGTTAAAATTGATGACAGTATGATAAACAGCTAGTAGCAATTAGTGCGCACCTGAGCAAAAAAAAGAAAAAAAAAACAAGTAAACAAACAAACAAATCAATGTAAATATTGCAATTGAACTCAAATTTAAATCAATGAAAAATTAAAAATCTTTCGGAAACGGTACCACCGGTGTTTTTAAACTTTCCGGACTACGGCTTACAAAATTGCTACGTCCATAAGTTGGACAACCGTTACCGTTCAGATTCATGGCAGCACCAAGAAAAGGCATCAATGGTGACATCATTGCTGCAGTAGCCATTGCTGCCATATGTGATGGATTTGGTGGAAACTGGAAAATAGGTTGCTGAAGGCTAGCAGTAGTTGGGGTCAACTTGGAAGCAGCCATCGGTGACCCTAAAGCTCCAAGCATTGGACTTACGGCTGCCGTTGTAAGTAATGACGTGAACGGACTTGTTGGACATAAACCAGCAGAAAGTGAAGCAGCGGCATAAAGTTGACTGAATTGAGTTACCAAAGGTGATGTATTCGTGTATGCGTTACCTGTATTATTGTGGAGGAAAAAAGGTGAAGGTACCAGTAGATTGTTTGATGATAGTTCGGATCCGTTTGAGAATGCTGCCGTAGCAGAAAGATTAAGCGGACGTGGTTTAACCCGTTTTAATGAAGGTATTTGGGTACCATGTGTTCCACTTCGACTATCTGTAATTGTCGCTGAGGGATTTGACGGATATGAGAGTGACTTCGAAAGTGGCATATTAGAAGATGAAATTGTCGATGACGATGGCGATGATGCCATTGTTGTAGTGGTTGTTTCCGAAGTGCTACAACTGAACATCGGAGTTTTTCGCTTTCTGCATATCACTCCAACATCAGTGCTTGAATTGATCGGATTCTGGAAGCCACTCGGTGTAGAACAACTTACCGCGATACCATTGTAGGAACATTGTCCGCTTGTCGAAGGTATTGCCGAAAAATCTGATACTGCTACTGCTCCTGTTGTTGCTGTTGTTGTGGTATTCATTGTTGTTCGCACCACTACGGTATCACTACCTATTGAAGTAAGCCCAGTATCGGTAGTTGTTGTTGCTTCTAATCCACCATTATTTTCTGTGTTTTTTGTGCTAAAATAAAAATGTAATCTTTAAAATAATGACCCAAAAAAATTTGCATATTTTAATTGCCTATATTCAATAAATACTTTTACTTTTTTTTTTTTTTTTTATATTGAACTATAACCTTGAAATAGTTAATATTTATCCAAAATTTTTCGCATTCTGGGATATTAAACTTCTACTTTCATATCAGAAAGATAGCAAAATAAAATACCTTGCGGAAGGTGATGTATTCATATTGGAAATGCAAACAGTTTGCATGGTTTGCGCATCAATAACACCCGAATTAGGAATCACTGAAGATGAAACAACCGGTGAACTACTACTTCGCATTAAGCCATGACAATCTGCTAAAATTTGACGCAAAATTTTATCATTTCAAAAAAATCATGACAAAAAAGAACAAAAAAAAAAGAAAAAAAAAAAGAAAAAAAAAAGGAAAATCAAATGATTCATCAATTTCACCGATATCATTTATAGAATATCATCAAATAAGATCAAAAGAAAAAATCAAACCAGTAGCAGCAGTGCAATCAGTTGGCATACAATCAATATCTCGTGCAATAGTACATTGCAATGCATCAGGTGTACATCCTTCCGGAAAAGTCACAAATCGATAAACAAATTTTTGTCCAATTACCTAAAACATCATTTTTTCATGGATAAACTGATTTTGGAAAGATTCAAAAAATTCTATCATCAATAAAAATATATATATTCGCAAGAAATAGTTATTTACCAATGAATACTTCTCATTTCTTACATTTTTATTTCATATCTTTTCCTTCTATAAAAAAAAAAAAAAAAAATATGATGATAATAAAAAAAGTATTGCAAAAATTTCATTAATTATTCCAAATCTTTACCGGAATAATCAAATTATTTATAACAAATATTTAACTAAATAATCGTATAACTTATAATCTATTCTTTATTCTTTACTACAATTTAATTATCGTTTAGATTTAACAATTGAAGATAATATATTGTAGAGGAATGATGATACTGATTGATCATAAATTTGAAAATAGGATCAGACATAGATTAAATAAATCGAAGATTTCTTTTTTTTACCTTTTTGATAATATTCTTATCATAATAATATCGTAATGCACGCGATAATTTATCATAATTCATATGTGGTTTACTTTTACGTTGTCCCCATAATCGTGCAACCGCTTCTGCATCCAATAACTGCAAAATTAGGATTTATTTAAAAAAAAGTAGCAACATCTGTCTTTAAATGAGCTTCTTCTTCATCTTCTTCTTCTTCAATATGCATATCAATCAATCATATCTGTATCTTCCTCAATCTTCCTTCTTCCTTCTTCCTTCTGAAGTATTCCGAAAACCAAAAGGAAATATTTACTATTTATATAGCTTGAATCAAATGACCTTGTATTGCTTAGATTTATATTACACTAGTCTCGTGTGCCACAACAAATATCTATTTCAATGCTACCGTAAGGATATAACTGTATTCATTAATCTACTTAAATATGCATGCTATTTATTCCTCCTAACTTCTTTCAATCTAAAAATTTCATATAATTTTATGTAAATTATTTCATTTCTACAAAATTTAGCCATTTTAATCAAAAATTTTATGATTTAAATTTGATTCTTTACAAATAATCAAGTCATACGATAAGCAACTTTTTCAATAATTTTCTGAATGCTTCATTATTTAGTTTTATTTTTCGAAAAAAAAAAAAAAAAAAAGAAATTGAAATGTTCTGTAATCAAAGTTAGCACATTAATTCGAATAAAACTAGCATAATAGCTACTTCCTGTATGTTATGAATTTAAGTTAGAAAAATCTGATCTTTTGTGATAATAATACATACATATATCATCCATTACAAGGCTTATCAGATTCCATTTAGCTCAGAATTTAAATTTGACTTCTATCAGAAATACGAATCTTTTTACTGACATGCATTACTCAATAAGTTTGATTTATACAGACTTCACTTCTTAAACGATGGTTCTTTTGTTTCAGATGTTTAACTCATTATTTTCGCTGTAAAAAAAAAAAAAAAAAAAAATTGATTTTGAGCTATCTTTTATTAATGAACACTTATCAGTAATCAATAATTTGGATTAAATTTAAGCCTTAGAAATAAAAATATTTGAAAAAAAAACAAAGTCACCTTAAATTCGCCTTGTTGATTTGTCCATTGGATCAGATCATTATGTTCACCTTTAAGTAACAATTCCAAAAGGAATTGCCATAAGGTAATATTTGAATCAGTTGTAGAAAGTATAGGTTGTTGATTACTGGATGGTTGCAATAGATTAATATTGCTTTTGATATCTTTTGGGGTTGATCTTTCGCTATCACAGCTTTCATGAGCATGATTAGTTGCAATTGTAACTGATTGATCAGCAACCGGAAATGTTATCACTGGTGGTTTTTGATCGATCAATATAGCTTGATCCAAATTTACTGTTTGTGATGGACTTCGAATTGAGCTATTGCTACTGTTACAACTATTGGTGACCCCACTGGAAAATGTGAGGTTACCAGGCCCAGCTTGGCTATAAGACGGTAAGGTAGTTGAATGAAGCAGGATTGGTTGCTTGCACTGAGCGATTTATCACCGCTCTTCGTTCCTTTTATACATTCAATTTTATTGCAAAAAAAAAAAAAAAAAAGCACACGACAACCGTTCTCGACTTTCTCGATACACCAAATTTGCCAGAAAAATTGAACCTTTTAACTGAAATTTGGAAACATTTTTATTAACCGAAACATTACTGCTTTCTCATTAATTAATACAAGCGACAACTTTAAAGGACGCGGACAATTTAATTTCATGAGAATTTTTGTAAAGTTGGCCAGAAAAAAAAAAATCAATTAACTACAAAAAAAATTCTGATAAATTTGTAGTGATAAAATTACATTTATATACTGGAAAGCATTGATATGATATTGCAATGATCGAAAGTAATCAGAAATTGATAAATTAGAAACAATGTTTCTATTGTTTGGAACAAAATTGCAGTTGCTTTCATCTCTATTTGAACAAGAAATCGGGCTCATTGATACAATTTACAAACGTTAATTATATTTTGAAATATAAAGTGCCTCAAATTAACAAATCAAATCTCAAACTTATCGTCAATTTGCGCAAAAAAAAAATTCCCACAATACTAATGTCATTTCGAAATATTTGCTTTTCACTGTGGTCTAGCTAAAAATGTCATTTTTCAACAACAATAAAACAGTTGTAAATCTCCGAAAAAGATTTATCACATTTGAAGATTTACCCTATCAGTGAGCACTTTTTCTTTTTTTTTTTTTTCACATTAATGAATTCTGTTTAAATGTCATCGTGAGATACAGATAATTTCAAAAATTTGAATTCCAACATTTAACATAACATTCGAACTTAACAAAATTCAATTCATATTTATATTCATTCGAAATCTAAAATGATGGCAAACATAAATAATAGTAAAATATTAAATATCTAATGATCAACTTCGAAAATTTGAATCAACTATTAACTATTTAAAATGGCACTGGCGCGTAGTTTGAATTAATCAACTAATTAACGATATTAGCCTCTACGAGATGAAATATCAAAACTTATCTTAACGAAAATTAAATTTTTGATGAGAGAAAAAAAAAAGAAGAAGGAGAGAATTTGATGTAAACAAATGAAGTCAAAAATGATGAGAAATGGAATGATGAGGTGGGAAAAAAAAATGGAAAAAAAGAAAAGGACGAGAAATGGAAGAATGAAAGGTTATATGGTAAAAATGCTTCTCTTTTTATATTCCATTACAAAATGAAGAAGTTACAATTATTATCATCATATATGAGTGTTCGTTAACATTTGATTGAATGAATGAAAAAGGAAGAAAATAATGGAAAATTTCCATTTGTACTGAAAATATCTCGAATAATTGCTTTGAAAAAGCACTTGTCTTGTTTTAAAGACTAAATATTAATTAAATTAAATTGAAGGAATACATAGTAATGTTCAATACTTTCTCAAAATAAAAATTAAAAATAATCAAAAACCAACTCCAAAAATTGAATAATTCAAATTCTGCTCTTAATGTCTTCTAATGACAGTCGTTTAAAAGATGTTGCAGTATGATATCTATGAAACAAGATATCACCGTTATCAGAATTATCATGCATACATTCACATATATATTAAAATTAAATGGAATGATTCATATAAATAAAAATTTGTTTTATTTACAAAAGGTATTGATGGAAATATTTAATAAGAATATAGCTTCAGTCTATAAAGATAATTCGGTCAAGAATTATTTTCTATTTTATTTAAAAAAAAAAAAGAAAAAAGGAAAAATGAAATTCTGAAAATTCCTAAAATATCGAAGGATTATTGATAGCATTCGTCTACAAAATTACGGAACTAAATATATTGATGAGTTGCTATGACAGGTTGCCTATCCTTTTTTTTTTTTTTTAAATGTCATAAAATATTGTCTAAAAGATATTCAATAAAGATAACATAAGGCTATTTTTTATCCGTTTTCATCAACCTAAAATAATAAAGTAAAAGAATTGAAGAGGCTAGCTAGATTACAGTCATGGAAAAATTGAGAATTAATTCCATTCAATTGGCCAAAATAAAATTAATTTATTAAATTTTCAGACAATATAATCACTAAAAAATAACATCGCTTGACTAGTCTAATTAATTTTAGCATTTTTAATCATTACATTTCTTCTCTCTTCTGTTGTTTTATTCTTTGAATTCTTTTTTTTTTTCTGTATTTTTCCATCATCAAAGTTCATCATCATAATAACAAAAAGAAAAAAAAAGTGCTTCTCTTGATGAATTCTTTCATAATAATTGTAAAAATTGAAAAAATCGATAATTTAATTCCATCTTCAATGTTTACATTTATAACTTCTATAATGATTTAGTTCGTTGATCGAAATGTTTATTTTTGTCATGAAATATATAATTTATGTCCTCTTCCATTTTTTCCTCTTCTTAATAAAAAATAATAAAACTATTTATGAATAGCTTCATGATTTTGGGTCAAATCTATGAAATTCTTAATTAGATCAAATTCTTAATTAATTCTACAACTATAACAGTTCTTCCGAAGGATAAAAGTGAATGGTTAGAGGAGTTTTCTCTTATATTCGATTTATTTATTCACTGTTATACGAAGCGAAATGCTCATTAACTTTATTTTACGAGAAATATTGATATTTATTTCCACGAAAAAATAAAAATAAAATAAAAAAATGGCATTATTCGAATCATTTTTATGGGAAGCAACTTTTCCTGGGAAATGAATTTTTTCCCTCTTTTTTTTTTTTTTTTTTTTTCACGAAATTAATTTCAAAAGTAATTAATAAATAATTTTATTGAGAAGAATGTATTTATCTCAATTAAAAAGGACAGAATTTCGATGGAAATATATCTTTCTTACATGCCCTACTACATGCATATGAAATTTATCATATTATCGATGATCGATTGCTTAATTAAAAGAATTGAAATTGAAGACGAATGTAAACGGAAATGAAGAACAAAAGATGAAAATGAGATATGAAAAGAATGAATACGGTTTCTGGAAGAATTATTTCATCTACCGTATAAGCTAATTTTCAAAAATTTATCGAGCAAATATTTCACAATATCAGCTTTGTAACATTTTTTGATCGTTGATATCGAAAGTAAGTCGTAGCATTTTGGTGCAACACACCATTAAAGTGATGAGAAAGTTGTCGACACACCAGGAATTGCTTACCGTAATGACGACAACAACAACACGAAGTTTAGTTTAGTGAGAGAGTGGAAGAGGAGGAGAAGAAATGTTTTGATGAAAATTTGATTTACCATCCCGAACTTCAATACAAATCAGCTCGGATGGGAAGGAGGAATTTCGTTTCTTGCGCAGAATGGAAGAAAGTAGTAGCAATCGTTGAAACAAAAGCTGGTTTCAACCATTCCCTTTTTACCGTTTCTTCAATTCAATTCAATTCAATTCAATTCAATTCAATTCACTTCACTTCACTTCTCATCGTCCATCCATGAATGGTGATGGTGGTAGAAGAGAGGAAACGAGCAATCATTGTAGTGCAACTTCTCCTCCCTATTTTTAAGCAAAATTGGCAGTGACATGACGGAACTTACGTCACATACACTGATTGATTTATTCATTTCAAACAATCATCGTTTTGACTATAAAACAAAATGTCCGAGAAATGGTGAAGAAAATTTCGAGGGCAATACAGTGAAAAAAGGTGTTCTTTTCATGTTTTATCATATTGATTTATTTGCTCGGATTAATTAGTGTTTTTTTTTTTTTCTTGGATTTTTCAGGATAATTATTTGATCATTTCATTCGTTTGCCTTTAAGAAAATGAGAGAAACGGAGAAGCTTTGCATAATATCATCAAGATAAACCATGATAATATTTGATCAATTATTTCAAAAAAAAAAAAAAAAAATGGAAAAAGAACAAAGTTATAGAGGCAAATGAGGATAAGATAAAAATGGTATGATATCAAATGGAGTGAAAACATAAGATTGTGATATGATATGATATGATATATTTAGAATATGAATTTCTCCCATGACTGTAGAAAATTAATTGTCAAATCGGAAATGAACATCGTTTCACAAGAAAATATACTATTTTTAACTGATAACTGAATGATAAAAGATATTATATTTTAGTCATAGATCTAACTAAATTTATTTCAAATATTATCAATTACAGAAGTTTTTTCTAAGCTTTGCAAGTTTGCCCCATCAAAATAATGCCAATCTCACAGTTTGATCGCATTCATATTATTTCGGAATTTGGATAAATCGTTATGACGGATAAAAGGCATTAAAACTTACATAAAATTAATAAAATTTATTAAAGGAGGAAAAAAAAAACAAACTTTATCCTCTAAATGCCTACTAAATTGAATGAAGAAAAAAAAAATGAAAAAGATTGAGGAAATTTCAAACATCTGAACGTCGACAAAGTCGTTTGTTTGTGGCGGTGAAACGACGACAATTCCGGTGTAAATGGTGACACTCATATCATGTGCAGCTGTTACCGCCATCTCTCTGTCACACGTCCTCGTCGTTGTCATCAAAAAATATCTGAACAAAAAACTTACTACTTTTATTGTCGCATTCTCATATGTACTAAATTGTAAAGATCATCATCCACTTCCGTATCCGGCAAAATTTCGCGGTATCATCCACATCAATCATTTCCGTATCCGCCAAAATTCAGCGGTTATTTCACTGTTTAAAACATGAATTTAAAAAAAAAAAAAAAGAAAAGAAACTGAAAATTCCAATCAAAACGTTTTGGAAAAACCCAACTTGATTATAAGAAATTTGTTATTACAGGAAACTTATCTTAAAAAATTATAAGAAACTTATTCTTCTTGATGAAAATATTGATCGGTAATGAACAGGAAATCATAAAAATGATGCTTAACAAAGAAATAAATGGTTGTCATAACAAAAAAAATGTATGATAAATGCTTATAAATTAGCAGCTAGTGGGTCGAAAAATCCTAACTTAAAAAGAATTTTGCAAAATGAAGAATTCTCACAGTCAAAATTTCCCTGAACTTATATTTTCTTACAATTTCTCCGATTTTAAACTTTTTCTGTATTTTTTAAACAACAAATATGAATCAGTTTTCTTTCTTTTTTTTTTTTTTTTTCTCTTCTAAACCGTCAGATGATAGCATTGGTAGCTGAAATAACGATAATTTTGAAAAAAAAAAAAAAAAAAGAATTTGAAGATTTTAGTGATAGATGATTGAAGAACAAATCAAAAAATTTGGGTGTAAATTTTCTCGAATAACAATTTTTTTTAAAAAAAAACTATTTTTTTCTCTTCTTTTTTTTTTTAAATTTTTTCTAATCCATTTTATTGAAAAAAATTTAAGTGAAGCAAAAAAAAATTTTTCCTTTTTTTCTTCAGGAAATTACATTGAAACAGTTTGATGAACTTCTTCGCAAATTTTCTCTTATTTTCACAAATTATTCCAAAATTTTAATTAAATATTAAACGTATTAGAGAAGAATAATAGATTTTTCAAAGAATTTCTAGGCTTATCTTTTTTTAGGTATGCATATTTGAAGGAATGAAGAGAAAAAATAAAAAAAAAAAGGATAGAAGGATTTGGGTGAATTAGAAGTGAATTCTTTCTGCTTTTTTTTACATCTTTTTACAAATGTTTTCTTTTTTTTTTTTTTTTTTGAAAAAATATTGTAAAGATAGATAAAGATAAATCCTACTTACAACTGTTCTTCCTATTTTCTACTATTTATTATCTCTTTTAGTCACCAAAATTCAACAACTTTTTTTTTGTTGCAATTAAATCGGCAAAATTCGGAAAAACTATTCTTTGATCCTTAAAATTTCTCTACAATTTTTTTTTTTTTTTTTTTTTTTCTAGAAATTTATACTTTTGCACTCTATTTTTGCTGAAAAAGAAATTGTACCAATTGGTATCAAAGAATGCGGATGTAACGACGCTACGACTGTTGTCGATTTATAAATGATCGATGAATCATTTTGTCTTGTCGTTCGATGAACGAAACACACAAACAGGGGTACACATCGAAATTTCACGATTTAAAACAGTTAACTTCTTTTTTTTTTTTTTTTCTTTCTTTCGTTCTTTTTTCTTTTTTTTCTTTTTTACTTTTAGTGTTTTATTTTTTTTTTTCTATTGTTTGCTTAATTAATGAAAAAATATGCTAAGTTATGAAAATGTATTATTAGATAAAAGAAGATAAAATTATTAGCAACAATCAAGAATTATTGTCAGATAAAGGAAATTTGATTATTATTATTCGACAAAGAAAATATAATTATCATTAATAATCAAATGATTATTATCAGACTAGAAGATATAATCATATTAGTAATCAATCAATTAATCTTATATTATTCGTAATATTATTATAATAAATATGGGAAAAATACTTTGCGAAAAAGAGAGAGAGAGAGAGAGAGAAAGGAAGGAAAACGAAAAAAGTAAAGAAATGGTTTTATTTTGCGATATATATATTTATTCTACTAGCAAATTATTTATGTTTCTTTTCTATCAATCAAACTATATCAAAATTAAATGAGAAAAAAAAAAAAGAAAAAGCGAGAAAAATTTCATTTTATCCTTTTCATTTTTTTAATTTTGTCATGAAAATATCAGAATTTAGAAGTTTCGAATAAATATTTGATGAATGTATGAATGTAAGAAATGAAAAATGAGCATAAATATGTCGCATTTTATTTTATTGATTATTAAATTTTGAAATTTAGAAGAGAAAAATATGTTAGCAAGAATGTAAACTAAGAAAATCAAAATTATTGCTAGCAAAAATTTGCTAAACTAAATGGAAATTTATGTTAATTAAAAAAAAAAACAAACAATTAACTAATTTGATATTATTCATCCAATAACAAATTGATCAATCATTTCCTGCCGATTTAGGACGAGTAAAAATTATAAGCAATTTTAGCTTAAAAGGTTGAAATGCTTGAAATTGAAATGTTTTTACATCCTTCCAATCTTTACAACTAAACAGATCATTCATTTTTTGAATTACAAAAATCCTTATATATATATATATAAACATAAACATTATCAATATCATCTTGTCTTTTTTTTTTTGCACCAAAAAGGATTCAAATATGTGACAAACACTTAAATTGGATCTGCAAAAAAAAAGGATGGATTTCCGAAAATTTTCAGAATGTTAATGACAATCTAGTCTCGTATAATGAACTCGATAATTAATGAATGATTAACAAAAAGCCTAATTAGAAATGTAAAAGCAAGAAAAACAAAAAAGAAAAAAAAAATTAATGAAATTTATAAGACAGTTATGACGAATTACTGAAAAATGATTTTAGTCATCTTTTTTTTTGAAAGTTTCAAAAGTAATTCTTCAAATATTTAACCTTTCAAGAGTTAACACAAAAATAACAAATGAAGAAAGTATATACCATAAATAAAAGATACATTATTCATTCATTAGAATATTTTATGAATTACATATATATATATATTAAAAAAAAGCAAAATACAAAAAAAATATAATTTCAATTATAACATTTTATTACAGAATATTATTATTATTATTGTAATTATTATTAATGATGATTTATCATTTCTCAAATGATTTTGAAGAAAAAAAATAAATGTTTCAATGCAATAATTTTAGATTGAAAGTGAGAAGAAAAAAAAAAAAAAAAAGAAAACGGAAAGCAACTCGATCAGTTCCGTAATTATCGCTCAAACATTTAGAAACATAATAAATAGGAAAAGACATTACATTTTGATATATGCATATTTTTTTTTTTTTACAATATAACATACCTATATATGTTCATACCATACATGCTTTATGATATTTAAAATTTAAAAGACAAGTTCTTCTTTTTTTTTTTTTTTTTGTGGTTTTCCTTTTTACTGCAATCGAAAGTTCGTTTTGTCAGAAAAAAGAAAAAAAAATAAGAAAGAAGAAAGAAGAAAAAGTAGTGATTGAAAGTTTGAAGGATATTATGACATTGCATCTCAAAGATAATAACAAAAAATTTCAAAGTTACGATGAATAAAAATGAAATTAAAAAAGTATAAAATGAATTGCAATTAATCAACATATTAGTTGAAATTTTCAAATTTTTTTTCAATTGATTCAATAACATTCACTAATAAATGAGAAGCATTTTTGAGGCGTTTTTTTTCTTTTTTTTTAAGATTCAGTAATATCGGAAGTGGGTAAAATGAAAAAAAAAAGAAAAAAAAAGGAACTATATGATTTAGCTGTTTAGTTTTAATAAAATATTTTTGAAATTAATATTTAATTTGATTTTAATCTAATTAGGATCACTAAGATCGTTTACTATATAGTATTGTAATGCATTTAATATTTGCCAACAATTAGTGTTACAGTTTATCATCAGAGATAATCCTAGATGAATATCTCAAAGAAACTTCACAATGTTTATCGGCAAATTAATTATATATAAAAAAAAAAAAAAATCCACCTAATAAATGTAAGCTAATAAAAAGAAATTTTAACAAATCTTGAAATGAGATTTTTGATAAAAAGAATAGGGAAATTTATTTGTTGATTGATTCGTAATAGTAATGTGATAGCAGATGTCTGTTATAACATTCTGATTACGGAAATTACTGATAAGATCGCTAAACGATACAAGAAAGACATTGCTGAGGTAGGTTAATGTTAGACGAATTAGTCGTAATTAAATTTTCTTTATTGTCATAAATATCACGACACGATAATGATATCAAGCGGGTGTGCTATTGATAGGAGGATTGAGTTGTATAACGAGTAGTTGAAGTGAAGAAAGATGGATGAAAATTGATGAATTATAGATTGTCTTAAAAGGTGAAAATATTTGGAGATTGAGAGAAAGTTGGAGAAATGAAGGAATGAATGATAAGGTAAGAGAAATGAATGAAATATAATGTGTGCATAGATGATGATAAGTGATAATGGGAAAGGTGATAAGAGAGACAAACACGGGACGAGAAGGAGCAACGAAGGCTCCGCCGAGCGGTATCAGAAGAGGTTATGGCAACAGTTGATATGACGGATACAGTGGGAAGAAGAAGAAGGCGGAATGAATGAATGAATGAATCACGCTGTTCACGTGGAAGCTACTTCCTGATGGCCCTTTTTTTCCTCCTCAATATATTTCCTGCTATCAGCAAATGTCCTACTGCAATCATTTTGGGCTTACAGCATTGTGCAAAACATAAATATGCATGCACAAACATGCACGCGTGCACGTTGCATGCACAAATGCAAGAGAGAAAGACGAACAGAAGACAGATGATAGATTTGTTGATCATTTTGAAGAAAGGAAGGGAGGAAGGATTAGCTGATAATGAAGTCGAGAACTTGAGGTGAGGTTGGGAATCGAACAAAGAAAATAACCTTAAGGTTCATTCTTTCCTTTTTTTTTTTTTTTTTTTTTTTTAGTATATTTCTTCTTCATCAATTCCAAACATTTCTTGAAGGATATAAATGACCTGTTCCGACTAATTGAATTGATAAAAGGTCATGACCCGACAGATATAAACTATTTATAGCTTATAATTGTATCGCATGATGAAAGGAAATTCTAAATGACAGTTGACATCATAGATGAGAAGATAAGAAAGCAGGTATTATTCAAGGGAGGGGGAGAGAAGGAAGAACGGGACAAGTGAAGGGATCAGAAATGATAACTGAACCGGTATCATTTATCAATGCTTCTTCATATTCTTTGATAATATTCCTATGATTGTTTGATATCATTTGTATAAACTAACAAACAAATATCAAGAATGACTATTGAATTTGCTTTAAGCATTTTCTCCATATTGTGATGACAGTTTTATGGTGACAGAAAAAAAAAAAAAAAAGCAGAAATTGTAATTTGAGAGATTAACGGAAGTGAAGAACTGAACGGATGATAATAGAACTTTCCGAACTTTACTTTTCATTTTTTGAAAAATATTTTTAGGAATAGATGAAATAAAGTGCAAGTCTAAACTATTAAATCAATAGTGAACTAACTTTAAACAGGATTAAAATTGAGAAATTCGAAATAACATTTAAAATTATCAAAGATCATCTATTTGACTTATTTCCCACATTCACTTTTATTATGGATGCAGCGGATTTGAGGAAATAATACCGTAGAATGAGATCGTTAATTTTGATCGAAATAATTTAGCTTCTAAATTTCCGGATCACTCTTTAGTGAGGGCAAGAAAATTGAATAGCGATAATGGATGAGAGTTGGTTAAAAGACAAGAAATCATAATAATACATAATTTTGATTGCACCTGGAACAAATTTATTTTTTGAATTGGAATGTTTAGAAGGGACTTCCAACATCAAAAAGCGGCCGCTCTTTTGTTTTTGTTTCTAATGAAGTTTGTTGGATGGAAACGGTGTGAACGGAATGTGGCGAATACTTGATGACCTCAGTACAATGTCACTTAACCACTTTATCTATCTGTTATTACATGATTATCGTCATATATCAAAAATATCAATGTTTAATATTACTAAGTCAAGAGAAGTAACTTAATAATATTAAAAATTGCAAGTAACACTTTCATATGTCTATTAGGGCTTTTAATAATGAAATCAATTACCATCTCTGAGCATATAATTTGAAATTGTAGAAGAATACGCGATTATATTATTACTTCCATAATATCTTATTACTTCCGATAATTGAATATTCTATAATTATTAAGATATGATTATGAAAATTTCTTCGAAATAAGAGGATGAGGAATATTCAGAATGATTTAGTGATACCATGATAATATGAATATTTATTTCAGTAATTCTCAATTCTAACTTATTAAATGCCATCCAAAAGTAATCATACTAAACAAGCATATTGGTATTTTTCCTGCAAAATTTGTCGAAATAAAAATGTTGATCAAAATAGCATCTAAAAATTAGAAAATTATCGGGACATTAAAAATTTTATAACGAAAAGTAATGAAATATTCTGTGAAAATTACATAGAAAAGTATTTACTATGATAGCAATGATAATGCTTATCAGTTTAGCGCTCTGCAAATTACAATCATTTTTAGCCAATTATTTGAGTTATCATTATTAGCATATCATTTTAATTCTATACATTCATATCAATTAAACAATGGCAAAAAGAAAAAAGAAAAAAAAGAAAAAAACTCCCTACTTAAAATTCATTTGATAACTGATATATGTATATCAAAAATGGATGAAATCTTAGTTCATTCCACTTCGCATCTTACGGCTCGTAGCTTTTTAAGATGATCGATTTGATATCAAATTTGAAATATCCAAGCAAAATAGCTTTTACTGCTACCCGTTTCCAAGTGTGTCGCTGTGGATACCAAATGAAAAGAAGAAAGAAGAAAAAAATTGCATTTGATGTATGAGTATAATTCGAAAAAATATATATATATATATGTACTGCAAATAATTTTGGAAGAATTTCCAGAATATCGAACGTAACTCTTCGTTATTTCCATAAATGCAAAAAAAAAAAAAAAAAAAAAAAGAGGAAAATGCATTTAAAAAAAAATTTGTTCGTCATTTAAGGGGACAACAAAGAATGACAACGAATGGATAATGCGACAGGAACCGTTATTAGTAATTGAGTCAAGGCTGAACTAATAAAAACAAGGTATAAAGGAAGAAGGATAAGTGGACCATTTTTTTGGCAATCTTTTTTTCATCATCATCATCATTATCATGATGAGATGAATAAAACTTTATCTCCTCTGAGGAAAAGATAGAAGGAAGAAGAGGAAAAGGAAAGAAAATGAACATTAGTTAATATGTCAAGTAGTAATAATAGTAATAGTTGGTAATAGTTGTAATAGTAATGATAAGAAAAAAGGAATTAGAAGGAAGGAATGATGAAAATTGATGAAATAACAGAAAGAGGATGATAGAAGGGTGAAAGGGTACGAAGGAATGAAATGAAATAGGATGGTGAAAGAAAAAAAAAAAAAAAACGATCGGCTGATGAAGTTTTCAAGGAAAAAAGATGAAAGAAAAAAGAGGAGAAGAAGAAGGAGGAGGATATTATTTCTTTATACCTGTATAATATGATAGTAAGAAGAATGAAATAAGAATGAAATTTGAAAAAAAAAAAAAAAAAAAAAGAAGAAACATAGGTATGTCTAATGTGGAACGGAGATGATCGTTGTGGACAACAACTAGCCGATTGAATCCGGTATCATTCATTCTTTCCCTTCCCTTTACCTTCTCATTTAAAACAGTTTTGATGGACCGTTGTTTGTTGAAAATATCACGCCCCGTGGAAAAGACGAATGATACGTTTGTTGTCAACAGTATATGTGGACATCATTTTGGTGACAATGCTTCTTCTTCTTCTTCTTCTTCTTCGCCGTTACTGTCAACCTTTTCTTTCCTAACTTCCTTCTCTCATTTCTTCACAATTAACCACCATCACTACTACTACTACTACTACTACTACTACTACTACCTTCAAGGCCAAATCATCATATCTCATCGAGATAGTGAATGATATTTATGAACAGAGAGAGGCATTGCTTTTTCTTACGGTGTATCTCTCGTAGAAATCAGCCATCAAATAGATGATGGTGATCGGCGATCATGCGGATAGGCGGCAGCGCAGATGGAAGGAATTCATTGTTGCAAAATTGCGCTTCTTAGACGAAATCGGTCATTTATCCGATTTCCCTTATAGTATGTGATAGGTAGATAGATGGATGGACATTCTAAGAAACGGAATGACCTTAATCGAAAATCAAGTTTGTTACAACTCACTGTTCCCTAAGCTCTTTTCCATTCCTGTCACCTTCTTCTTACCTGAGTTTTCTCTCTATTCTCATCATCACTTATGAACTCCTTCATCATTGAAATAAATTATTTATGAGTGAATGAATGAATGGATTGTAAAGATAATCTTATCAATAGTAATGATGATAATGATAGTATTTTTTTTTTCAGTTCTAACATTTCGTTCGTACATCACTGATTTCACTCTTATTTAGTAAGTTCACAATAAATTGATAAGATACTATCATCATTATCACTATACTTATATTTTCGGTATGCCACTCATCTTTTTCATCATTTTAACTATTCGAATGATCGATACTGATCGATATAAAATAATTGGTTTGATATTTGTAATGGAAAACTAAGAGCTTGTCATCATAAATTCAACTTGTTAGAATGTCATTGTATCATTTTATGAGAAACAGGTAGAAAAATGAACGAAGAAACGACGAAAAAAAAAAGGTCATAAAGATGACGAAAGACAAGTTACAAAAAAAAAAAAAAAGAAAAAGAAAGCAAGCTATTTGAAAAAAATGGCAAAAGATTGGTAAAAAAAGTAAAAAAAATCGTAAGAATATTACATCTTCTATAGAAAAGGAAAAGGAATGAAGCATTGAAAAAAAAAAAAAAAAAAAAGAATAATCAGAATTACCCGAAAATCTTTTTCGTCAAATCTTTGAATTCATTCTGTAAAGAACATTTTCTCATGCTAAATTTATTATAATTCATTTCATATTCTGTACAGTCTTCTGATTACCTAATATACAATTTTCAACTTTACCCAATATTTCATTTATCAATGTATCAAAAAAGAGGGAGAGAAAAAAAGAAGCTTATCAATATTCCTTTTTTTATTATTAATGTATTAAAGTATGTGAAATGAAGTTTAATAGTTCTATTAAAATTTATCATTTAAGAGTGATAATGAATACCATTGATTTTAATTTAATAATCAAGTAATATTGTTAAGATAATAAAAAAAAAAAAAAAAAAAATTCGAAATTTAAAGATGATATTTTGTAATCTCTGTGCTTTATAGAACTGATATATCTTTCATTTAATCCTTCTCTTTTCAGTTCATTAAAATCATAACTGTGAAAGCCAAAATGTATTGGACAAAATAAATACAATTTTCAACACTAATTTCCAACTTATCTTAACTTATCAACATTAAAGTTCCATATTTTGACTCTTTCAATTTTAATCACTTCCTATGATCAATAGTATTTTTTGATATTATCCAACATTTATATTTTAGTGATATGTTTACATTGAATATTTCAGAAATAAATCAGAGGATTCCGAAGAAACAATTATTTTCTCCAAATAATCCGAACTAGATGGAAAGATGATAATTAAATATTGGCAAATAATGCCGGAACATCGCAGGATTTAATTCAAAAAAAAATGCACCTCGAAGAAAAATTTAATCATTCAGTAATTGTAATTTAATCAGAAAAAAATGTCAACAAAAAAAAAATTTTTTTAATTAAACAAAGCAACATTAGCGATTAACTGAGTTTAAAATAAGTTTTGAAGAATTTTCATTTCAAAATTTTCATAATTTTTGCACCTTCTTTGGTTTATAAGGATAATTATTATGTTACTAGCTGATTATCGCTAATGAATATAAATTCATTGCTATCTTTTAAGACAAGAAAAATGATTATTGAAGCGATAAATTTATTTTGTTTTTAAATATGATTGACAAAAAGATATATTTGATATAAATAGGAATTTTCAATAATACATAGTATTAATCAAACATACGCAAAAAGAAAAAAAAAAAGGAATTGTCATTTAATTATCAAAAGTACACAAATTCAATAACAACTTTTTGACTTTAATCAAATTTCATCTTTTCCTTTTTTTTTTCTTTTTATCAATTTCATTTCAGTTGTTAAGTTCTAGAAGATTGGATTACACTAAGCGTATAATGTCACATTATCAATGGAATGAATCGTTGTTGTAGCTAAATTGAAGTAATTTAGCTAATTAATTAAATTTTTCATTATTACAATTCTATTTCAATCTCTCTCTCCCTCCCTCCCTCTCTCTCTCTCTCTCTCTCTCTCTTTCCCTCTCTCTCATTCCATTTGCTTTTAGTATTAGCATAGATTGATATTTCTATCATAATGTATTTATTAAACAACAGATTAAATTTTATTTAAAAGATATATCATTTGTGCTTGGCAAAGTTCAAAATTATTTACGCTATCATGATGCTTACTGTACTTGACAGCTGGTAATACGATATTAGCTGCAAAGTACAGTAAGCAACCTTTAAAATGATCAATATTTTTCGTATTAAAAAAAAGAAAAAAAAACTGTACGGAAAATCTGTAATGAAAATAAATTCATCAAAATATCATCGCATAACTTTATTCGTGTCATTTTCATTTCAATTCAGTTCAGAAAAAAAGAAGAAAAAAAAAGGAAGAAATTGCATGAATGAATATGATTTAGCTGTAAGTAATCAATGATGTAAATAATATTTGAAATTAATGAATTAAATAGAATTTAAAATATTCAAAATAGAAGGAAAGAAGGAAAAAAAAAGAGAGAGAGAATTTAGCGTGAAAAAGGATAATTCGTGAAAGGACGGATTATAGGAATTGATACATTTTTTTTAATACTGACCGCTTTTCTTTTTTTTTTTTTCTTTTTTGCTAAACAAATAAACAAACAAAGATTAGAGAGAAAAAAAAGAAAAAGTTAATAAATGGATAAAGAAGGATTTAGTTAAGAGGTAAATGAAGAGGAAGATGAAGAGGAGGAGGAATGGAAGAGGAAGAAGAGGAGGATAACTCAACCACCGCCAAAATATTTTGACAACAAATTTTCTATTCTTTTTCTTTTTATTTTTTTTTTCTCTTTTTTTTTTTGAAACAAATAATCATTAGTGATTGTGAAATAGTTGGTTAAGGGTTGAAATAATAGAGGGAAGAATGAATGATTGCAAAGTTGATGATAGTCAGGAAGGAGCTTAAAGTTTTGCAAGCTAACTATTTGATATCGAGACTGGAGAGAGAGATTAGCTCTCATGTCCGGCTTCAACTTCACTTTCCTCTACTCGTTCCTGTATGTGCAGCTGCTATTCCTTCTTCCTTCCTTCCTTCCTTCCTTCCTTTCCTTCCTTTCTTCCTTCCTTCCTTTCCTTTCCTTTCCTTCAGCCATCCATTCTCTTTTCCGCTCTTCGCTTCAAAATCATTACAATCAATGATCAGGTGGATCATTTTGAACTGAACATACACAATATTTTTCCAATCACTAAATTCTCTCTCTCTCCCTCTCTCTCTCTTTCTCTCTCTAACTTTGATCACATTTCAAATATCTTCTTTTAATATATTTTGTTATTTAAATTCATCAAATATTCATTTGATGCAGCAGAATGCAACAAAAATAACCACTTAGAAAAAGATCTTTGCGGCGTTAAAAATTATTTCAAATATTTCGCTTACTTATAATCGTAATTGCTTCTTTTCTATCCAATATTTCATCAATTAAATGAAATCAACCTTTTCATTAAAAGCTTTTTTTTTTTTTCTTTTTCTTTTGATTGCATAAGTATCGATTGAGAAAGAAAAAAAAAAACGAAATTTTAAAAAGAATAAATATTTGTTAATCAATGATTAATGTATGAAATTTCTTATAAAGTTCCAACTTTTTCTTTTTTTTTTTTTTTTGAGTTATTTTCGATACAATAATCATAGCACAAAAGTATTCAAGTACTCATTGTGATGGGGGAATTGATAAATTTCTCGTCTCAATATGTGAACGGATATTAAATAATCATTATTATTATTATACGAAGAGGATTTAAAAAAAAATTTGCTTCCATATAATCGTTTTTTTTTTTTTTTTTCATCCTCTTTTACAAAAGACTGAAGTGTTGTTTAAATTAACCAATTCAAGAATACAAAATATTCTAAAAAAATAAAAAAAAAAAAACGAAAGATTCAAAATCATTCTACTGAATTCAATCGAAATAAATCATCATAGTGCTGCGGTGAAAACTGCCACAATGTTAGAAAAAATGATGGAATATATTCGAAATTTTAAACTTATCAACAAGGCGCAACAAAAAACGAAAAACTTATCACTTTTAAACTTATCAAGGAGGCCTAGCAAAAAAAAAAAGAAAGAAAAAACTTAACTATCGGCAGTTTTAACGAATGGATAAATTAGATAGAAAAGACCATCTTCTGGCTTCTGTAAGTAATTTCTTTCAGAAGATGAATATAAAATAATATCTTAATTATGACCGAAAAACCTCTTATTAAGCTTCTTATAGCCAGGTAATTGTCAATTCAAAAATAAGGAAAAATTTCTATAAAGAATTCTAACCTTGTAACGCAATGAATGATAATGGAATGATCAAGAAAGATAAGATTATCTTTATAACTTGAAAAAAAAAGATTAAGACACATTTATCTATTATCAATTTGATTCAATAATGATTATTAGATAGGATGACAAATGCAAGCAAATATGAGAGGAAGATGAAAATAATTTTAGCACACTATGTTGATTTTTGAAAAAGGACAAAACGAGAAAAAGAAATGGGAGAGAAAAAAAAGAAAACAAGACTTCCTGGTTAGATAGTAAGATATATTAATGAATAGAAAAAATTCTTTCATTAGAAAGGAATGTCAATAAAAAAAAAAACAAAAAAAACTTCGAGATATGATAGGAATAAATATCGATCGCATACAATACCAGATTTGATCAATCATTTTCCAAATTGTGATGTTAGCGAATCGTATCGTAAAGTTTTAAATGACATAAATTAGAATGATCTAGGATCTAAATTCACTCCCATTTTCTTTGTTCATCATCCAACAAAATCGAACAAATGATAAAAGTTAGCAGCATTTATATTCGTCGTAACTGTTTTGTGTATCTTTTACAACCAAAAATATTCATTTATCATTCGATGATACTACATTTCGACCACAAACGTTTATTTATGACATATTACTTTAATGTATCATTTATTATAATTTGATTCCAAATGTCTCTCGGTCTTGCTAATATTTTGCAATTTTAAATATATAAGAACCAACTGATATTCTTTGTCATCATCATATATATTTGGCGAAATTGACTCATTTTTGTAAAAAAAAAAAAAGGAAAGAAAAAAACCATATTTTATGATTTTATTTGTAGAATAACAATTATTCCGAAGAAAAAAAGAAAAAAACTTCTGAAAAGAATATGCATTACACGTACTTTTCAATTATATATTTTGATTCTCCGTAAAGGAGCTTTAGATTTCAGACCTGTTTGAGATGAGTAAGATAAAATTATCAAACTATATATTAGTTTGTATGATAAGCGATCATTTTAGAAACCCAGCTCCTTTAGATCACGATGAATTAACTGTATGTTTTATAATATATGTTGAAGACTTTTAAAAATATTTTTTGGTATCTATGTGACAAAGGGAAAGAGGACTTAGAAGAATGAATTTGCTGAAAAAACTTATCAATTCCATAAATGATCTCTTTATTTCATTTTCAAGACTGCTATATATTATTTGTTCCATCTCTTTTCGCTTAATGATATCACTGATCAATGAATTCATTTCATCACAACCATATCTCATATAAAATTTTCCGATCAAAAAATGATCAAAAGCGATGAAGTACAGTTTTATGAACTTCAAAATCGTATCACTTTAGCAAAGTAATATTCATTTTTAGATATGTTAAAATTCGTCTTCTGACAAATGATTCAATTCAATTCATCGTATTTTAACTCATGAATGAAACATTTACTACCGTAGTATCCACTGAATTGCTTACAACATTCATATGAATTGTAAAGTGGAAATTGGAAGAAAAATCTAGATAAAGACTGCCTGTCCAGAACGGTCTCAATAATTGGTGCTACTTTTTTTCTGCAAATAATATTTTTTTCCATTGTCACATCCAATATGGAAGTTTTTGTGAAGCGCGATACGGTAGTACTAAAAAAAGTTTGGAATGTTATTCGGCGCAAGAAGTGGAAATAAGGGGAGGAATAAAAGTTAAGGAAAAGATGAATGAAAGAGGGAAGAACAAAAAGAGAAGTGCGAAATTCTTCCATAAGTATTTATCATTCTTTTAGGGATTTAATATGAAAATGTATAAAATTGGTTACATTAGAACATACAGCTGATGATTCCAAGGAAACCATTTATTCAAATAATTTGTACATATGGCCGCAATCTGCTGCTTTATTCTTGATTGATATCAAATTGTGGTTGCTCTGATGTTGCTTAGCAAGTACTTAGAAACAAAAACAGATGAACTCCGTTTTCCCCTTCTTTACAATACAAATATCCTTTTTAATATAACAAATACCATGGCACTAATTTAATTTACAATGGGCATCTGGTTGTCCGTTAAGAATGCAGACAAGATGGTACTAAAACATAATAGAAGGTCAGGATGCTAGGACAAAGTATGATGTAAGGAATGAACTACTTGATGCATTAGATTACTAATTAATTAAAATTATAAGTTTTATCGAAGAATTAAATCCTATTTTCATATATAAATTTGTTTAATAGAAGGTATATGATTCAAAGAGATAACCTGGTGCAACATTTGCTATTAACGGCATGTATGTGTGTGTGTGTGTGTGTGTCAGCATCAGGAAACAATGATGGCTCGAGGATCATGATCAACGGCATTACTGACAAGTGATCAGGAAAAAAAAAAAAACTCTCGATATATAAATACAAAGATCTCCTACAGTATACAGATCTAAAATGACTTCAAACCAAAATCCACGTAACCTTTTACGCATGATAAACAATCTAGGAACTGATTTTATTATTACTACTACTCTAAGTTATTATTACTACTACTCAGCCAATAAAGCACATAATACATTCACAACTTGACACAAAACAAACTAGAAACAATGTACTGATCCCTCAACATGCCAATATTTATCTTGTGCTTTAAAACTTAATCCAAAAATGAGCAGAAATCGTAGGTGTTAGCAGTAAGCAACAGCATGTATCGAATTCATTATTATTCTACTTTTCTTAATAACTGAAAAGAAAAAAGAGCAATTTTTTGAGGATGCAAAACTAAAAACATCTGGCAAACAAAAGAATCCGGAAGATTTAGATAAAAATAACAAAAATATATGAAATATTTCAATTCGAATGTTGCTCATCCACCCGTCATCTACCCTCTATTGCTACCACAGTTACAGATACAACAATAAATAACGCGGGCAAATATACAACAGTTAACAAAACGAAGACGCATCCACAAATCAATTTGTTGCAAAGCAAGAATATAAATATGCTGAATAGCATCCTAATCTAAACAAAACTTCATCTGAAATAAATTTTCTTAAACTAACTTAACAATAAAAAGCTAATAATATTTCGAAACTTGAGTCTACAAAACAAAATGACCAGATCGTAGGAAGCAGGAGACATCGATAGGATGCCAGAGTGTATGTATATAATATAGTGTGCATCATGCATTTACATAGGAATCATACATGAAAACGGCAGCAGTAGTACTATAAATTAAAATAAGCGACTCTTACTAATGCAACAATCTATAAATTAAGCTGCTTCTGGATGGAACATACTTTCATAAATATATGTATAAAGACTTATAGCAGTTCTGGCTGAAATAGCTCATCATAGATTCAAACTCTAAAAATTCAAAATCGTTTAAAATAGAAGCTTTGCACAGTTAAATGGGATGTGTCTACATAAAAAACTGGATGAGAAAAATGAGAGAAAAGGAAAACATCGAAAACTTCAGCCAAAGCAAAGAAATCCTATCAGCATTTAAGAAAAACAAAACTGGGAACAGGGAGTCCGTAGAGGAAATCCATGTATCTTTTCAAACCACACAACATTTACAATCTAGAAATTACAATTATTCGAGAACAACATTGAATATTTTAAATTATACAGTACCGCACGTATATATGTTATATGGCACAGTGAGGTAAAACAGTTCAAAAAATAAATATCCGGTTTTTTTTTCTAACGATGGCAATATGTACTAAATAAATCTATTAATTGAGCACTGGGAAGCTATTAATATAGAATTCAGAAGACATGAAGTTCAGAATATATTGCCTAGAAAATCCACCACCCGTAATCCAAATAAGATGTCCAAACATTACTAATTGTATGTGTAGAACCCATAGCGGTGAAAACAGGGGAAATGAAAAAGAAATGGAATAAATCGATTAGATTATTATGCAAAGTGTTCAGGGAAAAAATAAATCATGTTCCCATAGCTCCTTCAAAATACTGGAACTTTTCCGCTCACTTCTTTAAAATACTGGAACTTTTCCGCTCAAAGTCCCAGTTTTTCAGCTACTGCAGCAACTATAGCAGCACCTTTAGCGCTACCCTCATCTGCTGGTACCAACTCCCACTAAAACAGTGTTGATATTATAATAAGCATGTAAAATAGGCGAGCAATCCTATACATCTACACACTTGAAACGTGTTCTTCATTCAACGATTAATATTTTTAAAATCAGTCCTGAAGTTAAAGTGAAATTTCATAAAATAAAAAACAAACTTTAATATTCATTGGTGCCAAATCATATAGTTTTTTCTCCAGTAATGAGAGATAGGTCGGATGAAACTGCACCAACGCACCGCCTACTCCTACTTTTATATTACTTTCATTAAGATGGAGTAATAACGCTGCTATCGCTGAAAGTACATTCGTATTTAGTGACATTAATCTTTTAAGCTCTATTTTTCTTTTTTTTTTTTTTTTTTTTCTTTTAAAAAAAGATTGTATTCGTTTTTGGGTCCATTGACACTATATCTAATCCTATTCTTTGGGAAAAAGCCATTTAATTGGAATTATTTTAAAATCAATAATTACACTATTTTGATCGCAAACAAGCAAGCATTCAAATCCTATAAAATCATCTGAGAATGCAAATTTCAACACAGAACATGAGAAAGTAATATCAAACCAGCAGCAACAATAGAAGCAGATCTTTGAGACACCGCGTGGCAAACTTCATGGATGATTTCATAATCCGCTGTACAGTGACTAGGCACATCAAGTTCATCACATATCCGTCGACAAATTCTAAAACTGCCTTCATCATCCCTGAAAATCCATTCGTATGAAAGATTTAATACAATATCCTCTTATATTACAACACAGATCCTTTAAATGATCTATATGGATACTATTTTTTAGTGTTTATAGAAGCGGACGGGAATTCTTTTTTTTAATGTTTATAGCAGTGGACGGGAATTCATTCCATTTGCTGTTATGGGTGTTAAAAATGAACTTTCCTGAAACTTAGGTAGTATCCTCAGATTACATCATATAATTTTCTAATAATAGTAACCAAAACTTTCGAGAATACAGAAATCCATGCGTTCTTCTAAAAGCTATAAGAAAAGACATTCCAGATCTTTGTTTCGTAATGATACATCAAAAAAATACTAGCAAAAAAAAAATTGCCTTAAAATTTCGGAAATATATTTAGTTGGAAAAGAATCGTCTTCATCCAGTTTTTCACAATTGTGTCCACTGAACAATACTCCATCTAATACAAACTGAATGAGGATACGGCGTGCCAACTCGCCTAAGTATAATGCTCCAGTCAGCTTATCAATTCTATAAAGAAATAGTGCATAAGTAAATTCCATTACTTTTTCTTCTGAAATCTCCGGAAAAATACAAATAAACCCTGAAGATTTACAAGTTCCAAACAAAAATGCTATTTGATGCTTAACTATTGATAAATTTTTACGCTAATTAATGCTTACTGTTTAAAAATATATTTACTCTCTTTAACATAATCAGAAGAATTATGCTTAGCAATAACAATGCTTACATTTGCTTGCCTTTATGAACCGATACCTCATCAATATCCCGATCGAACTGCGTTAAAATATTGGCTAATTCACCCTGCAGTATTCACTTATTATTTTAATGTCTAATAACTGCTCCAATCATTATTATGAATCCAATAAAAAACTTTTCATTGCTTGAAAAGCATATAGAAAGCGTATTAAAAATGTTAAATAAGTTCCAGTACATTGTGTTATGCCAATTCCTTAATCGAGACCACCGATCGTCCAACAAATATAAAAAAATTATGTAAATTTTTCAGGATAAAAGTAAATGTGAAGGAATTCCTTAGACTACCTTTCCACCAAATTCTTCCCACTCAGTAACAACCACCATCTTGTCAAATTTATATCCAGCAGCAGCAGCATTGAATTTCTTGATTCTTGCAGTATTTTCCAGATAAGACGAATTACAACTGAAAATTAAAAAATTTAACAACTAAAAAATAAAAAATAAATGAATTACCTTCATGCCCCACTTTTTTCAAGGATTTCAACAAACTAGACATGAAAAATTACCTGCGTTCATTATTGAATTGATAAAGAAAACATCATGTGTTCATTCTTCTACTGATAAAGAAAACATCATTTCTACCTCACATGTTACTCGTCGTCGAGTATTTTTCTATGTTTGCTAACCTCTTCACAATAGTAAAGGAAACGAAAAAAAAACCAAAAAAGAGAAAAATTACCCGTATCCAATGACGACACCAATCTTGCATTCTTGACCATACTTATAAGCAGTCGCAGCTAACTGACCGACAGTGTCATTCATTATCACTTGAATTTTTACATTTGTTAGCTGAAGCAAAACATAAAGTGAAAAATTTACAAATTAATTCTGCACTTACTACATCTGGTAATTTACAAATTAATTCCAACATTACTACAACGGGAAACGAATAATTAAAAGCAAAATATCATATAAAACTGTAGAGTAGACAAACCATATTTAATTCGAGAGCTTCTTCCAGAAGTTTGACTACATCTTTTTGCAAGCAGTCTTTTATATCAAAGCCTTTTGTCCACCAAAGAAGACGTGCTGAGCGTATCGAAAGCAGTTCGCACGGATAGGAGAAAACAAAACCAACTGGGAGAGAAGCATTTAGTAAGTTCACTTCGTTCAGGAATTTCATCAGGCAATTGACTATGAATGTGAACAACTAGAAAGATAATATATAAGGTCCAAAATGCATCGAAAGAAACCTGTTAGGAAATGTAATATAAATGTTTGAAGAAAATTTAGGAATAAGCGTAAAATCTTAAAAACAAAAAAGATTTAACCTGATCTCCAGTTCCTTTCATAACAGAAGCTGGGAAAACATAATTATGGTTAATCTGCTCCGGTTCCTCGTTGTTTCCTTTCAATGTTAGTAACATGATACGTAAGTTTTTCCCACTCAAGTCAATTGCAACATATTTGCCTACTTCTGAAATTTCAAAAAAATCATGTTTAAAAAAGTTTTTCTTTTCATGCTCTTTACAGAATTATTACCAACCAGTTCCATCCGGTAAAGCAGGAACGAAAGAGGGTAACATTGCAATCGATGATTTCGACGAACCAACTTCGAGACCTCGAACAAATTCCTTCTGCATTTTTTCACTAATTTCATGCAGTATTTCATCCTGGAAAGCGGTACTATAAAATATATTTCAATACAAGTAATTTTCATTGCAATTCGTTGACAACTTTTTTCCCTCATAAGATCAATTAGAAAAAATTGCAAAGCTGAGCTTTCAGCGAAACTTTTATTGACGGACGACGTCATGAGGTAGATATATTTTCAAGTCAATGTTTATTCTCATTTTAACTTACTAAATAAGAGAGCCGCATTAGGTTGAATAACTTGGAAGATCTTATGCAGAAAGAGTAGAAAACTGCAATGGGAAGAGGACTAATTACAAAAAAAAAAAAATGTAGGAACACATGCCAAGATAAGTGCGGTTAAATTTACAACTTAAATGACAACTGTTATATTATAAAATCTGACAAAAATTTTTTTCTTTATTTTTGTTTCCTGATCGGTCATTTTTATAGCTGTCTTCGAATAAATACAGAAAAATGTATTAACCTAAGCATACAGCATCTACAGCTAAAGTAACCTAAGGGACGATTTGAAGCGATAAGTTCAAAGTATGCATCAGCCGGCAACAATATCAAGAAAATTCATACTTATAATGTGATACAGTGCTTCGAGCAACATAATAAAATAGGCAACTGAAACGATAATAACTTGACATTCAATTCATTCTACCATCAAATTTATTTATCACTAGTTGTCTCATAATTTCTACGAATGCCAATCACATTTTTCTGATTGTGAATGAATCCTGAGAGTCAACTAGTGGATGATAAGTGAATATGGAAGTTAAAAAGAAGTTGCATTCAATACAAAGAAATGTAGTTGGGAAGATGAAGGAAAAAAAATGAAGAGAGATAAAAGAGAAAGCAATTGGTATTCTCATTGTGACAACTCGAATGATCTCCTTAGGTATTAAATCTAAATAAATATACAAACCTTGATATAAAACTGCTCAAGAGTTTTAGCAACTTCTTCTGGTAATGTCATAATTGTTTGAAACGGTTAAAGATGTATCTGAAAATAAATAGTATAACAAACAAGTAGCAACAATCTCGATGTTCACATCGCGATAATACAATTCATCGCGTTTAAGAACTGGATCTTAATTTCGGCTCTTTTAACATAACTATAATCTTTTAACATGATTCGCACTTTACCGAAGATGATATCGGCGATTAAATCACAGCCTTAAAATGGTCGACAAACATCAAAGTTGATGGAGAGAGAAAAAGAAGAAGGCACTGGTTTTATATTTTTAAGATTTCACACAAGGAATTTATATAAATTAGCAAGTTATTACACCTGAAGGGAAAATAAAGTCACTGAACGAGCTTATCGACCTAAAAACTTCGCATCAACAACTACCTATTGAATGTGTCTCAATCAATCAGCCAAAGTACAACTGAAACAACAGCACAACATATAAAGATCATCAAAACATAGACAGAAAAAAAAAGTCTTTCAATCTTATGTTCATTCAATTTTATATTTAGCATTATTTGTCAAATGAATCAGTTAAATCAATCATTTCTTAAGCAAATCAGTAGTTATTCATTACAGTATAAAGCATGTAGATAATAGAATACGGAAATGTAGTTGAAGAAATAATATCCAAACAAATTTTTATCATTAACGGTCACGATCTATGGAATTATTGGGGATAATTCTGGTCGAAAATGGTAAGTTATAATTATTGACCAAAGATTCGTGAAAGATTTCGATATTATTTGAAGCTAACGAAAAAAAAAAAAACCTACCAACGTACTTTGTGTTCATCCCAAAGTCCAAGATGTACCAGTAAGTTCCGAATTACATCCGAACTAATCAGTTGGTCGAACAGTTTTAGAGTAATAAATTTCCTTCTAAGTTGACAGAAAAAAAAAAAAAAAGAAAGAAAGGAAACTCATAACCATCCTTAATACACAAACAACAATATTCATCGACTAAACCAAGCCATTGAAATGATGCCAAAAGTTTCGAGAGAAAGCGAACGCTTCGAAACCCAATTGAAACAAAACAGCATTTTATACCATTTAATCGCCATCGAAGTTATCGAGAAATGCGGAATTGATTAGATCAGATCTGGGGGTGTAGTGTGTTTTCGTTATCAGTTGGGGAAAGTTTTGCATTGTTCCTATGAAATCACTCTCCTAATTAATGAGGAAGAGAGAAAGTTCGGATGGAATGAAGGAACTTTCTGATTCTGATTAGTCTTCCGGTAGTACATTTCAGTTATACGTCCGATTGTATGTTGCTGCTATTTGATAATGGAAGATTTTTCTCGAGCAAAAGATTGTTTGTACTTGTACATCGTTGTTGGATAGAACATTAATTGTCGGAAGTTAGGGAAAGAAAACAAAAACGAAATAATTAAAATGACAGAAAGAACAAATTAAATTGACAGAAAGAATGAATCAAAACAAGCGATCAGTGATTAATCTAATTAATGGGATAGTGTAAACTAAACTCATATATATATATATATATATATCAGTGATGTTTGGATAGTTGTTTGGTAGAAGAGGAATTTAAAAGGACAAGGGGAAAGAGAAATGAGAAAGCAAAAAAGATCAAGATGACGCAAGAGAAGCAAGTTTTCTTGCTTCTGAGAAAGCATTGTGAAACATTTTGGAAGAAATGCTATTATTGTAAATATAAAGGGATATAATGATCTTATATAAAATTATACAAATGGGAAGTGAAGAATTTTGTGAATAAGGTAGAGAAATTAAGGTAAAAATAAGGTCAAAACTTTGGTTTTCAAGTAAAATAAAAACTTTTTTTGTAAATAAACTTATGTCAAAGTGTCGTCATATCTGTTCAAAACGATAAAAGTGAGGATAGAAAGATTGGGATAGTAAAAAGTTACATGAGTTTTAATTGAATTAAATAAATGAACAGAATCATTCGTTCCTTCATCACCTTACAAACCATTTCCCGCAAACTATCACATTGCAATTAATGTGTGAATAGTTTCACATACACATATAAATACACATACACACATACACACACATACACACACACACACACATACACACACACACACATGCATAAATATATATCGATATATAGATTAAAAAGGAATTTTGGTGACAAAAATGGTGACATGTATATTAATCCATAAGCATTGAATGGAAATTTTGTTAATCAGCCTACCAAATATAGTTTGTTAATTAGCACACACAAATATAAGTTTTGATATTTGAAGCTTTGGCTTGAAATAAATATAAGTGTCACATATGAGTGGAGAGAAGTGGCGACACGACTTGAAATTGCTTAACATGATTCCATCTGGACCACACACATTTATATATATATATATATAAAGATTATACATACATACACTGGAAATTCATAGGTAAGTTGTTATTGAAGTTTTTATAATGGAATGAAAGCTAACAGACTTCCTTTTTTCTCTCATTTCGTTCAATATATGTTATGTTAGTATTAAATGGCGCTTACTTCAACAGTTTATTAAATTTAATCGAATTTTTGACCAACTACACAATCTCCATATTAAATAATTCCAAATGTTCAGGAATTCAAATTAACTTCAAGACTGATAATTTGATGGCATTCAATTCGATGATATATTATACAAATATTTGATTTTCTAGATGGTAATGAAAAAGTCATTCCTCCTTCTCATTCCTGATGATTCATTAATTTCCGACGAAAATGATCTTTTAGCCGGAAACAAACTCACTTCAATGGCTTCGCATTTATCCTAATTCACTGAACAATCGATACAATCAAATCGTTCGATAGCTTCTCAAATTTTGAATCGATATATGTCAACTTGCTTTTTTTCGATCTCATCTTGTTGATGCTAAATTTGCCCTTTTTGTTTTTTGAGCATCAAGTGATATTTTCTCATTGATTATATTGACATAAGTCATTTCATTCGATGTCAATTGTTTAATCTTTTCCAATGCGTTCTTCTGATAATTGCATTCATTCCTTTTCTTCATTAATTTTCCGCTAATTCATTGTTTTACAAAGTAATCAAAATAATTTATTAGCAACAAATATAATTAAAATGAAACGGATCGCTCTATAAATTCATATATCATCTCACAAACAATATTATCTCCTCTTTATGATTAGCAATGATAAAAGAGAGAGAGATTCCCTGCCGTCAATTTAATTCCATTTTCTCATCCCTCCTCCGAAATATGCCGTCTACTTTTCCCGAGGGCCAATTCAGATTCTTCCAGTAATACACCACGTTTCTTTTGATTTCGATTTCATCGGAATATGTGTATAGAAGTTTTTGAACTTGGCGCTGCCCACCATTGCCGTTCACTGGATCCCCAAATTGTAAATACTACCATCGGTAAAGCTGCTACTACGCCAGATAAATAAAATACCTGAAGATTCAGCTTGTGGAAAAAAAAAAAGAAAAAACTTTTTAAAAAGAAGAAATACTTTCCGATATTTTTTAGAGCTCTTTTAAAACATACAATATCCATTTTGATGACTAATTTTTCAAAAATATCATTCATCTCATGCCTACGCTACTTTTAAAGAATTCATTTGGCAATATGTTGTTCTTTTGAAGCGGCAAAATATAGGTAATTGGCCCAGGAGATAGTTTATAGAAAGCATACCTTAGCCCATTCAGCCTCTGTACCATGTTGTACGATATGTTTTGTGAGAAGTTTGTTACCGATGCCAAACCATGCAACAAAGAAAAACGAAATACCTGTGATAACACCTGAATATGGTGGCGCAAGTTGTACCAAAGCTGTTTGTACACCCGGAGTATGTAATCCTATAATAATTTTATCAATCTATATCAATCAAAATGTGAATGTTCGTCGTGGCTCATCACACAATGTTGCTAATTCCTCATCAATTCCTTTGAAATTTCGACACAATATTGCAATCGAATGGAGCCGTGTCTCCTACCTTCTTTTTTTTTTATATATCACACCTGTGACAGGTAAAAATAGGGAGGTTTGATCTAGTGATCATTTAGTAGTATTATTTCATTTGGGAACAAATTGCTTTCCCCTAAAAACTCAGGTCTGTGTAAATATTTTTTAAATTAGATTGGAACATTTTTCATTAAAATATTTTCGACTTTAATGGTTTCTGAGAAAGAATTATTCCGATAATATTCTGTTAGACAACTTTGACTTGCGATATGAACTAAATTAATCACGAATGGATATCAATTGGCCAATTGTCTCGTTCCATCAAAGGTCATTGATGCAAGAAAATAGAATAAGTCTATTTAAAATGTGAAAAGCGTAAGATTGAAGATTACTAACCTTGGATCGAAATACCAGACTATAAAATGATCAATGAAATATGAACCTGCAAAAAGCATCGCTAAACATAAAGGAATTGTCGCAAGAGAAGATCGTTCTCGGTCAAACTGTGGTACTGTAATGATACAAACCGACAGTCCTAGTGATGCAATGCCGTTGAATACCTGAAAACTTTTACCATCTTTGTATAATATTATTTACTGATCTTGATATCTTGATATGATAACTAAATTTTTTTTTTTTCAAAGAACAATTCAATATTCTCAGGAAAAGAGCAGGAAAAAAAACTATGAGAAGTGAACCAAGTTATTTTGGAAAAACAAATATTTCAGATTCGTATTTACTCCAAAATTTCTGGATGATGCCAAGAAATTTTGGATTTCATGAATTTAAATGTGAAAATATCCTAACATAACCATATTTCTACTTGATTCCATTAATCATTTCAACCGTTTCTGGGAAAATCAGAAGTAAACTTAATCAATTTTTTTTCTTATTTTCAATTTTATAAATGATACCTTACAAATGGTAGTTTTAGTCCAACCAGTATGATTTGTGAGCCAAGTTGAAAGACTTGATGAAAAAGTTTTACTCATAAATAGGCAGAATATTGGGAACGCTGAGGCAATTCCATTTTTGGCAGGTGCAAAATGCAGCACGTCACGCATATAATTAGGCAAAAATTGCAGCATGATAACAAGCGGATATTCATGACATATAAGTGCAAATATCCCGGCCCATATTGCCGACGATCGAGCAATTGCAGACCACGGCGTACGACGTGGATCGGTACGTTTACCAATTGATTCACAGGCTATCCTGAAATTTATTTATAATCAAAAACTTTTGTGAAAACTTTTCTTAACAAATGAAATTCTATCAAGTAATTGCCTTTTCTATTCCATAAACTATGATCTGATTATTTTATTATCATATGGAAAGAGTCAATGATTGAAGTTGGTTCTAAAATACGGTAGGACAGATTACCAAAAGCTTCAATCAAGGCTAAAGATTGTTGCAATAGATTGCTTATTAGTTTAGATGATCGGAAAAATCAATCAATAGTCTGACTATTAAACTGAAAAATTGATATTTGTGATGGCTAGAATCGTGATTCTATTCTGAAGATCTAAAATGTTCTAATTCGAGATGTGAAAAAAGCTTCCTATAGGACAAAAAACCGAACTATCTGTGCAACCATATGCTTTATTACATGATCAAACAATCCTAATACAATACATTTTCAAGAAAAACTAATTTGTTTATGATAAATTTTTGCAGTAAATTTAATCGTAGTGCTAATTTTCTTTTTTTTTGCATTGAAACTGATAAAAGGTCAAAATTCAAAAGATATAAAAGAATACATGCTTTCGATGAATGTCTGTTCTTGACTCGATATGCAATACTGCTTGGAAGGTTTATCAGCTCCCATTGGAATCCAAAATAAAGCAATTAATATTGTAATTAATCCACTAAGATAGAATATAGCAGGCCAACCATTCAGGATATCTTTACGTGTACACAAATAACCTGCTGTTGGCAAAATAAACAATGTGCCTATAAATAAAAAGTTATTCAAAAATAGCTGAAATAATTCTTTTTTTCTTTTTTTTTTGCTAAGTAAGCAAAATATTTCTGAAAATAGATTTCTTTGTCAGTAAAAAAAAAAAAAAAAAAAAAAAAGAAATGATTATTTTTCGGAATTTTTTTCAAGCTATTTACTTTTATCACTTCGATTAGTTTCAATCGATTCTAGTTAAATTAATAAAATTTGATTTTGTCCCATTAAGTTGCAATTATTAGACATACAATCCGAACAATCTAGCAAGTAATCGAAAAAGTTTTATTTATGGTTATCCATTACTATCGCACAATTATGAAATGATGGAGTGGAGTTTTATTGCGAATTTGAAAGTTTATAAATATTCATGTAGTAAACACACGTAGATGATGTGTATATGTGTAGTTATAAGGATACGTACGTCACGTTTGCAAATAGCACATGCACGTTGAATTTCTTACCAATTTGTCGGCCACTTGTAACGATGCCCAATGCAACTGCGCGTTCACTTTGTGGAAACCATCGTGTTATCAGTGAACTGGTTGCAGGTGTAAGGCATGCATCTGCTATACCAATTGCAAGTCTTGCAGCAATTACATACCATACACTTTTATCTGCCAATACTGGTAGAACTGCATTTGCAAGCGCACATAACAATAAACTACCACTGATCATCCATTTGCCATTAATCCGATCAGCCCAAAGTCCCGTTATTGCCATTACAAGTGAGCCAACATTTTGCGCTGCTAATATCATACCTTCCTGAATTTTTTTCAAAATATTTGTCAACGAAAATTTAAATTGTCATTTTGTTCGTAGCACAACAAATAAATGGAATTAGTTTGCCACTTTTTTACAATCTGAAATTTTGCATCGTTGTGCATCCATATTTCTCGATGATAAGGATGATATATCATTTCGATGATAAGAATGATGGAAATGTGTTTAATAATTGAAATAAGTTATTATTACCTGATCACTTCGCCATTGTAGGTCACCTTTATAACCTGATACGGTACATGAAGTCATACAAATAAGTGCTACAGCCATATTTGATGTACTCACTGAAAGTGCAATAAAACAACAACATAAGAGCGCAGCAATCAATAACCTGAAATTTGAATTTGAATAAGTTCAAGATTACCTAATTTGATTGATCTTTTGAATGGAAAATGAATCATTTTTTTTTTGAGATTAATTGAAGAAGTCACGAAATTTGGATTTCTTTTTTTGAAATAGTTAAAATTTAAAAACAATATCTGAATATAAATATTAACTTTGAATTTTCAAAATAAAAATCATTTCGCACGATTACTCTTTTATCCTCCTCTTTTAATACTAATCTCTCTAAAAGAGCTTATACTTTTCATTTTCTTTATATCAAATTTGGCCGAACTAAGATAAGTTATGAAATGAAGAATAAGATTCTCGACCTGTTTCTTCCTTTTTTTTTTCACTTTAATTAAAGAAATATTTTGGAAGAAAATAATAAAATTTAAAAAACAATATATTATGATGAGAAAGATTTACGATAAATTTTCCTTTATCCATTAATTTCTATAGATCTGTTATAAAAATTTTTATTGCGCTTATAGTTTTCCAGAAATTCTCAAACTTTTTCCTCTTCTTCATTTCGAAAGCATCCTACACATCTAATATTTTTTACTTAACTTATCTCACACTAGAACGTATCTAATATAATTCTAAGGATCAGAAGAATTGAATCTAGATTCAATGTTAGGTAATACAAAATAAGTTTTTTTTGATTAAAATTTTCTCTTAAAAAAAAATAACGAACAGCATATTGTAATGCATAATGCATGTTTCATTTTTTTTCTTTTCTTGTTTCATTTCCTCCCCTTAATGAATTATCAATTGAAGATTTCTGATCTATTATATTTCAAAAAAATTGGTTGAAATCATTTTTCTTCGATCATTTTTTTTTCCGTTAACACTTTTTAGGGCACAAAACAAAAAAAGTATGAAACTGCATTTTAAAAAAAAGAAAAAAGTCTCTCAAGGCAATTTTTTCATATGATTACCAGAAATGAAATTAAACTTAGTTTGTCAAATTCGACAGATAAAACATGCGATTTACTGAAAAACTAAGATCGATGAATGTAATTGATATTAATGGCGGAACCAATTTGGATTACTTTAGATGAAAAGTGGAATTGAACTTGAAAAAAAAAAGAAAAAAATAAGAAAAGAAACTGGAATATGTTGTATAACTTTTACGTAATTATTTCTGCTTCATCAAATTGAAATACTGTACTATTATTGACAAAAATCTTGTTCGATTGGTAATAAAATTAAAGTATATTTTTGAAATGGATGTTAACGTGTAAACCAATTTCAAAAATACAGTAGTCTCCATTGTTGTGACATATCACAATACCATTGGACGAACTGACATACTACGATATCATTTGTTGACGTTGAAGCAATTGCTCCAGAGGAATTTATGTGGAGGATAAAGAAGGAAGATGGATAGATGAACATTTGTGAGTTTGTTAAATTAAGCACTTCATTAAAATTGTTATAATTTCTTGTACAAGAGAAAATTATTAAATACAAAATGGAAATTAATTCGGATTATTCCGTCGTTCAAACCGCTGCAAGCTATCTTAGTAGCATATTACCTAGTTTTCCGGAGCATAAATAGTAAATACATGGATAAGTTGCATACCTAATAGACGGAAAAAGTGCGAAAGATCGTGAAGCATCAATTTCATCAAAATCGATAACACTATCGGAAATATATCGTGAAGAATCCAAACTACTAATTTCAAATATCGGAGTGTGACATGGATGACAATCAACCGAACAATTTTTCCGCAATTTAGATGCTGATAGAGGATCTTGTACAGGTTTGAAATCCGACTTTACGATACTTCGCTTCAATTCGATTAAATCTGACTCGCTCAATAAACGAGTATAATGCTTAGCTGTATTCGATAATAAATTAGCATCAGATTTGATATCGTTCGATAATTTCTTCGGTGGTGATGTAATGATGGCATCTGATTTCGGTGCTACAGCAGATGATGTATTATTCGATTTCAGAGATAAACTCTCGAATATTGCTGCTAGCATTATTGTTGCGCATTTTTCAGCAGCATCACTGAAAACGATCATGCTTTCGTTGTGATCCGGATCGGCGGGAAACGGAATGGAATCATCAACAGTAATAAATGTTGAAATTCTTTTATTTACATCAATCATTGCTGTAGGTACATATCCACCGGTATCTTCATTGGCAACAGTAAAAATTGTTCGTTTTCTCGACGATTCAACATCATCATTATTTGTGTCCTTTGCCGAGGGCAACATATCATCAGTAGGAAATTGTAGTTTGAATAAATCGTATAGTAGTAATAGATCGACAGATGATATTTTTTGCCGGAATAATATTACTGATTTCTTTCCGGCTACTGACACTCGCTTCCTGGCAAGATGGACAAACGGCAATGCAAGCAAAGTGTATCTGCATGTGTGTGTGTGTGTACATATGTATGTATGTATGTATGTATGTAACGTTTGTATGTATTTATATATTTTTGTTACAACAGGAATTGTTGAATGGATAATCACGCCTTGCCCAATTTTCTACCTGTAATTTTTTCTTTCCGGAAAGTTCATTACCAGTAATTAATTTACAGCCAGTTTCAATGATGAAATTTCTACATTTCTATCTATATAAGTGGCTGATGGTGTGCAACAAGGACATTGTTGTCCTTAATTTTAAATGTATTTTTTTTTCTTTTTTTTGTTAAAAATTTAAAAAAGTGCACATATGGTGCAATATATATATATATGCATGTTGTGATCTATTTTAGCAAATTTACACTAGGCTTTATGTACAATCGAACTAGTATTAACTGATCGGTGATAATCTTGATAATATGAACCCTGGCAACTTTCTGCATAACAGTGATATGATCATGATGAAATTTCAGACTGAAAATATGTAGTGGAATTTTATAAAACATGAAGGCTGCAGCATCAAGTATGAATGGGAATCGGAATTTTTTGGAATTTCAGTAGGAATCTGAACTCTGAATTTGAATCTGAAGTACGAATCTTATTAAAGTTTTCGATCACAATTGTAAGTGATGGAAAATCATGCTGAATATATTAAAAGGAAACAAAGAAATAAAAATGTTTTTAAATTTGCTGATAATTGTAGCTATTTCTTGAAATTTATACATGAAAGTAAAAGAATTGCTAAATTAAAAAGTGATTGCCTGATGAAATGTTACTGATTTTTGTGATTAATTTACAAAAGAAATAATTACGTCAATCGTACTTTAAAAAAATGATTGGCCATTATTATAACATATATTATCAATAATTTATGATCTAAATTGCATCTCACATTATAATTGTATACTGATCAGTGTCCAATCAATCGATATAATTTCCTATTATTGCAACTCGTTTGTTCTTTGACCCTCAACATTCTGGTTTTTGAAGAGAACAAAAGAAAAAAGGAAAGATGGAATGACAGTACTTGAAGAAGAATAAAATTTGACAAATTAAGAATAGCAAAATCCAATTTTTCCTTTTTTTTTTTTTTTTAAATTAAAATATACTAATTTTAGAGGAGAAGAATTATCATTATTAAAAAGAAAAAAACAAATTTCTTTGTACATATTCTGCGATTTCAAATATTCAAATAGCATCACATTATAAGGGTATAAAAGATGAGAAAAATACTCATTTAATCATTAAATGATTATTTTATCCTCATAGCTGCTTATGATCCTTTGAGCGAACCATGAGGTGCAGCTACATTTGGGAAAATAGGATCAAGAAGGTGGTTCCATTGGGAACTTTGGAATCAGGTTGGTAGCTTTACTGAGGGAAAAAGAAGTAGAATTATGGCTACTCCTGCATTTAGTTTGGTTTTTTTCCGATTCAAATAATCTATGAGTTGTTTATAATATGCCCGAAGCATTTTACCTGGAATTATTTCTTGGGAACATTTGATAACATCTCACCTGGAATTATTTATTTTTTGGGAACACTTTTTGTATAACAAATAAAGAAAAGTAGGAAGTAAATCCATCTGAATTCAAAAACATTAAATTATATCTCAGGTGTAGTCATGAAGCGAAGATGTCCGATGTGCCGTGGAACCGGCTACATATATGATGTACGGAAATTTATTAGTAAATGATATTTAATGGGAAATTGTAGGAATTTTAAGAATTAAAATAAAAATTAAGAATTAAATTTTGCTGTCAAAAAAAGAAAAAAAAACTTAACTCCATAGTATTTCAGTAAATAATAATTTCGATTTAAATGATGACCGGTAAATGGAAATGATTTTTTTTTTTTTTTTTTTAGCTTGTGAAAGAGGAAGAAGAGAAAGGAGAGAAGGAAAATGATATGGACGAGGAGATAGACGTAGAAGTGGAAATAGAGAGAGAAATGGAGAAAGAAGAGGAAAAGAAAGTAGAAAAAGAGGAGGAAAAGAAGAAGAAGAAGGAGAAGGAGAAATAGAAAGAGAAAAATTATTACGGCGATATTTATATCTGTTTATATTCGTTCAGTTATTAGTTGTTGATTATTTATATGATTAGAAAATTGGTTTTTCTATTGATTTAGGAGCAGTTTTATTAATTTCAAATATTTGTTGAAATATTGTTGTGATAAAAAATTAAAATAAATCTTTCAAATTACACAAAAAAAAAAAAAAAAGGGGAAAATAAAGTAGAATTAGTGTACATTGTTATTTTCCTCTTTCTCCTACATTAAAAGTAGATGCGACTCGGATAAACAACCAGTATGCTGCAATAGATGACAATCATAAGGGAAAGTTTGGATAAACTAATGCCCTTCAGGTCAATTATGTCAAACTTTCGCCGATTTGTCTTTTCGCTATTCTTTCATTTTTTCTAATCCATGGGATGATTATATCTGCTTACTTACTCATTTACTTATCATATATTTGCTTACCCAGTTATTTATCCCCTCATGAAAAGGACTTGTCAATTGGAAATTTACGGCCTGAGCCAAAGTTTTCATAGGAATCCATTCAAAGTGAAATTCGAATATTCGTACGAACTGTTCGCAAAGATAGCGTTCTTGACAGGTGCTGAAGCATGTATATGTTGTCTAAATAGGTGTAGAATATATTGAAGTTGGGGGATAATTCGTTGACGTTATATAACGTGTAATGAATGTGATAATTGTACGCAGTGAGTATGACAGATGAAGAAAGTGGAACAGTTTGGTCGAAATTTAATTCCATTCCAAATAAATTGTTGCAATTTTTCTCACAAAAATCAGGTAAATCAATCAAAAGAACGTCTATATTATTGACTAAATATTCATTTCACTTACATCAAATAGTATAGATCACATTATGCAATATTTTGGTTCCTAGTTTTTTTGCTTCCACATACCTGTTTATTAAAGAAGCAGCGGTAAAAAATAGGCAATTTATCAAAGGTTTAAGCTAGTTTTCAGATGAAATTGATATGTGACATCGAAAAAAAATTTTATTGTTGTGCTAAAAATTTGACTTCAAATCTAACAAGATCAGCACTGTTCAATTTTTTTTTTTTTTTTTTTCATAATTTCCAGAAGAAAATTGGATGATAAATTTCCAGATACCAAAGATAAAATTGTTGCTGAAAATGAACAAATTGCGGATAATTTCAATAGTAGTGGTTGGCAGCGATTGAAAAAGTTATATAATGACAAAGGTTGGTGAAAAAAATATTTTTTAATTTGTAAATTTTAAAATTTACTGTATTTTTGATATTATAGATGTACATTTTGAAACGGGTATATTGATGCCATGCATGAATTGGACATTTATTGGTACAGTACTCCTCACAGGTCCTCTAGGATGGCAGAGAGCTGCTGATCGGTATGATCGCTATGCGAAAGGACGAATTTTTCTTAGTCCACGTGACGCATTGGTTAGTCTTCATTTATATAAGGTGTTATGTTGATTGTGAAGATAGTGGTAAGTACAACTATTACAACGATTGTTAAAAAATAATTTGGTCAGTGTTCGTAAGATATGACTGTCATCAGACATCGTAGCCAGATTGTCTAATGTAATCCATTTCAGGATTAAGAGTACTACATCAATTAAAATTGCCTTGCGTTCAATTTTTTTCAGAGACGTAAATGGGATTATGCATTTGTATCATTTTTACGCAGAGGAGCAATCAACGGTACTCTGACAACATTATACGTTGGATGTATGGTGTTAGTTTTTTCTTTCAACTCAATAATCTAATATCATCTTTCATAATTCATGGCAGCATCTTTTTGTTGAGCTTATAGAAGGAGTTGGAAAAAATGATAGATATATGATTTTAGATAATGTTGAAGAAGTAAGCAGCACTGTGAACCCATTCAGAATGTTCAAGTAGTTTTTTCACTGATTCAAATTTTGAAAATTAAGACCGATATTCACATTTTTTGTTACAATTACTTTTAGAGCAGCAATTACGCACTTTGCAACATGGCGTGGCCATTTCTCACTTTGGTCTGTCCCCGTTATAACAAGTAAGTGTTTCTTTTACTTCGGAATTACTAATTGAGCATCAAAGGGATTGAGAGAGTGAGAAAAAATACGAAATCTGAAATAGCATGCCTGTATAAATGTTTTAATTGCACTAGATGCGAAGAAAAAAAACTGAGTGATCATAACAAGTTCAGAATTAATTTATTAGACGATTTTTTTTTCTTGAAGTTCAAGCCGGAAAGTAGCTTCTGTTTCAGCATCAGTACCCTCTATAATTGCATGTCCATTTGGTTTGCGGAAAATGATGCAAGCAGCAAGTCTTGGATTAGCATGCGGGTATCATTCAAATTTTTATCCTTATACTAGCTGGACCCGGCCATGCTGAGCATGGTCGATCCAGCTAGTCTATGGGAGCCGGACACGCGACGCGTGTCCGGCTCCATCTAATCTAAACAAATAAAAATATCATTGTTCGTTTGTGCAAAAATCTTAAACTTCCGAAAGTTCTTAAACACGCGTCTTATCTGTATTAGTTCAAAATCTTAGATATCGGAAAGTCCTTACCTACTGCTTTGAAGTTTTGACACAACGTGCATTCGGACACGCGCATGTACCCGCGTTGCTGTAGTTTTTACACACACGTTGCTATTATTTATTATTACTTATCATTATTTATCATTACTTATTATCATTTATTATGCAACAATTACAAATGAATTATATCAATAAAACAAATCTAATGATGAATTTATCAACGTAGAAAAGGAAAAAACGACATAAAGGCCAAAAAACCCAGTCGAAGGCATCGAATCGCTCCCATTGACATCTCTATATAAAATGATAGAAAAGATTGCTTTGTTAGCGCGTGATGATGATACGCCTTTGTTGGCGCTCAAAGGTGATCGACGTTGACCCTAGTTAGGGGTTACAAAGGAATGACTTTGGAATAAAGGAATAAATAATAATAATAATAATTGTTGCATTCGGTTGATTGCAGTTCTTTTTTTTTTTTTTCTGACCTTTTTCTCCCACGTCATTCGTCCACGTTTATATTAATCGTATACGTCTTGTTCTAACTGTATATTTTACTCGAGAAAAGAAGAGAGAGAGAGATGGGAGGAAGAAGGAGAATGAGAGAAAAAAGGGAAGACGGAGTCAACAAACCCCGTCCCCTCACTTACTTTTAATTGACACGTGAAAAAAAATAATTATGTTATATAAAACACCCGCCTATTTGAATGCAAGTTTGTATCAAAATTTGAAAACAATCGGTGGGGAACTTTCGGAGATCCTTGAGGAAGCGCAGAGAGCATTTACATTTTTACTTATATAAATGTTTTTCACTCATATGCGAATCTTGCAGTTGTGTGTAATTCATATTTCTTCAGTTTGAACTGAAATTCGGTTGGACCGATATCATAATTTTTTTTTCACTTTTCGTCTGACTTTTTTTATAGGTTAACACTATCGCTGATTGTGTTTGGTGTATCATATTTTTCGAATCTAACGATAAACGACACATATCAACGATTCAAACAAGAGCATGAGTTGTTGATGAGGGCTGAACGAGATAAAGACGAGAAAGTTAAATTATACCAAAAAGAGAACAAAATTTGGTCCAGAAATCTAGCAAAAATTCTGATGGAGAAGGATAAGAAACTAAAGGATGAAATTTCTGAAGATCCTTGCGAATAAGAACTCATGTTGACACTTTATCCATAAATGATTCATATCCATGCTTTTATCTTCATCTATTTATTGATGTATTTCCTTTGAATATTTTTATGAATACTTTCCTGTTATGTATTTAAGATAACATGTGTTGAGGTTGCGACATTAAAAAGTATTTGTTAGTTTTTTACGTCATTTTTGTTAATGCTATTGTTGTATGAATTTGGAATATGATGTTCCGGTAGTGCTTTTTTGTGCTCACTCCATTCTACCCTATTTAACTCTGCAGTTTGAAAAATTTTCGATTGTTTATCGTCCTGCAGGTTGTTTCTCTGGTTTTATTCCACAGTTCTACAAATTTTCTGTTATTATTATGGATGTGAAACTTTTATTAGTGTCAATTTGAGGTAAGGAAAAGACGCCTTAATCTTTACTCGGTTTACGATAAAACGACACCTTGCTTTTACTGTATTTCCATTGTGAGGTCTCCTACATTGCTGGGGAGGATGAAAAAACGTTATGTTGAAGTTAAATACGTTCTTGTAAATCTATTAGGCTGTATGAAATGTGTGTGTTTACCAGTTATGACTGGATGAAATATGTTTGGATGGAATGATTTACAGTTTCTCCTCAACATACCAGTAGTAATGCCACAAGACAAAGGTGAAAAACCAATTGAAAGTGAGACCCATCAGATAAATAACAAATGCGGCACCGAATTCTGTATCCACTTGACCACCCAGTGCTTCAAGTATCTTTGGTATTGTTGCCATCGTCAAAATTGCTAATCCGAGAACATACGATGATTGCATCAAAAGTGCTGAAACGATTTGTTCGGTAAAGTTCCGATATTTCTTGGTATTTTATCCAAATTGCAAATTTGATTCTTTTAATTCAGATTAGATATCGTGTTGTGAGATGGAATAAATTTTGAGCGATTCCGTATGATGAAATAATAAGAAAAATAATGCTAAGTAATAATTGAATACACTTACCTGGCCAAAGTAACCATACTGGTTTGGTAAGGAACAATAATGCGATTAATAGCAAAAATAATGAACTGGAATGTGATAAGCACCAAACAGAGCGCATAAAACCACCATCCAGATAATTTGCTATGCATTCAGTGGTTCCTAATATGCGATGCATTAGACCATAATCAAATATAATAATATCGTAGGCTAGAAACTGAAATTGCAAAACATATGATGAGTTGTTGAAAAAAAAAAAAAAGAAAAAAAAAAGTGGAGATCAGAACTGATGCAATATCGGAACCGGAAATTATCAAAATTTTATTGTTGAAAAGTATTATTCATCAATTACTGACCCGAATTTTAGAATATAAGCTTCCTTCTGAAGACTACCGAAAGACGATGCTATAATCTATATAAATATGTAAATAAAAATATTGCAATGCAACGTTGTGTCAAAATTTCAAAGCAATCGGTGATGAATTTTTGGAGATTTAAGATTTCGAGCAAACGAACATTTACATTTTTTTTTTTTTTGTGACATACTAGGTAGACCCGACCACGCTTTTAAGAAGTCGGGTTCAAGTTCGTTTAATTCATTGGTTAATTGGATTGTATTCACCGTTAAAGAAATAATTTTTTTTAAAAAACGAAAAGAAATTTACCATTTCAGCTGCAGTTGAGCTTGTTGTGAGATTTGACTGGCATGCAAAGATTGTATTGTGTTTTTGCATCGAATAAGCATGCTAAATTAATCGTTCATTTAATTTGATCTATTTAATTTTTTTTTCTTTTAAAATTTAGGTATTGTTATTAATCTTGAAAGAAAGATAAAGCCGTTTGATTTGATCTATTTTCAAAATTCTCAAATTCGAAGAGGATGATATTTAAAGCATTGAGGCATATAACAAATGGATAGTGATTTCCTTAGCAAAGATTATGTGCCTATTAAGCAAATTTAAGATGAGTTATTGGTTAAAATAGAATTAAGCAAATAGTTTTCTTTTTTTCGGAAAGAAAAATTTTAAATTATTTCATCCATTTCTAAGTTTAATAAATCCGAAAGTATTCTTACACCCAAGATTGCAAAAATCATCTATACATTCAAAGATTGCATAAAAATGATACAACCACATATTGGATTCCGGTTATGTATCAATGGTTCGGAAGAGATTTCGTAATATCAGGCATCAGGTTACTTAATTTTATTTAGTCATAAATGTGACTGTCGAGATTTTTTTTTTTAATATTTCCTATACGATCAATTATGGAATCGAATTTCCTTTATCATAGAGAAAAAAACTAAGATCATTTGGATAAATTTCGTTTTGTTTAGCCTTATTCTACGCAACTAGTTTTTTTTTTTCTTAACTATTTAAACTTCTTTTTTTGTCAATAATAAATTTAAGATAATGACCTGAATAAGAGAAGTAAGAGCAACGAGAAACTGTAGGATTGCAAAAATGATGCAAAGATGTCTGTTTTTAAGAGATAAACCACAAACAGAAGTATTTTTTTCCTTTATTATAATAAACAAGCAGAGCTTCATAGGAAGAAAAAAGTTCGAATTGTTTAAAGATTGTTTGATGGAATCTGATGAAGTTTTTTTCCTGTTATGACTTAATTAACACTTTTAAGCCATTAGCACTAATTCATTTCTAATGCATAAAATGTATGTACACATACATCGACCCAATATTTTTTACTCCCTCCTTTTAATCTTACATCCTTTCATTCTACTATTATTCGAAAATAATTTTAGCTTGCCATAAATTAAAATTTTCGTAAAATCCTAAAAGAATATATTTGCGTAAATCAAGATTTAAAATGTTTTACATTTTCCATTAAAAACATTTCTAATTAATTTTTAACCTTATTAGCATTTAAAGAACATGGGAGTAAATTAAACTTTTTGCCATTTTTTTTTTCAATACTGATTGACAATGCTGTTTCAAATAAGTTGATATTTCTCTCATTTAGTTCCTAAAACTTTCAGGTCAATTTTTCAGTTCCTTTCTTATTATTCGAAAAAATATGCACAAGCCATTTTTGCTATCAAATCATTTTTTGTTGTTATAACATTTGAATAATAAAAATTTCAAAAGTTTATTAAGTGAAATTTTGATAAATTTTGTTAGCTACAGTATGCTTCCTTGAATTTAAAACTTCAAACACCAACAAACTTAGCAGAATCCAATGACATGTGACAATCCATCTCGTCGAGATTTCTTTTTTCATATGAACTTCGTCGAAATATTTTGTCGCGCAGCGACATGGATGCTGAATAAACCGCGTTGAAATAGCGAAGAAGCAATGTTTTCGGCACATGAAGGTGAAATTTAAGGTAAGTCGAAGGTGTGTTTGGTTATTATCACTTTGATAGGTTGGTTTTTTTATAACTAGATTTTTAGTCAAGGCTTTTAGTAAAGTACTGAAATCTAAGGCCATTACGGCAGTCCAAAAATAATTAACCGGTCACGGCATCATTCTTGAAATCATAGTCTTAAGAGCTCTGAATTTCATAGCAGTTCTCTTTTACAGTTCACAACAAATCAAATAAAAGTATTTGGTGATCATCAGTGTGAGTCATGAAGTCTTCAGAAATTTACTTGTTCCTGTTAAGTAGAATTTATTCGCTAAGCAGAATTTGTCACAGTAAAATCATTCAGAATTTACTGTTGCATCCTTATACTGGCAAAATCTTGGGTGATCGTATGGCAATAAATTCTGGTCGAAGAGTAAACAAATAGATGAATAAGTGAATAAATAAATAGATAAATAAGTATATATATCGTTGTTAAAATATTTCGGATTTATTTCCACATTGCTATTCAAAATATATCGCTATATAATACTTATTGGCAATTTGATCGAAAAGAAAGATGAATATTGTAGGAAAAGACAAATGATGTTGGGTAGATTAATCTTGTATTTTTTTTCTTAATTTTCGGAATGTTATTGTAGATTTCACAAATTTCAACAACTGATTTTATAAATAAATGTTGAATAAGGATTATTCAGATTATATAATGCAGAATGATTTCAATAAATATTTATTACTTTTTCCTTTGAATTTGCAAATTCTGAGCAAATGAAATATTTCTCAACTGAAAGAACATGCTTGTATTTTAATTTTTCTTTCTTTTTTTTTTATTCATTTTTATTCACCAAAAACATTAGCTAATTAAACTTGTCCATTAAATTACTTCCAATTCAAAAGTATTCATTACAACATTCTGATTGGTAATGGATTAAACAGAATGATAAAATAATTGTCATCGTAGCTGATAGATATTATATCATGTCTTCGTTAGCTTTTTTTCGGAATGCAGCTGTATTATGCCGAGAAGTACTACACTGAACTAATAAATAATCTAAGAATGAGTGGAACTATGCAGTTGGATATATTTTATATGCAAATATCATGCCATTTTAGTAAAAAGTATTTCAGTTGCACAGAATTGATTAAACGTGGTTACTCATATATCCAAAGGTTGTCTTGCTCTGTAATTGTTCCAGGGTGTGGGTTTTTTCGTTTTGTTTTTACTCTTACATGGTCATATTTCCAACAGTGCCCTTTGGATATCATATTTATAGACGAAGAAAACATATATTAGTGAAACGGATGTATCTAAAAAAAAGTTCCAGATTTTTGTAAATAAAAGTTGAACAAGGACTGTTCGGATTATGTAATGCAGAATGATTTCAATAAATATTTATTATTTTTTCCTTTTCCTTAAAATGATAACTATCAAGATCACAGGGAATCTTAAGAACTTGGAAAAAAAAATTAAGATGTAATGAAAATACTTTTATTTGAATTTATTTAGGTAATCAAATTGCTAGAGAAGACGTGAAAGGAATGGAATGCGCCGAGTTTCAAGTTGCATCTGTAAAAACAGATTCAGAGGGAAAGGATCAAGATAAAAAGCTAACGGAACGTGGGAAGCTTTTGCAAATGCAGAAGAATTGGTTGGAAGCAAGGAAAAAAATTGCTTCTCTAGAGGCACAAGTTAATATGGTAAGTGGTTAAAATCAAGAAGATTTTAGACGATATAAGGTATTCGAAATTGGTAGAATTACTCTGAAATGACAATTATGAATACAGATAACAGAGAGTCTTAATAATGAACTTTCATCAGGCTCTGTGTATGAAGAATAGATTAGCATGCTATGCTTGGTAATATGCAGTGATTCGTGGAATATGTTAAAGTCATTTGTTCAAAAAACTGAACTAATCAACAATTAGACTATTAAAATTCCTAAAATTATGAATCCTGCCAATACTGATGATGTTTAAATTGTAATCCTAGCATCGACTTCGTGAAGAAGCATTGGTTTGTGAAATGGTTGAATTACGTAAGAGCCAAGAAGTGAATCAGACCAAATTTGATGAGGAACGCCGTGAATGGCTCCGCGATATGCGGATAATTCAAGAAAGCAAAGCACAGGTTAACACCTTTTGACACCATCAAGACTTTAATTTTTTATTTTTATTTCAAGGATGTGGAATTTTCATTGAGTTTTTCTGTTCAACTTTTGTAGCTGTTGGGCATTGCTATCTTGTTTATTTGGTGTAATTTTAAAGGAAAGATACGATTTGGATGCTTTGTTATAGAATGCTGATTATGACAAGGCCGAGATAGATTTGCTAAAGGCAGAAATAGCGGAATTAAAGTCCTCCTTGGTTGATGCCGAACGGACTCGTCTATTTTTGCTGGAAGATAATGGTAAAATAAAACAGCAGAAAGCAAAATTAAGGTGTTTGGTCCTATTTTTTTTTTTTTTTAATTTGCTTTTTATACAAGGTATTGCTCTTTTGAGATTATAAACTTGAACTTTTGCTGTAACTGACGTTGCTCGATATTTCATTTCATCGTAAAGCGAAATAGTTCTCTGAACTATGATTAGATTTAGATATCCTGAGGAGCCTTTTTCACTCAGACATAGTTGTATTGAGCAGTTTTATACAGATTTATCAGTCGAGATTTAGACACATAATGTTAGAAACGTGGACTTTTTTATTTATCAATTCTGATTTCATTCCATACTACATCAATATATAAATATTTAGATGTGACTACAATGAATTGAAGCGTGAACACAATAAACTATTATCTTCCCAGCAAACTGGAACGACTACTGTATGTTTATGCAATTTCTTGTACATAAATGTTTTGACATATACTATCAAAGTAATTAGCAATCTTTTATTTCATTTTCAGCATTGCTAACTTTAAATGCTCAATATATAATAATTCCTCTTTGTTTTACATGATACTTTTTAGAGGAAAAGTCAAGTGCTCTGTGATAGAAGTGGAACAGAAAACATTCCAAATAAAAGCAATCAAAATGGGTTGCGAGGTGGGAATAATTTTGGAACTGCCGTTCTCGGCTTGTCTGAGGTAAACTGTTGCTTAATTTTGCTGTTATTCTTTCTACCTTGATTGCATTATTTTTCCAGACGTACAGCATATGCATATCACCAGTTTCGCTTACACAATCCGATAATTCTAATGTTACTAGCTCAGAAGCAGATCCTAAGCCTACAATTGCTAGATCTGTAAATATGCAGGTATTGTCAGTTTTTGAATTTTATAACAAGATATTGATCATTAGGTTAGTTAAACGGTTGACTCCATCATTCTGTTTTGGGAGATCGCTGCTCGATGATGTCTGACATGTGTAGCCGCGGTATCTATAAAAGACATTACAACAAATATGCAGGAGTTCTAGTGTTTCCTCTAGATTTATATTTGGAAGCTCATTTTATCAAATAAATTTTGTTAAATTTTCGGGAAAATAAACTACATTGTTGCGATTCAGAGTGTTGAGATAAACAATGTAAACACAGAAGAAAAAAAGTTAATCGAAGAACTTACGGAGAAATTGAAACACTCGGATGAAAAAAATAAGGAATTGCGAGAAGCACTGCATACTGTCGATGAGCAGTGCGAAAAGCTTGTGGTTTGTTGTTGTTGTTGTTTTTTTTTTTTTTTTTTCTCATTTTTGTTCGTTCTAATCCACAACCACTAATAAACTTTGCTTCTGACCGGTTAGAGGTACGATTTGGGAGTTAATCATCCTAAATCTTATTTAGAAAGCTTTTAGAAGCTATGTTTAGTTTTTCATCATGTTATCAACACTAAATGCACTGAATGGACTGGGCACTTACTGTATTAAAGCATGTGATGTTTCTAATGTTTACTTTATCCCTCTAAAGGCAAAAATAATTTTCCTTCTAGAATTACTAGAAATCTCAACTATTTCATAATTTAAAAAAAGAAAAAAAAAAAAAAACTAGTTGCTCATTTGGGCCTGTTTTTTTCGTATTTATTTTGTAAATCGTATCTATTATCATTGCAGAGAAGTTTCCAGGAGCTGAAATTACGATATGAAGAGATGGAACGCGATCTTGCACCGAATGCATCGGTATCTAGCGCAGCACTGCAAGGTAGTAGTCAATGTGGGCAAACAGATCTCGGAATGGGACACTCTTCAGCAGAAATGGATCACAAGTTTTTGTCTCAGAAGCTTCTAGTAATTGTCTAGTTGAATATATCATCCTTGTTCTTTATGGATGGAATTACAATTTTGCCTTCAAATTTACTTCTGGAAGAATCTGCTGAAGGAATACTATCGTGTTGTAATTATATCTTAATTACCTGCTTGGATTCCCTGCTTCTAATTCTCGTAGTTTTGGTTTTCATTTCTAACGCACTATAGATGTTGAACTAACATTTTCACGCGACTTTATCGCGTAGATCTGAATGGTGAAGACATAATTCAACATTTAGAATGCATCAAAAATTTTTTTATTATGTTCAAGTACCTTTTCAGGATGACGGAAATCCTGCATCGAATGCAATCAAACGCAAATATGCTTCATGCCTCACTGCCTTTGGTAAACGTTCAAAAAATGATCTCTGCTGAGTTTATGCAGAAATAATATGGATTTATCATTCTTTTTTTCTTTTTGACTTTTATCATTTTTAATTGCTAGAACTGGTTCTGTGAAACGGAAACAATTACTCGAAAACAGTTTTAGACTTTTCCTTACAGGAGTATGAAGAAATTGTCTACGTTTTAATAGTAAATAATATGCCCTAGGCAGTTTGTACAGTTCTTTCCCAATATGTATTTTATTGTATTATGTGGTTGTGTTATTCTTTTTCGCATATCAATTTCCTCAAAGTACAAATTGCTTAATGAATAAGGTCATTTCTATCACTATGGTTCGAAATACTTAAATTGAAGCTCCTATATTCCCTTTTAATCCGCTGTTTCCATTATCGTTATTGTTTATCTCATCCTTACTCACGCGTCTTGTATTCAGTTATTGTACACTGTGATGTGCAACTGAACATTTCCTAGCTTATTTTCGTTCACTGGTTGTAGTTCATTTGTATACTCCGGATATTGTACTGCCGACAATTATGGAAAAATGTTCTAAAGAATTTGGAGAATAAAATCTTCGAGTATGTCACCAAGCTGTACATCACTGAACTAAAATTTCCTCTTATACTTAGAATCTCATCAATTACGAAAGATTCCATCAGCTCCTGTAATTGCCATTATTCGATCACTGCTGATTCCCCTTGGAGATTGAAGTAGAACCTTAAAATATTGCCTGGTGAGTTACGAATTAAAAATTTGATGAACATGTATAAAGGGAAACGGGAAATATCCATTTCTTGATAATGAAGTTTCAACTTTAACTGGTTCTCTCTTAATGACGATACGTATTTTTGATGCATTTCCAGCTACCATCCGTTTCAAAACCCATCTTAGACAATTTAAAATGCATCAAGAGACCTTTCTATCGACTTGAGCAATACTGTGACATATGAAAAAAATAAATCAATATTATTCAGATCAATTATAATTCAGCCTTTAGTACGGAAAATTGGTATTAAAAAATGCATTTTTACAGAGATTTCATTCCGAAAGTCACAGCCTAAAAAGTTTAGAATAATGGAAGACTGGAAGATCTGATCTCACAGAGGGAATAAGCGACAAGGTAAATTTATGAAATTTACCACCGCTTGGCAAAGTTTAAAAAAGAATAGAGCGAAAATATAGTGGAACAGAATGTTACAGAGCGTATCAAGAATTTTTCATTTCGTAACCCGAGAGGAAATGAGGCAAATAGTTATTATTAGTAAAACGTAAGAAACAAGGAGTTGAAGCATAAAGATAATAAAAGCAACTTGTACATCCCCGTTAAAAAGATATCTTTCGAAACAATATGGTAAACAAATGAATTTCGATTGATTAAGAGTATGATGAAAATAGAACTATTGTACATGAGAGAAATGAAACGCAAAAATGATGGCGTTGGAAAAGTTACACATTGTCATGACCATAAGTTTATACAGCGCATCGAGAATTTTTCATTTCATATATCTTAGCTAAACAGTATAAGTGGTGGATGAATTAAGAATCAAATTAAGAGGAAATAAGGAAGGTAAACAAGGATCGTCGAGAAAATGCCAGGAATTTAAAGGAAAGTAACTTAACATCCCGATTGAAAAATGCCTGTAGCAACAGTACGATAAAATACACGAATTCGGACTTGAATTAGGAACAAGAATAAAACGGTATAAATAAAGATGCGCGTGATGAAAGGCATGTATAATTACACCGCCTTACTATTGTCGTGATCAGAATCTTCCTGGCTAGCCGCATACGCAATATCCTCGCCATTAGCTTTATCCATCCCATCATCTGCAGGAATATCCGCTTCACCAGTTGCAGTACATTCCATTTCAGCACCAACATTATCATTTCCTTCATTCAGCTTGTTAGCGGACAACAACGATAAAGCTTTAGCTCTCTGTCGCATGCGGAAGAAGTTCTTCGGTCGGTTGAGTTTCAGCGTACAAGGTGACAATATATTATCGCTGGGCGAATGAATCTAAAACAAATAAATCCTAGAATAATACAAATATAATCAAGACATAATTTTTTTTAACCAAATATTATTGATAAACTTTGATAACAATGCTAGAAATCAAGTTCACTAGTTTCTTTTCTCTTCCCACTTCGCTTATTCTTTCTACTGTCGATTGAACAATCTTCACAATAATGTTATGGGAGCAGAAAGCTTTCTGCACTTACAATTTAGCGATAATTTCTTCGTAAGTTATGCAACAGTCTTTTCAAGACTGTTGAATGAATGCTTTCGCTCCTAATTTTCTGATGAAATTTGCAATTGACACTAAACTTACCGCCATTCGTTTGCGCAAGCTGGTGACACGATCTGCCTGTGAAAAAGACGGCGTCGTCTGAAAAGCAAGGATGCAACAGAAATGTACTGAAAAATTGTCGAAGGAATGAAAATAAGGATTTATATTGTAGAAGTTTTTTTATGTCTATACTGCAAAACTTTAGCAAAATCCGGACGAATATATATCTTTTACTACAGAGCTGATGTCATATACACCACCATTCACTATATAATGGTTTCCAGTCATACAATCGATTGCACTCCAGTTTTAAACAAAAAATAACTAAGAAATTTCTCTCCACCAAAAGCATTGAATGATTTGGTTCCTTTTTGATATGAAAGAAACAGATTTTTTTGCAAATTTAATGGATATTAGGAAAACTTACAGGACTGATGGATCCAGTTAGCTCAGTAGTAGACAATGGACTAGTCGGATAACCAGAAGCATACCCTTGTTCAGAACTCTCATCATGTTCGGTATGTCCGATCGAATGATGCGACGAGTCCGACTCGACAACATTTTCCACATCATACAGCTGATCTCCACGATTGGAATCACACTGCGTCGTTTGCTCGCTCTCACCAGAATCATTCCAATCGAAGTTCGGCATAGGAGTAATACGGTCAGATTCAGCCGCAGGTGAATCGCTTCGATCGCTGTCAGTTTCCGAAGATTTAACAGCATCAACATCTGATCTTTCAGGAAATAAATCTACGGAAAAATCCTCATCTGATCTTTCAGATTCTTGCGAATGTTCCGCATTCAAATGTGGATGATCTGTCATCGACGCTTCCCAATCACCTCTCGTTACCTTATTTGGTGGAGGAGAAGTATCATGTTCGCTAGCCGCAACATTCTCCGTGCCAGTAGCTTCATTTTGTACATCAATTGGGGTAGACATCGTTAGCTATAACAAATATTAGTTGAATTACTAAGAAAAGTTAAGTGAAACGCAAAACTGCGAATCTAAACTAGAATAAACATAATTACATTTAATAAACATTAAAAAAATAGCGAAGTGGAGAATGAAATAATAAAACAAATGATCATTAGACATTCCTTTTTGTCGTTTAAATCTATCCAAGCAAATATCGTATTCGAAGTCACTTTAAAGAAATACTTTAATTACAAGATAGGAGAAGGGAAACAAGATAAACGTAAACAGTGAATATTTTCAACCATCCAAACTTATGGCACTAACAAAAGATGGGAACTATTCCCCAACTTAACTTTCTATAAGCTTTTACCACTTTTCATTCGTTTTTCTCCACTATTCTTCAAAAAAAAAAAAAAAAAATACTGACCCCTCACCAGTAGAAATCTAACAAATATCAAGACTCGAAGTTTGAGAAATATAAAGAAGTGCAACTTTATTCGTTCAAACTGAAACGTTGGCAATCTTGATAGCAGAATATGCAACGTGCCAAATGCGTACATTTTTCACATCTTCTTAGAAAATTCCAGACATTGCTTAGCTTCTGTTTGTTTAATTTATCTACCCAAAAAAATTTCTCTCAAACTCTTGTGATTAAAAGAAAAAAAAAAAATCATGAGTTTGAGAAAAATGATTATGACTATGATTGCGATTAATGATTACGATTATTAATGATTCGATTATGACTAATTATGATCATCTTATATTATTGTATTGTTTTGCACAAAATCCCAAAAATTCCATTGGATAAAGAGTGAAAATTTTTCGGAATGAATTCGATAATTTGATAATATAAAAACGACTTCAAATGTTTCTTCTCCGAAACACCAAACTAATGATAAACTTTTGAAGTTAAATGCAACTGCAGTGAATTTAGGATAATTTCTGGGTAAGGCCTAAAAATATGACTATTAAAATGAGTGATCCGCCCAATCTGCTGCATCATCGGATCAATAGGACAAGATCTCCTGCTATCTATCATCTTTATCATCAAATGATCGAATGATCAAATGACATCACTCCACACTCGACAACCATCAAAGCAATGGACTCCGCAGCATCATCCCGAAGCAACCATTCGACCCAACTGAGAGCAAACTGAACTGCAAAATGATTCAAATTCGAAAACAAGGCGCCAACCAATGCTTTGAATTCAGAATCGTTTCAGGAGCGCTCCGGAATAGAAGAGCGAACATCCGGGCTCTCAGCACGAAAAGTGCCAGGATAGGAGCTCCGGCTACTGTGGTTACGAGATTTTCCGGATGTTGTGGAATTACCCGGCGACACCTGGTTCGGCGAACCCATTTCTTAAGTTCCCGGAAATTAAATCGTTTTTCTAATGGCAGAATTAATCTTGCAATTCTCTTGCGCACGATTATCCATAGTTTTTGCAAATATGATTGCAGAAAAGATCATTTGATATAAAGCCAAAAGATTTATTTACTTGTATGTTTGATTGTTATCTTCTTACTAACATTGCAATATCAAATATTCAGGAAAAATTCATGCAAAACAATCAAACTAACCCATTAAATGCAGTGTAAAAGTACAATGTGTCTTATAATGCATTTAGCTGTTAAAAAGATATATGCACGATAAAATATGTTTCACATGAAATTGCGAAGACGTTAAGTTCAATACATTTCACATTAGTGATGCTATTGTATGTTGGAAATATTCTACTATAACTATTTTTCTAAGAACTGGCAAAGACAACTACAGCCATTTAATCATTTATACTGATCTCTGACTAATTCAATCAACATTTTATATTTTTGTTGGGACATATATTCAACAAAAAAATGTCAACAGTTGAACTTAGTTTATTAAAAAAAAAATGTATTGAGGTTGGTATTACAACGCAAATATCTTTCTGGTTTGATTCTTAAAATTAATTCCGATTCCCGAAAACATCATGCTATTTGGTAATTTTTTCCATTTTCATACTTGAATGATTGATGAGGTTCGAGTCTGTGCTGAATTAGAGCAGTATGGAAAAGTACAACAGTTTCAAGCGAATGAATTCAACGCTAAGTTCTCGAACCTAGATATGTCGCGCTATCTCCGATACTTACAATCACTCTCTTCGTTCTACAAATGCAAAATCACCGTTAAACTGGATGAATTAATTTGATTTGAATATTTGAGGAAATTTTCGTGGATATCAATCAGTACGCAAATCGAAAGTTGATTCGTGAATTACTGTCACCAATTTCGAGTAATTGGGCTTTCGATACAGTAACCACCAGTATTCAAAACAGACTGTCCGATTTTGGAGTGCAAAGAGTTCAATCGCTCAAATCGGAAATCTGCAACGCTTTTCTTGCATCAAATTCATATAGCTTCTTGGAAACTTAAAATATTTGACCGAAAGCTATAATTTGTTAATGATTAGTCACAGAGATGTTATGTTAAACGTATTTTTGATTTGAAAAAGTTCCATTTTTTTATTTGTCCATTCTCTCATGCTCTAACTGTGTCTGTCATATGTAGCAACTCAGCTTACTTATCGTAATAAACATAAGTAACCACATCTCTTATGAGCAAGGCATTTATTATTGTCCTTCACTCAAATGCTCAAACGCAGCCATAGCGTATTATAAATAGGATATAAGATTTAGCAGGATTTTTTCACTAAACGCAAGCACTACAATTACACCATTTTTTTTTCAGATGATAGCATTCGACAGCGCAGATAATGTAAATGATTATTTCATAAATTAATGTAATAGTGAAATCTAATAACTTACAATCATAAAGCTTTCTCAATTCAGCCATCGACATATTGGCCGCTTCAGAACAGTACAGTTGTGTCCAAGATATCTAAACACAACTTCCATATTTTGGAAATAAAAAATTAAAAATCAAGAGCATTCAGATAATAATGCAAATGATAAAAATAACTACACAGATCAGAAAAAACTGCTTAATCATTTGATGACGTTCGTTCTCTATAGCTGTCAACTATAAGATTACTGGAGAAAACTTCACGTTGCTAATGTTAAAGATAGAACTGCCTATATCACTTTAATGACGATGTGAGAAATTCGAAATGTCTTATTATTGCTGAGACGTAAGTGATAACTTCTTAGGTTGCTTATATTTTTTAAGAACTTACCTAGCAATATTTCAAGATTTCTCCCTATTTTGATATGCGGAGGAATGTAAACTATGGAACGTATGGATTTCATATGTAAAGTATGGGTTTCGCGGAAAATTGAAAGAATGGCAATGCTATTTGATGGATTAACATACCTCAAGATCACCGTTTCGCAAACCAATCGAATAGGATCGACTTGATCGCGCTATAGTTGCAACCATAGCAAAATTATATTCAATCACTTTTGAAATGGCTCTAAGTACACTGTAATCGTATATGATGCTTTTCCCATGATTCGAAAGGAGCAAATCAAGCAAAGATTCTAATCTCCACATCGTGTGCTCTAGATTAGTGCACGCTTCCTACAAAAAAATAGCTTCCTAACAATTAAGAAAACATTTTCACTTAGTAATTCTAATTTAATTTATATGTCAAAATTTTTTCGACACTCGGAGCAATCAACTACTGCACAAGATAAGACAAAACATGGAAAAATCTGAGATAAGATCTGTTAAACTTTTTATTCTTATCAAAAGAGGCTTTTATTCAAAAAACCAAATCTACAATAAACATCAGTGTCATCCAATAGCGTATGGCTTCATTTAAACGCATACTTTCAATGACGGATGTGTGTGCTCTGCGATAAAATGTTTCAGCTTTGGATCGTGAAATGAAATTGCTTTTTCAACACGGCCAAAAATCCGCTCATAGATTCGTTTATCAAAGGAGCGCCACTGTCTAAAATTTACGTAAAATACTCAAAAGTTAGAATTATAACCCAGTTCAAAAAAAAAAAAAAAACAAGCTTGAACCACATAATTTCTTCCCCGAAGAACAAGAACAAACTAATAAAGAAACTTACTAACTTTATTTTAGCTGCGTTAGTGTTTGCATACGATATAATAACTTGAGATGCCACAAAATTTTTAAGATCCAATTTAGTACTGCTAAATAAAAGAGCTGCCATTATCTCATTCATCAATCCGTCGAAATTCATACTAGACGTAGCAGCATCCAGTCCAATAATATCTATAGTCGACGAGATAGCTTCAGAAAGCAAATGCCTCGCATACTTCTAAACAGAAATCTACAAAATTAAAGACAGGGATGTAATAAAAGTAAAAAAAAAAAGTGTTTCGAATAAGTTTGAAATACTCAACCGGATAACTTTAATTACTGCAAGAGAAATACATTCTCATGATACCAAAAGTAATGGCACGAAAGAAACAATGAAAACTTTCGAGATCGAATGGTAAATAATTGAATCTAAGTCTTGCATAATCCAACAAGTTTGGCTAGAATTAGCCAACAAAAATGGGCCAGACGAAATTTCAAAGTCACAAAGCTAAGAAACTCACATGGATTATTGCTTCCTCGACATCAACTGATAGTATAAGTTCTTCATCGTGAAGTCCACCAACATAATAGCACATTGACTCAAGAACATACGTATTTAATGCAAGTTTTGTTACCAAATGCTAAATTCGACTGTATCACTCATAGTATAAAATAAATGATTAATACTGATGTTCTTACTTGAACAATCCCATCTTCTAATCAAAAAGGATGCATTAAAAACGATGGTCATCAAATGATAGTGTAAAAAGTACTCACCTACCTTGTTAATATTCCTTTCTGCTAATGGCAAATCCTGCTGTAGTGTTGTATTGCAATATTCTGACAAAGTACCTATAAATTATAAAAAAAACTTCTACGTAATGTAACAATTTTTCTTAACACATTCTTGGCAATGCGGAATTTGATCAAGTTCAAAAAGATCATGTACTTTCATGCTAACTGTCATGAGCGATATTAAAAAAATACACCTCACTGCACATCCCATCATATTGCAGTGTTTCTAGCCACAAAAACTTTTTTGGAACGCGAGTGAGGTAAGAATTATGACTAGAAAAGTGCAGGAACAAGTCCAATAAATCACAACAGAACAAGAAAAATAATTTATAACATACCCATTAAAGTTTTCATGAAACCTACAACGGCAGCACCAAATGTAATCCTTTTTACCAATGCTTGTTGCGAGATTTTTTTTCCATCTTCAGGTTTCCCTAACATCGAAGTTGGTTCTACAGTCATCTGCTCCCATGAATTAACTGAAGAAATGGGAATGAAATTAAAATAGCTGGAAATGTTATGATATTCCACGAAATTGGACTTTCAATGAATCTTTGGAAAAAATCCTAAACGATTCAAAAAATATTTACTTTCCAATCCACTTCTTCCAAAAATAAAAGTTTTCGATCCCATTTCAAAAGCATCATTGTCCATATCTTTTCTTTCAACAAGGTAGCATATGTTATTTCCATCCTGGAAATGATTAACGAGCAAATTTTATGGCAAATAGATCCTAACTATTTTATTCCTTCCTACAAAAGTCTTCTTTTACCCTGAACATCCCCAAAATATAAATTTGTCCTAGGAAAGCAATGAATATTATAGTAAATGAAGTATTCTGAGAATATAAGGAGCATAAAATATCGGCAGCACATTCAGCGTAAGAATTATGGGGAAAAATTAATGAATGACATGTTCAACGCGTGAATGGACAACTTACAAAGCCATTATTACTGCCACTAACTAATCGAAAATTCCCCATAGTTCAAACAAGAAGCTTTTTCAGCAAAAAATTAATAAGGATCTCTTAAATTTATGCGACCAATAAATTGAACCTGCTTAGCAAAAATGAGTAGCAAATTAGCATCTGATGCATTAATAAAGTGATTTGTTGTAATCAATTTTTGTTTACCATCAATAAGTTCACATAAAGATGTCACTGATTCCAAATTCGAATCCCTGAAAATATTAAAAAACTAATCCATCGAGATATCAATGCATCACTTTTTTTTTTCATTAAGCGAAAAATGGACATTATTCCGTGGAAGACATCTACGGATTACACAGAATTACAAGCAATTTATGAGTTTTTTGCAAGACAAAGCTAACAATATTTTAAAACAAAAATGTATCAAAATTTCGGACCTGGAAAAACCAACTACAGGTCGAATTACTCCTGATGCAATTTGTGGAAGATAATGTGACTTCTGTTGGTCGTTACCGTATAGCAAAATAAGAGACACTGCTAAATGAGTCTGTTCGAAACGGAAATAAAAATTCCAATACGATCCTAATCCCTCACAAATAGTCAAAAGATCTTTGTAACAAATGTCGGCACCACCTGAATATTTCTATTTGTGATAAATTGCTAGTGAAAGAGAAATTTCAACATGGAAGAATCTCGGTTTTTATCGTAATTCAATGTTATAATATTTGTTCAAATAAAACGAATACAAAAGATGAGATAATTTTAAAATCCCATGCTACCTCTATAATTGCGATGATGACCAGAGACATTTCTTTCTATTCTTTTATTTTTTATGAAAATGATGTAAAATCAAAATAACACACCGTATTTCTTAGGAACAGTGTAAGAAGAGAGCTTGTATTTGTCCCAGAGAGATGTAACAGAATCCTCCTGAACTGCTGAAAACTGACTACGTGAAATCATACAAGATAAATATACGATGTTTTATATAGTACATCAAATTTTCTCCAGATACTGCAATGGCATACTTTCTTTAACAGATGCTTTGATGTCATCCTTGAGTGCAGATACCAACTGCAATATACTTTCAGCTGTATCCGTGTCAGAATATTCTGGATAAATGAAGAAATCCTTAAAAACATTGACAATTTTCAGCACAAAACAGTGAAGCTTACAAACAGTAAAATTTTTTGCTTTATTCACTTATTGCGAAGTTTTGCAACAGTTAAAAGCTAGTTTTGTTAAAGTGAGGTAAGATATGACCATTCAGCAAACAGAATACATTTTAAGGGACTCAACTACTACATTAGTACTCAGTAGACAACCTACAGAATGACAACACATAGATCAGCGACATTCAGTGAAAACAGTGAAACTTAATGAGAAAATCTCGTATAAAACTAGTGATTTTAAATGATTTACGAGGAAATTTTGAAAAAAGTGAAGGGAACAAGTGAGAAAATTGCCATTTTATTAAAAGAAACTCTCATTTTAGGATATAAAACTATAGCTGCAGGAATACAATGAAACCTATGAATCAGTATTAACAAAAACTTTTGAAGCAGATTTTCCCAAATCGAAGAAAAAATTTTGCTATGTAAATTTTCTGAAAAAAGACTCCTGAAAGAGTCAAACAGGGTACCGAAATTTATAATTATCTGAACATTTTTTTTTTTTTTTTTTTGTTTTAAAGAGCTCAGTGCAATAAAATAGAAAAATACTTTTTCAAAGCGATTCAGTGCAAGTCCACGACTCAATGAAACTCTTTGAATTGGTATGCCATATTCCTTGACAATATCAAGTGCTGATAAACCATCTGTTCCTTTCATAGGTTTGACATTTTCTGCTCCTACCGAATGACAACTTCTCATCGATAACACTCCATTTGTACGAATAGAACATGACTGAAACAGGACCGTTTTCAACGCATAACAACTTCTCCTCATTTATCCTGCAAAGAATTTAATTAAAATCTATTTCTCGCTGATAAAGGATTAAGAGACGGCTCAAATCATTGAAATTATGAACGTACATTGTTGGAAATAATCTGCATTTAAAAAAACAAAGATTTCAATAGTCCCCTTAAATATCTTCAACAGACTTCATTAGTCAATACCTCAAGTTCATCTCCTTTCTCTATTTCTCTTCCATCGAAGTATTTCTTTCGTATAGTACTTCAATGCTCGCTCATAAAACGAAACGATTCCTACGGATACTACTAACATGCTTATGTAAGCTATCCTTTGAAGCGCTCGAATGAAAGGGTCTATTTAAACCAAAAAAAAAAAAGGATTTTTATGGGGGGAAGCTTATTAAAAGAATTTTCTATACACTAATCATTTCTTTCCTTCCCTTGCTATTTAATCACTACCTTATCATCTTATATGACTTATTTCATCAAACTAAATAGAAGCATAGAGCAATGAATAAAGTAACATATCAATGAAGTAAGCCACGAAAAATAATATTTGACCGGAAGCGTAAATGTCCGACGATCGATATCACACTACCAGATGGCCCAACAGATTTCGGACGAAAATCTAACAGATCATTTGGTGATTCCATAAATTGAATCTCTGCGATCGAATATGTCTTCTACGAAACTTTTGTGGAAATGGGAGTAATCCTATGTACGTCAAGTACTAATTTACTTCACAGGAAACATCCGGAAATGAAATCCTAACCTCGGGACAGAAGGTTTCATTCTAACCAGAAGGACGTGACCTATTTCTAGAAGTTGGGAAGGATACTTCTTATCTCTCGTCAAATGTTTCATAATCATTATTGTTCATTTGTTTGACTGTGTTCTCCAGAAAAGGTAATTCTAAAAAAACAATTTTTCAGAAAAATCATTACAGAATATGCAAAACTTTGATATGCAAAACGAATATAACTCCCTAGCGCCAGTGTATTTTGCTCTTTTAAACCTATTTGCACAACTAGTTCAAAACTTATGGTTTAAAATTTTAACTTTTTTATTATATATATTTTTTACAGGCCATAATGCAGTTATCCGGGCTGGATTTGGCCATTTATGGATTTAACCGGAATATACGGAAAGTAGAGAAAGCAGGGATTTCCTACGAATTACGTATTATACGCGATAAACTAACACTTGGTTTAAGTACTGAACCTATTTTGAAACAGTCATCAACCGTTGATTGCCTTTCTGAAAATTGGACTAATTTGGACAGCGCGGGAGGCAATGGGACCGATGTAACGGTTTTTACTTCTAAAACAAAATTTAATTCAAAAAAATTGAATTATTATGAGTGCAATGTTCTTAAATAAGACGAAGAAACAGTATGAATTCAGGCAGTACAAGATTTTATGGATTTGGATGACGAGCAGTATCTTAATTTTTTGAAAAGTCTGGACCCAAAACATTGCAAAGATCAAGATCATTACAAAGTTCTTGGGTTATCAAACCTACGCTGGCAAGCTAGCATTTCGCAGATTCGTACTGCCTGTAAGTTATAAAAGTTATCATTTAGTTTTTGTTTTTAGTGCCTTAAGCTTTTTAAGATGAAGTCAAACCATGTTAAACTTAATTTATTCTGATTTGTATCCTGATGACAATTAACAAAGTCTGAGAGTTCTCTGACTTGCAGTTTTTAATGTGAACTTAGTTTTCATATATGCAACGTTGCACAGGCTGTCTAGTTATTAAATATCTTAAGATGCTGAGAATCCTAAAACTGGAATTTTTTTAAATTTTCGAAATGGTATTTTTGTCTTTATTTATTTTTTTTTTTATCTTTATCCTCGAAATGAAATCTTTGCAGATCGTGCCAAAGTGTTGAAGCATCATCCGGATAAGAACAATGCAGTGAAAGTTGAAGCCGGTGGTGCTGAAGACTATTTCACATGTATTACCAAAGCGTATGAGCAATTAGGATTATCGGAACAGAAAAGAAGAGCCTATGATTCTGTAGATCCGTTATTCGATGATTCGATCCCGGATGAGAAAATGATCAACTCCGTCAATTTTTACGATATTCTGACGCCGGTCTTTACTAGGAATGCAAGGTTTTTATATAATATAATTTTTTTTTAAAAGTCATTTCAAGTTCTATTATTGTTACACTTTTTTATTGGTCAGATAAAAACTCCATTTTTCGTATATTTGTTCGGTTGTGAAACGGCTATTATGGATTCATAACTTATCTCTCGCACGTCCATAAGACTGTAATTAGCAGCAGCATTACTCGCATCGTAAAGAAAAATAATTTTTTGTGTAGTATTTAAACAAACACGAATTAGCATTCCATTTTTTCTGAATAAAGTATCTATTTGATTTCACAGCTTACTGCAACTTCAATCTTGGGACCATCTCTTCGCCATTTATTTTCGCTGTTATTTGAACATTCTGATGAAATTTTGTTGATTCTTTAACATGATGACAAATATTACGGAGGTTTTTAAGATTATTAGAGTAGAAATTTAGGACTCACATTTCATTAACTTCCTGAAAACAAAGGAAAATGTTGTCTCTTGTTTGAAACTCTCTCATAAAGAAAACGAGGAATTTATACTTATGTAAGAGATTAGAAGTTTATATCATTTTTAGATGGTCTGTTCAACAACCGGTACCATTATTAGGTGATAGCAGTAGCGCACAAGTTGAAGTGGACAGGTTTTACTCATTTTGGTTTAACTGGAATTCGTGGCGTGAATTCTCATATTTGGACGAAGAGGATAAAGAGAAAGGAGAAGATCGATGGGAAAGACGTGAAATTGAGAAAATAAATAAGGTGAATATTTAGTTTTTGAATAGGATCGAAGATAAAATGCTTGTCCCAGCTTTCATTTGAAAAGATTTTTCGGAATTATTGAAAATTGTTATTATTTCACGTGAAGAAGCATCAAATATCTCAACATTTTATCATCAATGCATTTAAATTAATATTTATTTAATCAAAGTTCTCACATCTTTTTATATTGGTAAACACAAGTTTCTGTGTATCAATTTACTATATCTAAATTATAAAATTTTACGTAAAATTTTATATGGTTTTGATTAGGTTGAGCGGGAGAAACGGCGTAAGAATGAAATGAAACGAATCAGAAATCTTGTTGAAATGGCGTACCGTAAAGATCCGCGAGTAGCATTGTTCAGGGAGGAGGAAAAATTGAAAAAGGAGAAGCAAAGGGACGAACGTAGAAGAGCTCTGGAAGAGAAGAAAGCCCTGGATGAGAAGAAGAAATTGGTAATGTCTGGTTTGAGCTTAAGGTTCAGCAATGGTACTGTCTTTTGCAAAGAGCAAAGTAAATGAATTTTACAGATTCTTTTTTTTTTTCAGGAAATTGAATTAAAAAATAGAAGAATGGAGGAGGAACAATTAGAAAAAGAACGGCAGCAGCGGGCCTACGAAAAGCGATTAAAAGAGCAACAGAAAAAACAGCTTAGCGAAGCTCGAAGGAAACTGCGGAAAACTGCTGAGGTTTGTTTGTTGCATCGAACTGCCATATTAGAAAACTCTTCTCTGGATATTATGATAGTGGAAATGATTACATACATGATAGAAAAGCTTCAGAGGAACTGCGAAGAAATAGTCCAATGTTGATCGACTGAGACAAGCGTTTCGAACCCCAATATTCTAATGAATGAGTGGAATAATGGGACGGTTCAACGGCTTATGCCATGAGTTTCCTTCGAGTCGTTTTTCATAGTCGTTGGGTAAGCATCGTAATGAGGAAGCAATACTGAATGATTACTGTGATAAGATATTATTAATCAAAAAACTAATTTTGAGAAAAAGCTGCAATGTTTAGAGTAAGAATTACTGGGATGCAGACGTTTCATCGAAGTTATCTTGCCTAGAAGTAATTGAACATATCTGTTTGCGATTTGATGCAGTTCGTTTAAATGAAATCACCGCCAAGCTTGAACTGGTAAACAGTTTCACAGAAGCAATGGAAACTTTAAAAGTTCAGGTACACTTGTTTGCTTGGAACAAATTTTATTGCCATTAAGTGTAATCTCCTGTTTTTTGTTACATACTTAGTGCTGTTAAAATTGTTGGGTGGTGTATTAGTTTTATTCACTGGAATTTCATCATTTCTAACTAAATGGATAATACTTGAGAAGGAAAATAGTACATTTTCTGGGTTGTAGCTCTTCTATGGAACTGTGAGTTTCAGATTCATAAAGAAGTTCCAGAAAGTGTCGAGACGAAAGATGGAGTTTCTGAGAATGCTGCAGATAACATATCTCGTTGGTCTGCTGATGAAATTATGTTACTGATCAAAGCTACTACTTTGTATCCCATCGGCACCATCAAAAGGTTGAAACACATACTTTGTATAGCAGTTCAGATCTCGGTTTATTCTTTACTTTGAACCGATATTATATAGTGTTGTTATTATGAACAAGTAGAATGTGTGTTGAAACCGACTATAATATAGAAATTTCCGAAAGTTTTTGGTGTGACTATATTTTGTAAAATTAAATTTAAAAAAAGATGTTTTTAGATGGTTAGAGATTGCAAACTATGTCAATGAGCACCGTGAAAATAAGAATGCAAAGAAGAAAACAGAAAAAGACGTCTTGATTCAGGTATTTTGTTTTAGTTATTTATTAATGGCGCCTTTTGAGAGCCATATATGTAATTTGAGGTGCAGTCTTCTTTTATACCATATATTCTGAAATATGTTATAAAGAACTGAAAAATTTCGTTTTTACTCATGCTAAATTTGGTATTCACAGAAACGAATCGAGTACTTTGCAAAATAGACGACACTAAAAAAATCAGGGTCAATATTGCAATTCAGTGAAACTACACTATATATTTTTCACTTCAGATGCTTTAATTGTGTTATAAATTCATTTTCTGCAATTCACTAAAGTTCAAAAATCACTTGGTTTTAGGTTAAAACATTGAAGTCACTAAATAATGCTCAAGACCAAAAGAAAGTGAAAGATATTTTGATTAATCCAGCAAAAGGAAGTGAATTGGAGTGGAAAGCAGAAGAACAAAAGCTGCTTGAAACAGCGCTTAAAGAATTCCCCTCATCAGATCCAGATCGTTGGGAAAATATTGCAAATTTTGTAGGAAGGTCAAGGAAGGATTGTATAAGAAGGTTGGTAAATTATTTTCCATGCTGCTATAAATCTTGTTCGACAACATGACTGTTGACAGGAAGATAGGAAGCGAGGGAAATAGATCATGGGAAACTCTTAGATCTTCCACGACAATTTTGGGCATTTGCTAGAATTTCGGTATTGTAGGATTACCCCAGTATTGCACTGTTCCTGGACTTCTTTTTTTCATAATCTTCAATTTTGTTTGTACTCGAATTACGCTTTCTCTTTATTTTTCTGTCTCTGTCAGATTGTTATGTGTCAGGCGAATTCTTCGCTCATCGAAGATCCTTAAAATTCAAACGGAGGACATTAAATTCCAAAAATTGTCACTTTGAAATAAAACTCTGTTCATCAATCCCAGGCCAGCTTTTGTTTTTTTTCTCCAGAATTAGTTCTAAAAAAAGCCTCTCATTTTCAGATTTAAGTATCTCGCAGAAGTGGTGAAAAGTAAGAAGGAGCAGTTCCCTTAATATTTCTCAGATTGGCACCTCGTCTGATTTCTTGTCCTTACAAGGGATATTTGTATTTTTTTTTTTTTTTTTTTTGAATTATTCACTCGATATATTTTTAACGTATTGATCGACAGCACTCTTGCTCAATATTTGTTTTCTTTGTGTATTCTGATTTGTTTTATTTGTGATCTGAATTTCTTGAATTGATATCCTGTGTAGTGTCATCTCATCATTTATAGTTGTTTCAGATTTATTAGAAAACCAGCACCAGTATTGTCGATTTATTTAATGAAGTACGATGTAGTGTGAGACTACCATTAAGATGCCTCATTTCACATTTCATTAAATTGTTGCATTAGATTAAAAGCACTATAAAGTTCTTTACCTTTTTTTTTTTTTTTTTTTTCAACTCAGTAACGGTTAGGACAATTACCAACGGAAAGCGATCTTGGCAGAACCATCAGAGAAGTCATTATTATATCGAATGAAACCTCGTATATGCTTTCTTGTAAACGCTTCCAGTTTTAATTTGGACTAGATTCCCCTGTTTTGGAATAATAAATCAGTTTCTACACGCTAATGGTGCATTATTTTAAATCGAATTCGGGTGTATAAAATATGCTAAATAATAATTGTCTCTCTGTTACAGAAATTTTGATTTAAGTTGTTCGACAACAGCAAAATACATTTCATTATGTTGACTACTTTGTCACGTAAAGCAACCACGACTAAATAGAATTGCATTACTTATTTCGGATCTCATTTTCGTTATGCAAGCTTGCGAAAAAATTATTCAGTGTTGTTAACGCTTTTCTGAATCCAAGAATTTATCTCCCAAGCAATCATGTCTGTGCATGTCATTGAGAAGACATGGAATTGATCAATCATTCGGAATGGACCAGCGGTTTTGATTTCGACTACTACATCTCAGAATCAATTTAAGCGAACATGTGGGACATATGCGTCGCAGCAGATTCGACATCACGAATGGGAACAGAAGCAGGTTATGACGGACAGACTGATGAGTAGGTTTGTTTAAGAAGTCTATTTTAGCTACACGAAACAAATAAGTGAAAGTGAAAAAAGATAAAAGGCGATAAGGGAAATTCGTTGAACTGTTTGGAAAGGATTATAAAGAAAGCGACCAACTGATTTAAGCATAAGCATTTATTTCGTAAAATATACAATTTGAAAAACTGAACTTTTAGCATATAATGCAGCAATAAATTCATTCGAACGCAATTCGTGTAAAAATTGAGGCACATTCGTCCATTGTACGAAAACGGCCCGTATTCAGTCGTATGTGTGAGTAACCTTAATATAGTTCTATACGTACTTTGTGTCAATCACCAGGATAAACAAGGCATCTCGTTCCTCTAGGATAGCTTATCTTTCCGTGGTGAAGTGATGACATGATTATGCGTGAACCTTATAAAAAGGCGCTAACTGTCACACATTGAATCCACCAACTAATTAGAAGAAAACAACATAGAAATGGTTCTTTAATCTAGATATCCCACAACATTTTGAGATAATGAAGTTTCAAACCTGGACGTATACTTTTTATCGGGATTGTATATTCACCAATAAAATCGTTTGCTGAAGTTGAGTCGAAGTCTTTCACACAAAAACGAAGCAGTGCAAAATCAGGAAAATGAAGCGGAAACGTGAATGTTTCATTGAACTGTGGATCAAAACTGAAACATACTATTTCATAAACATTTGGTTCAAAAGTAGCCTCAAATATAGATATTTAACTTTTTTAACTAAATAATTACTACATACCAAAGAATTTTTGTGGATTAGCCATGTTACATTTGAAAGTTATGATTTCCAGGACATAGACAACAAGAACACTTCCCCGATAGTTTTTTAATGAAGCAAGAAAACCATACTATTTATCCAATCAAAAAAATCATGGTAAAAACAAGCACCCGTTATTGCGTATGGTTTTTGTCCGGAATTTTCGGGAATCAGCCGGAATTCCAAAGACCTCAACAGTTACATATGGATCGACAACATCATTTGCTTGGGATAGCTTCGGTAGATATTGCCCGCTTATGACCTGAAATTCGAAGAACAAGGATGAAATATTATGGAAGTTCATGCATCATATTTCATGTTTTGTTGATGAAACATGATTAGATATAATTATTGGCAAATTTCTTGGCATCCAAAACAACTGATATTGAATATTTACTGGATCCAAAACGATGAATACGACAATCAGTAAATCAACTCTCTAAAAAGCCTACACTGAAATCATACATATTTTTTACTCAAATATAAATTGCTAAAACAAACAGTTCGAATTTGTTAACAACTTTGAAAGATTGTTAAACTAGTTTACCCCAACTAGCATCGTTGTTACAACTGCACTCGATACTTCAGGCATACGTGGATCTGAAAGATCAAACATTTTCATTTTGCATGAAGTTTAGATTCATTCATTTAGTTTCTGTTATTCGGCTCGTAGACAACTGTGGGCCAATACCATGAAAGTCAATGTGAGACTTCGTATTCACTTCCTCAACTTCTTAATCTTAGTTCTTGGCCTTTCAGATCCTTCGAAATTCCAAAAATAATTGCAAATATAATACTTGGATAGCAAATTTATATCTTCGTCTACATAACTGAAGAATACTATTTCAATTTCTTACGTAGTTTGAGATACATATGGCCCCCCTGAATCTTAGTAAGATGTCGTATTTACTTTCATTCTAAATCCTTATATTTAAATACTTCATAAAAAAAAAGAGACCAACCAAGTCCATCAATAAGTGTCGTTGCTTTGAGCACGTAACCACAATTACCATTAGTTCGAAAGAGACCGTTAACTAAATCAAGATATTCTCCTGCAGTCTGCATATTCATTGCAACCGACTGTATACCACAAAGCCATGAAGGAATAGGATTCATGTTGCTTGAATCCTGCCGCAAACCTTTTGGGAACGATTTTACAAATCTTTTCGATGTATAAGCGGCAAGCGAATAACCGCTTTCCAGATAACTTGCAACCTTTCCTTCGGATAAAGAACAGGAACCATCCATTGGATCTGAAGGCAATTCAAATTGTTTTTTCTAATTTTGATACTGAATGGATTTCAAAATGATCGCTTATAAAGAAACATTTTGTTTATAGACACGAACCAAAGCGTTTGACCGGATAGCAAACTTAAAAATAAATTATGGGAGCCTTTTCAATTGTTCCATTCTCATAACAACCAATCCTTCAAATGAAAAATGAAAACATACGTTCATCAATATCTTGAAAGATGTTTTGTGAAAGTTTAACAGATGGTAGCGATATCAACTGAGAAAATTCTGGGTCGAGTTTGATAGTGTTTTTACTTCCATTGTCATCTTCAATTATTTCGTCATTATCCTGATCAAATTTTCGGTCAGGACCTCTTTCTGACCTCAGTTTTTTGCCGCGCAACAGATACTTATTCTTCAAAGCATTTGGAGAAGGTAAAGGTTGAGAAGCTCCATTATTCGGACGCATATATATTTTATCACTTAATATCTAAATATAAATAATAGAAAAATTTATAGCTCTGGAAAAAAGTAAAAAAATGAATATTTTACATGAAAGTAAACATAAATATTTTGAATCAAAATACAGTGCAAGAGATAAAGAAAATATTTAAAATAATTGAAAATATATGGTCACAACTAACTTCTTTAAAAATGCGTGCCATTGCTTTCTGCTGCGGTAAACCGACATGATTTTCGATTGTCAGTATCACCGGATAAGGATTTGTTTTGAAGGCATACACATCAATTTCTTTTAATGCATCTTTCAAAGTAATCTTTCTGATAAACGTACGTTTATGAGTAATACATGGTTCTCCTTCATCGCCATCAAAAATGTCTACTGAAGCAGTACAATACGATCTCAAATTTGAAAATGTAATCGCTGAAAATTAAACTTAGTAAAGTTTACAATAAAAATGATAATATACATACACTCTAAAAGCCGTACACCCTTTTTTAGCGCGTTGATATAACCTTCAACAGTTGCTTCACCCTTCATTTGCAATCCAGTGAGATAGGTATTGTGACTTGAGTTAATGTAATAATGGCTTAGTGTATGATCCATATCCTGGAAAACTCCTTCATGTCCAGGCTTCATGATGCTGCCCCATTTACCAAGTAGTAATCGACGAAAACCTGAAAATGAATCAGAATTCTTACAACTGACTTTAAAAATGACGAAAATTTTTCAAATACAGTCAGAGCATATCTCACTTGAACTGCAATATGTATTGGCTTCATCTTTTTTAAATGATTCCTTTCCTTAATTACCAGCCTGCAGTTATTACGCCCAGGTGCTATGACTGTTTTTCAAAAAAAAAAAAACTTTCAGATTTCTAGGATGTATATCACACCATCAGCATCCCAACTTATATCATTCTTCGTCAAGCAACAGTCAAGATTCCCGATGAAACTATTTAGTGTATAGAAGTAATTAAATTGCAAATTCTATTTGTTAGACCAATAAAATTAAGTGGAATGCAATTCAACATCAGAAAAATAAGGGGGAATGTAATCCAAAATCTAGATATAATGTGGCACCTATAGGTCCAAGTATTATGCTTTGTTTTGATGTTTCAAAATAGTCGATGATTGATGCAGCCTTCTTTTCATCAATATCATCAAACTGAAAATAAAACTGTAGATATAATTTACTGAGGAAATTCTTTCTTAAACTGAACTATAAAAAAAAAAAAAAAAAACTGAAATCACACATTGTTTTGAAATGATGGGTTGCATTTCTAATCTTTTAACAATCAAAAAAATGCATGTCAAGTACATTAAGTGAATGTGCTGTGGAATACCTGTTGTTCGATTGTTAAAAATGTTTTCAGATCGACAGCAGACAAAGCTGGGTCATTAGTTGCACTGAACATCCTCATTGTATGTTTCAGATCCGGACGCTCCGTTAGGTGGGAGAAGAAATTGATGAATTCATTTTCGTCTAGCTGCCCATCATTTTTGCCAAAAGAATCTGATTGCTGAAAAAGTTAAAATTTACTTACATTACAGGAAAATTCAAATATACTAAAAAGCACATCAACTGCAGAAGAGATGAATTTATGATAAAATAACCGGCAGATTGGAATGACAACCAGATTATTCTTTCAAATTCGGATGCAAAAACTTTCAATAGCAGTAAAGAACAATTATGAAGACAAACGGAAGTGAACTCCATTGGCGCAAATCTGGAGAAAAAAGAATTTTGATATAAATCATTCATTTATGAGCCTTTGAAAAATGACCGTGTACAAAGCACGTGCATATTCGTTACTGATTTGCAGATTCAGCGTTTTCAGCAACTTCAATACTTCATCAAAACTTAATTTGCCTGAAACGATTTGTTGTAAATCCTCATTATAAATGTTGAAGAATAAATAAATGCAAGCAACTTCCTCCCGATTTAAACAAAGATTTAGAATTTATGTTCCATTCTGTGGAATTAAAAATCATCAAATATATCGAATACTCGTTTCAGTGAGGTATTATGAAATCAACTGACCATTTTTGTTTATATCAGCCTTTCGGAAATTATCCAAAAGCCAGCGCTCTTCGTTAAAGTACATGCGCTCTTGATTTTTCTTATCGATAAGATATTGCAGACCCTTCACAAACTTATCTCTCACGGATGGATTTTCAGTGGCAAAATCAACCGATTTGTGAAGGATATGTCGACGAGTTAAAATTACAGACATACACATTTCTGCCTTCAATTTTCATTTGTTATATCGAAAAAAAAAAAAAAAAAAAAAAAACATGAACAAAATTTAAAACAACGAGATGAAATTAATAACCAATATTTTCTGAACATTCATAAGTGGTGTCACTAATGTGTAACAGGAAATGATGTAATTCAAAAAATTAATGAATCCTTATTATAAATTTCAATGTGTTACTATGCAAAATTTAAAGGCATTAAAAATATTTCTATCACCTTAAATAGGGAGTGAGATAATCAACAGAGATAACATGGTCAAAGGTGGTTTCACCAGTAAGAAAGTAGAGCAATTTGTATATATGTTCAATCTTGTATGAAAACCAAAAATAAGCCCGTAATTTAAGGTCAAAAACTAATCAACTTTTGCATTTTATTAAATCCATCCTTTAAAAGACCACAAACATGCATTCACATAAATATGCACAAATACTCATTTTGATATCAATTCTAAATCACAAAAATAAAATTAACCTAACCGAAACTTTTTCTCGAAAAGAATATTTCTTGGAAGCTTTGTGGAGGTTATCAGAACTGAATCCCTTGCGTACCTCTGAGATATCACCAATATTTACTGAAAAATAGCGATTTATGCTGCACCATTTTCTCGAAATTGCAAATTTTCGGTACCATTTTAAAATCGAAATATAGATGGAGGTATACAGTGGTTTGTTTTAAAGCAATGAAATTTCATAAATATTGGAGAACCAACGGAAAAGGCTCCTTATCGTATTTATCTTTCTATGAAAAATGACAGAATTTCATATCACAAGATTTGAAAACATGATTTTCAATAAAGTACACACAACACTTCTCAAAATCCTTAAAAAGCTAACCGTAGCGATAAGTATACCATCTTGCAAAGGTCTTATTACTATAAAAATGCAAACGGTGGAGATTAGGCAAGTTAACAAAAAAAAAAAATGAAATTACGAAGCACTTTACTTCACTAATTAACAAACTAATTTGAAAAATTAGCAACTTACCAGATTTGAATTTTAACGGCACAAACTTCCAGCAGGCAGCCGAATGATAACATAGCCATTTTTGATCGTTCACGTAGATTTTTCGAGGTGTTAACAAACGACCCGTTTTGATCCGACACATTGTTACACCGTTTTGGCATAATTCTAGGCATTCTTTGAATTCATCTTCTTTTGCTACCGTCATTTCATTGTCCATGATGATCCTGAAAAAATTCGGGAAACTATAACATCCAAAAAACTTGACAAACTTGAGTAAAACAAGCAGAATGGAATTTTATCGTTGGGATGAGATGAAACTGGCAGTCAGATGACGGAAGTACAACAATGCACACAAAGTAACACACATGTATGCTGCATGTTTAAAATTTAGCAGTGTGTAGAAAACGCTTAGAAATCGATTAGTTGGAGGATGGGTGGAATTGACGAGACTTTTGACAATGAAAAGTTGAGACATGAAGTATGGGATTAAAAATGAATATAAAACGACTAGAAATATCCGGATATCCAGGAATCATGGAGTAGACAAAGAAAAGGTCAAAGAGAGTGAGAGAGAAAAATTATATGGATGCTTTTGGAACATACAAAAATAATCAATGACATAGTACAAAAAAATTCAATCACAGCTGCATCTTTTTTCTTGTTTTCCAAGTTAATTCAACCAAAACAGGGAGAAGAAAATGAATATATCAAGCAAAAAGACGTAAACAGTGTATTGATTTTTTGCTCTTATCAGAAAGAAAATTTTGACGATCACTCTGCAATTAATCAATAATATTTTTAATTTCAATCTGCAAAAATTTTGAAATTCATAACATTTCTCATTTTGCAAATTGTTAGTACAAAAAGTTTAGTTAAAATCAATTTCACCATTCCATGAGAATGTTTCACAGTATATCGTGGAAATTCAAAAAAAGGATGGAAATCCCTTCCATTCTGTAAATAATCATTCCTTTGACGTTCTGTTAAAATTTGTGCTAACAAAATGTTATGCTTATTTTAAATAATAGAGTACCGAAAGCCTTAATCATCTAGTTAACAATTTTCTCGTACTTTAAAACGTTGATCAATCAAATTTAAGTATTTTAAAATAAACGTACTATCTAAAGTACGTTAGATTTGCTCTTAGAAATTATTGCAAGTTTCTCAAATAAATATAAGTTTACTAAAAACGCAAACAAATATGAAATGCTAGATTTTAACTATTATTTTCAAAGGAGCAACATGTCATATTACAATGATTATACATGACAAATGTACATCAATTTAGAACAAAAGTTCGATTAAATATAATATATTCCCTACAACTATCAAATTAATATTTTAATTTACTATATAATGATTATCTTAATCGTCTAATTATTCACAAATATACCCTTTTTTTTCTCTGCTTATTTGCGATGCATTATTAAAAAATACGAATTCATGCACTGATAATGAAACCAAATATGATAGTTCGCTGATACGCCATGAATGATACTTACTTGTGCTGGCACTGATAACATCAGTTAGCATCGTACTTTCAGTTTCAGAAAACATTCTTAACTGACATCACAATTTTCACTTAGGCATACGAAATGGGATGAAAAATTAGCACCATTGGTTGGAACAGTCAATTTCTCGTTTTCACATCAATCGATCTGTTTATATAAAAAAAAAAATTCAAAGAAAAAGAAAAAGTTGCTATTGGAAGAAATGACTTCGCGATGAAGCAAGTTCAACATTCGAGAAGAAAGTACTCATTTAATGGAATTGAAAAGATAAAAAAAAAAAACGTGCATATCAGCAAATTAATAAATTCAACCAAAAAAAAAAAGTCGGAAATTATCCAAATTTTGATTATTTTAACGAATTATATCTTATTTACTTCTACACCTATATAAATAAAAATGTAAATGTTCGTTGTTATTTGCCACACAACGTTTCAATTTCTTCACCGATTGATTTGAAAATTTGAAACAACGTTGCATTCGAATAGGAGCGTGTTTTTGCATAGATAAGACGCGTGTTTAAGAACTTTCGGATTACTTGACCTACAGCGCTTCGCGTGGCCGATCCAGCTAGTGATGAATAGAATGTAAACGATGAAACAAGAAATACAAGGCATAACATAACATGCTTATGGAAATTTTTGGCTACTTTTGCTTAACCAATAGTTTCAATCGTTTCTGCGAAAGCAGATCTTCCGGATTCGGTTAGATGTTTGGATTTTCGTTGCTTTGAAACTTTCATTCTTTCATTCCGTCAGATTTGCCGGAAACTATCGATACAATGATAGATGCTTGATTTTAAATTACTAAAATACGAGTCAGAAATGAGAAACTAAACAAAATGAGAAATATTCTTAAAAAAAAAAGAAAAAAGCCCACGTACAATATGAATTTTATGAAATTATGTCTGACGTAAAGTAAACGTGAAAACTATTCATGACAGTGTCAAATATGACAATCAGAAGCGATTATGATAATGGTGATGATAGTGATATTGTACTAGAATCAATTAAGATGAATTATAATGATACTAAACCTATTGTTATAAACGTGATTTCGCAATTTTCCAAGCTAACATAATCATTTGGATCAGTTACAATACTTGAAATTTGATCGAGTTACTTTAAGAAGTTTAAAATTTCATTTTCCTGTAATCTCGTCTCTATCAACTTTCATTAGCAAAATCAGCCAAGTGCAATTAGACTAGATTAATGTAATTAACTTACAACTGAACAAGATCTTTTAAAATGAAATGCCAACTCATTTATTTCATTCTTGATATTCCGTAAGAAAATGAATTTTCCGAACGATTTATGTTGAATCAGAGAAAACTGAATCATATAACATCGAATAAAATGTCAGCATCACAATTATTGGATAGCTTGATTTTCAGGAAAAGCCCCCATTCTATTGTAAATTTATGATCAGGACTAAGGAAATTATGATAACATCAAAATGTCAAAATCAGACTGGATCAAGTTGGTTTTATAGACAATATAAATTCATAATAAGGAATGTTGAACTAAAAGTTTTAGACTCCAGTTATAACCAATGAATCATGGATTCGGCTTCTTACTTTGGATTCTATCGAATGAAATTTTTGGGATAAAAATGAGTGATTTTGGTGAAAAAAGAACGATTTTAAGACTTCCAAAATATCATTTTCATCGTTGAGAGAACAAGTATTCAAAAATTATTTCTGGATTCATCAAGTTCAAGAGCGAATGAAAATAATATTTAAGCAGCTAAAATTCGACAGCATTTTATGTTCGATATCACAAACAGATTATTTTCCTCTTTCAAAGGTTCTACCTAAAATTAAATTAAATAAACTTGATTATTCTTTCTCCAAACTATTAAAAAGGAAAATACAAACAATTTGAATAGACTTAGATAACGAAAGAAAACATGCCAAATTAATTTCTTGGAAGGATTCCTTTAACGAAATTTTTGATCTACTTTTTTTCCAAATTAGCACAACACTATTATTTACTTATAGTATTTGCGATCGTTGATTATTTTCCATAAATGGGTTTTTCCTTTTTTTTTTGGATTCAAATTTTACACATCTCTTTTTCTCTCTCATAAAATGATAACGAATAATGTACAAAAAAATATATGTATAAGGATTTTTATTATTTTAAACTAAAAATAGCTTAATGATAAGAAAGCAATAATTAGTAGCAAATACATCATCCTAATCAAAACATAAATACCAATATTGAAAAGAAGTAAGAGTTATAACAATATCATGAATTGTTCAATGAAATGATCACAAAAAAAAAAAAAAAAAAAAAAGCTATTCAAATCTTCGATAAATATTGAATATACGGAAGACCAAACGAAAGAATGAATCTCTTTCGTATCAGCTATCCCATATGCTTGCTCAATCATCATTATTCTTTCACCCGAAATATATCAGGTTTATATTTGAAATGAATAATTAATTTCAAATATATCCATTCTGGTGACATAATTTAATCAGTACTAAATATTTATCACAGTACAAATATATATATATATCAAAATATATATATATATATATACATGAGAATGTTTGCGTGTATGTAAGGGTGGAGTTGAAAATGACGTTCGTGAAGGAGGAACAAGTTGTTATTGCCAGCTGACTTTAAATGAATGGGCAGTTCAAAGTTAGTTCTTTAACGAAGGATCAACTTTTCGGATATTGAATTTTATCGAGACGATAACGTTATCAGCATTATTACTTTAACGGTTGAAAAGAAAGAATGGTATCAGGCGGTTATCGAGTTGGTATGCATCTGATAACATCAGCATTAAGACTTCTTGAGCCAAGAGTTGATGATGATTTCGTGGATCGACTTCATTATCTCTACACATCAACCATGTTTTTCATATTTTCCATCATTGTATCTGCCAAACAATATGGTAACAATTTCTTAACTTTTTATGTATTTACCTTTTTTTTTTGGATTTTCTTTTTTTTTTTAATGCATTATAACAAAGATGGTATAGCGAAAAAGATGCTATGTTAATAGCCTTCAAATTTGCTTCATTTTAATGCAAATTAAACAAAATTATCATAAGATGAAAATATGCAACATCGATACATTCTTATCGTTCATTTATCAGAATTTTTGTGATAGACGAAAAAAAAAAATTATGGATGAGGCATTTTCTTGAAATTATTCGAAAGCCACTTTTTTTTTTTTATTTTTTTTTTTTTTTAAATTCCAGAGTATTTTCACTTCAATTTCAATTCTTTCTGATAAATGACATTTTGGTAACTGCAAGCATCTTGTATTTTTTCATCCGAGAATTGAAATTAATTTCGCGAAGTTGCAGATGAACTTTTTTCACTTTTGTTGCTTATTTGTGTCGTTCTGGAAATGAAAAATCGAAGAATGTGAGGTTCAAAAATTGCAGAGCTGAAATTTTTATTCAAGATGATGATTAATAACTTAATTAAACAATAATATCATTAAACGCATAATATCATTATCAATCCAGGCAACTTGTCCCCTGATTAATAACAAGGGAATATGTTGCTTGGATTGATCATTAGTACTTTAAGATTAATTAATGAATGATTCTGTACTGAAAAACTTTTCACCATACATACACAGCCGCAAAAACCTAGCAGTATCACTAATCATTTCTCGAATGCATCATTCTGTTAAATCTGAAGATAAAAAACGAAAATGAAATCTTTTTTCAACGAATCCGAATTTATTTTCATATTTCGTTTTTTAGGCCAACCAATTGAATGTTTTGTACCAGCACAATTTACCAGAGCTATGGAACAGTATACGGAAAATTACTGTTGGGTTCAAAATACCTACTGGGTACCATTTCAGGTAAATTTTTCAGGCATCTTAATTGATTTCTGTTACTTGCATCATAAAATGTGAATCAGAATCACTAATCTATATGAAAAAAAAAAAAAAAAAAACAAGCCAGAAAAGATTTTCAATGAATAGTTGATATGTGCATCAAAAAAAAAAAAAAAAAATGCTTCCTGCTTTACAAAATAGAAATGAAAATGAATTTTTTCCTTGTCATTTTTCCTTCTTTTTTTTTTTTCTTTTTTCGTTGAAAATTCCGCGGCTATTGTTGTCTATTACAATGTAGCAAAGGATGGACTTTAGCTGAGCAAAAAATAGGCTGAAGCAGAAATATGTTTTTGTTGTTCGGTTTTTTTTTTTTTTTTTCTTTTATCAATATTATCACTGTGCACAGGATGTATGTGCACAGTGATAATTGATAGATTGACTTTGATCGTTTCGATCAAATCATACAATCACTTGATTGAGCGATTAAAGTAATCTGTCATTTGTTCATTTTTACGGCAAAGTGTTAATCCGATTTTGTCCCAAAAATTCCTCTTGTAAAAATATGATATTTTCTTTTTCTTTTTTATTAGAAAAAAAATTAAGTAAAAAAAAACAATGTTTTCTAGTATTTATTTCATATACTAATTAATAAATTATGATAAGAAAGCTTGTTAAAATTGAATTTATTGAATTCTTAAAGCTATTCAAAGTTTTGAAATTTAAAATGATTAGCGGATTTAAAAATTTTTTCATTTTCGAATCATCTCACAATAAAATTACATTTCAAATGATCAAAAAAATTCTATTATTGAAATCGCAAATGATCGAAAAAAAAAAAAGAAAACTAACTTTCGCTGGATAAAATGTTATCAACAATCGTATCGAATTTATTATTGTGATTACGATTTACTAGCGAGAAATTGTTATAATTCTGAGCAATATTGGGCGTAAAATTACTATTGTTAAGAATTTTGTTAAAGGATTTAATTCCACATCGTTTGGATGATCGAGAACATCGACAAATTGGTTATTATCAGTGGGTTCCATTTGTATTAGCTATAGCAGCTATCATGTTTCATATGCCATCAACTATTTGGCGAATACTTAGCACACAATCAGGTGATAATATTGTTAATATTCTCATTATCATAAACTTTTTCGAATTTCAATTTCAATAAGTTAATTTAATTAATCCTTATGATTAATATGCATATAATGCTTTTATTAATTATTTATTCTCGTTTTGTTAATATTTGTTCAATTGACGTTACTAACTACAACTAACTGCAATACTTCAAATTTATCTTTTAAACTAATATTCGGGATACTGTATTCCAGCAATTTCTATATTCCGGGAAATTTAATATTTGATGTATTTTTTTTTTTTTTTTTTTTTTTTGGAAATTTAACCTCTCATATCGCTTATCAATGTCTTTTAATGGGGCTGGTAACTTCTTGAAAGCTTTTATTTTGCCCAAGGCCAGAAATTATCGATTTCTGTCTCTGTTGTTTATTGTCATTTAAAATGTTATTTTTCGAAGATAAGGAAATGTTGGTCAGCATTTCGCTGGGGAAAGATATTTGGTTGCAAGGCAAGGGTTTTTTTTTTTTTTTTTTTCTATGTATGGAAAAGAGCAGGAAATTAAAAATTATCACTTTTCACATTGAGCATTGAGAGGAGAAGAAAATGATGCTCCAGCGTTTGTTGGCCAAATGTGATAGCTTAAGTTAAAAATAAACAATTGATGAAAATCGATAGTAAAACTGCAGGACTGAACATGTCACTGGTGATACAATTGGCAAGCCAGGATCAAAATGTCGATCCGTTAATACGAGATCATTCTGTTGAAGTATTGACTAGGCATATTGATGATGCGCTCAAATATCAACGTGATTATGGTAGTCGAAATAAAAGTGTGAGTATTTAATGTACAAATATACCGATGAAATTAAATCTCGGCATCTAGTCTGGTTACGAGAGTAAGTATTGATTTGATAATATCGAAAGCATCCCAGAAGATTCATGTAAACAAACGGGATACTAAAATTTGCTGACAAAATAAAGACAAATGATCCGAATCACTGATAGACTAAGCAACGAGTAAATCTGATAATTTGACAAGTGATCTTCAGAATCTTTCTTTTTTTTTTTTAATTTTATTTTTTCCAAGAAATTGACATATAGTAGTGTCGAAATCGAGCTGTGTTTATTAAGATAAGAAGAAAAGCGCATCAATTCAAGATTATATGAGAAAGGTTATTAAGGACGCTTCAGTTCATCCGGAAAAGCAATCCTAATTTGCTACATTCAATTGCATTTTATCTAATATTTTGAAAACAGATTGAGAAAATTAATTATATCTTTTGTGTGCTGCAAAAGTTTATTTATAGGTTTGCGCAAATATCCGAAGCATACATTAAAGCTAATTGAAAATTTTAATCGCACATAGCCATAGCTTGCTGATTTTCAATCCTGATAAAGGATTAAATTAATTTTTTTGGCGCAACCTAGAATTTATTTCCAGAATTTGTAATAAAGAAAAATATGCCATATAGGAAGTATGATTCACAAAAGAAAAAAATTGAAAACTGAATGCTTTTTTAACAGTTTTACGAAATTTTAAATAAATATAAAATCTCGCTTAAATTTATCAAGATGTGAAACCTTTAATATTAATTTCAGGTTTATCTATTTGCGGTGCTAAAATTAGGTAAAATTTACGGTGCTTATGTATCAGTTCTTTATCTCTTCGTGAAATGTTTACATCTATGTAACGTTATTCTACAATTTATTATGCTTAATATTTTTTTGGAAACATCCAATTATCCATTCTTCGGTGGTCATGTACTCTATGACCTTATCATGGTATAATTTTTACTTGACATCAGTTCAATTCAATATCTCAGTTTAACGCTAAAATTATTTTATAAGTTCATTCAAAACTGAATAGTTGGGAAGAATCTCAAATGAGAATTTCTTTGATTACTAATTCTAGTCAAGATGCATTTGTGAATTGCAGTAGTTTTTTTTTTTTTTATGAGATCAATTGCTTATCAGAATCGATTTCTTATCTAAAGAATATAATTAGAACTAAAATCACTAGCTAAATTTATGAATATTGTATTTTGCAAGAGTAAATCCATTTGCATGCAATGCAAAAACTTCAACCGAATTACATCACATTACAAATGTGTTATAGATGCAAACATTAATTGACATATGTGAAACTGAATCCTTTCTAGTAAGCGGGATCGAGAATTTCAGGGTCGAGAATGGCATGATTCAGGACGTTTTCCACGTGTAACACTATGTGACTTTGAGATACGGGTTTTGGGTAATATCCATCGACATACGGTGCAATGCGTTCTTGTTGTTAACATGTTGACGGAAAAAATATTCCTCTTTTTATGGCTTTGGCTTCTATTACTCTCATTTGGTACTGCCGTAAATATGGTCATCTGGACATTGTCATTATCACTTGCAGACTGGCGACATGCATTTGTCACCAAATTTTTGGAATGTGAATCGAATCAAACTCATCGTTTCGTACATCATTTCCTTCGTCCCGATGGTGTACTCATTCTACATGTATGTTTGTTATCAAGCGGAAATTTTATCAAATGATTTATAACTTTGTATTATTGATTACACTTAATTTTAATTTAGAAAATTAAGTTTGGTAGGGATAGTATGATGGATGAAATTATCACCAAAGATCTTCAAATCTAAAAAGCTTCTATATTTCAACTTTTCAAAATAAAACGGAAATATTTGCCAATAATTCCTCCTGAACTTTTCCAAGTTTTACATTCTATTTGTAGCTACTCAATTTTGGACAAATTAATCACAAATCTAGAGAAAAAACCACAGGACAATTGGCCATTTAATGAAACGCATGTAATATTGGTACTAAGACATGCAGTAAAAAGTGTTTCACAATATTAGTCATCAAAATCATACATCATTTAATCAATAATGATAAAAGCTGATCAATCAGCTAATCAATCGATATTGCATATCTTTCGAAAGCAAAAATTTCCAGATGATTGCTTCACATGGCGGTAACATTGTGTGTGCTCGTCTTACGGAATCTTTATGGATGAAATTTTTGCAACGGAGTGGCAAGTTAACCGTATTTGACGTTGAAAAAGCAGTATGTCCGGAAGAACGAAGTGGCAAGAATGGCAACAAACGTATGGATGAGGGAAGTTGGCGTGAACCTACGTTGCCACCACCGATGCCTTTGCTATCTACTTCTACGCAATTCGTCTAATAGTGCACGTGTTGTCACAAAGAATCCTGAAATAGTAAAAATGGGCCATCATCGAACTGTACCACACCAAAGGACGTATCCCAAAGAAATTTTGTAATATAGATTTAGGGAAATCTACTTGTTTGGTTGTATAAATTCTTATCAACATTAATCCGTGGGATATCGACATTCATTCATTTGAAATTTCATCAAAATAGTAGAAATTTAAATTTGAAAAATTTTTATGTCTAAAAATTAACTAGTTTAATGGAATAGATATTAGAAAGTAATATTATTTCATGAATGTCATATTCAGCGATCGCGGATCTTTGTATCATTTATCATTTTTTCATTGTTAATGAATGATAAGTTAAAAGTGATTTTTTCTTTCTTTTTTTTTTTTTTTTTTTTCAACGATCTCATAAATTGCTATGATAAATTTCATAGAAATAAAGCGCATTTTTCATGCTTAATTTTCTTAAAGATTGATGTAATATCGCCGAAAGAACAGCATTAATCATAGTTCATGGCAAGAATTAAATTTTGATCTGTCATCAAATGATTTAAAATTCAATTTCTTCCTCCTCCTCCTTCTCTGCATTTTCTTTACTACTCTCTTCGCCTTGCCTTTTCAAAAGATATTTAAAATTATTTAATCAATTCAAAAGATATTTGAAAATTATTTAATCAATTCAAAAGATATTTGAAAATTATTTAATCCACTTAGCAGGAAATGGTTCAAATTTTGCTCATTAAACTTCAATTCTCTTCCCAGCTTTTTCGAAAAAGACTTAACTTAAGGCTTGACGGACCTAAATCATGCTTAATAGATCATGTTATACTTAACTTTTATAGTTCCTGAAAATATGAGGTCATTCAATGATCAAACGATTACCAAATTAACCAGCTCATTCCCTTTTCAAAATGCACTCGAAGCTAAAATTGGATCCATCTTATAACGAAACAATTTGAATCTCATTTCTAACTTTAGATCAAATTCATGTTTCTTCAAATTATCAGGATTTATTGTCTTGGTCATTCAATATAGCTTGTTCTACTGCGATTTTATGATCTATGTTTATTGGATGTAAACTGAAAAATTGTCTTTTCTCATTTTGAACTTCGATCCAAAATTATGACATAAAGTTTGTGGGGAAATGATTCCAAAAAAAAAGTTGAATTTGTTAATGTAAACTTTCCAAATCTTATAATTTATCTGCCTTTCTTCCTAGCTATTTCATGATTTTTTCTTCCACAATATATGATTTATTTTTTTTTTAATTTTTGAAATTTGATGAATTAAGAAAGTAAATATGTTTTTTTTGCCTATTTCACTGCTCATTTATGATAATAATTATGTGAATAAAAAGAAAATAGCATCTTTCAATAGTTTGTTTCTTCCCCTGCTTTATTGAAATTCACTTCCTTTTTTTTGAAGAAATAATTAAAGATGACAATTAGTACGTCACACATGACGAAGATTGATGCTGATCTTCAGCCAATCAACGATCAAAATTCTTTTTTCAAAAAAAAATTTTTTTTTCGCTTTCTTTTCATTAAAAACTAATTCATTATGACGATACAGTAGCACAATACAAATTATGAAATGATTATGAAATTTTGGATAAATAATACATTCATAATTTCAACATTCATAATTTCTCGACAAAAGAATACATATTAAACAAAAAAATTTTTTTTTTTTAGATCGAATAAAAGTTATAGTCGGCAGTGTCGAATAAAACAATTTCCATTCTAACAACGTTCTTGAATTTCACCTGCAAAAAAGATTTTTGACTTCATATTAAAATAAAATACAACAAATTTTACATTTCAATATGTAGAGAGAAGAAAGAAATGAAAATTTTTAAAAATATTTGAAAAATTTTAAAACAAACTTTTTTTGCACATTTAGAATCTCTTCCTTGAATTTATATCTTGTATTCAAGCAATTAATCGAAATTTCAATTTTTTGTTTCAACTTTCCATTTGGTTTCAAAAATTTTAAAGTATTTATTGTCATTAGTTCAGCGGAATTTTCTATCTTTTCCTTTTTTTTTTTTCTCACTTTATTAAAATTTGCTTGCAAAAATATATTTAAAATCAACTTGCAATCGGCAACTTTAATTGCTAATTATTACTCATCGTATTATATTTGCTAGTCTTTTTTATAGACAAATTTTTGGTGCTGATATATTAATTTAAATTTATTTTCACAAAAAAAAAGAAAATAATAATTATTATAAATAGCTATATTCTGATATGATGCGGCCAGCTATTAGACGAAAAATTTGTATTTTTTTTTCCTATTTTTGCAACTTAAACAATTTTATTTGAAGCAAATTTTGTTGATAGCCATCAATTTTGAACTTTTCCTTAACAGATTCCCAGTTGTATGCTATTTCACGAGATGTCACAGAGTTAATCATAGCTTGGCTACTTATCAATAACTTGAATAAATCAGCCAATATGTAAATAATTAATTAAATAATTTGCTTTGCCAGGATAATGCAATAATATTTATCATCTAAAAAGGGCCAACCTTCTTTTAGGCCAAGACATTTGCCCCATTCCATGATAGAAATGTTGCCATCATTATTGACATCACAATTCTCCAAGAATGGTTTGATACATGATTCCATGGGAATAACCGGTGCTGTGATCGGAATTAATTCATGATGGGATACATGCTTATCATGAGGCTTGATATCCAAATCACAGAATTTCCATATTACCGGATAGACATGCTTTTTCTCGTCATCAGATTCTGCTTCTGCAATCAATTCTTCCCATTCCAAATTATGCAATTCTCGTCGTTTCTTCATTTCTCGCATTACCTTCAATTTTTCTTTTTTTTTTTTATTCCAAATAAAAGCCTTTTCTAAACACTTTTAAAATGAAACAATGCCATATAGATTATAATTACATTTTACCTTTTTTTTTTTTTTCGATTTTGAAATTATCGATTCTTATCTATTTATCTTTACATTACACTATAAGCCAGTAAAGTTTGTTAATTTCTTTATAAATAGAAGCAAAAATTGCTAACTCAGAATCACCAAAAAAAAAAAATTATTTTCAATCAGCAAAAAAAAAAAGTATTTAATTTGATAATTGAAAATACTAAATTGCAGAGATTTAGCAATCGATAAGCATTTAATTTGATAGCTGAAAATTACTAAATTGCAAAGAAAGTTCATTTTTCAAAAAGTCATTCCAAATGTTTCAATTTTAAACAAAATAAAAGAGATCACGTCAAATTTAGTTTCAACAGTACTAGAGCAACTGTCAACAGCTGTTTGCATTTTTCTTCCAAAAGCCATAAAATGTCATTCGGTAAATTCTATTTAAAATGATTGAATGAATTTTAGTTTCTTTCTTTGTAAAATCATTTTTTTATTATCCGTCAATTATATACTTCTGTCGAACAATTTTTGCATATATTTCCTGCAAAAGTTTCATTTCATTATTTTTAAAAAATTATGTTAAAATTGAAAATACCTGAAAGAGCCAGTCGGCCATTCGTACTGGAAATTGAATCATCAATTCGTCGGTACATGGTTCAAGCTGCTTGCAAGCACCCAAATATTCCAAATGTACTTTTGAATTGGCCTTATTCTAAATGATAATTATTATTTACTCATTAATTGGTATCATTAATCGAATATTTTATGAGATTTCATACGACTAGTAAACAAGCACACTTGAAAATGCAATAATTTGTTACATTGTTGCGGAACATTAAGATAATAAGTCATGAGCGAGTAAATCGATAATAAAATTCATCATCCAGCAATTCGAATGTAGTTCATAATACGGTAAAATCAAAAGTATGTTTATGAACCGGCAAATAGAAATATGAAAAAAAAAATACTTCTTTTTTACCAAAATTTTATCCAGTATTAAAATTTAATGAACTTTCTTATCGATATTGAAGTTACAGACATTGACTAACTTTGCAATCTTTGAATTTATGTTTGCAAAGGCATCTTTCGCGGTAAAGTTCGCACAACGATGGAAATGTCTCGTTTGTATTACTGCAAACCTGAAAATATCATTTTTTAGAAAAATTGTCTTTCATTTTTGTGATTTTTTTTTTTTTTGAAAGAATAATCTTATGATATCTTTTACAGTAAGATAAACTTCCAATCATCTATATTTACTTACCTGTTGGAAGAACAAATTCATACTACCGACAAATTAATATGATAATATATATGATTAGCAAGATCTCAAGTTTTGAAAATTCAAATTTCAGTCTAGATTTAAACGGAACCTGATCAAGCGGATCATCATCGAGTGATGGACATTTCGAAATGCATTCACAGATTGGTTCACCTTTTTTGTCCACAATGCATTCTTTACCCCATCCACAAATGTGATCTTCACAAGGATTCTTTGATATTGTTGGTGCTGAAACTTTTGCAAAATTGAATTATTTTCGATTTCTACTTAAAAAGTCTTTATTTATTCGGCACTAAATGGTTAGAGTAAATTTTAGAATTTTCAGATCCGAATTATGTCAGTCGGAAATGTACTAATTAAATTCGATAACGAATATTTCTACAGAATTATCCTTTTTTTTTTTTTTTTTTTTGAAATGCTGTTGCCGGTGCGATTTTGAGTATGTCATCATGTTAAAAACTTTCAGGAGAATTTATTGAACAAGTAGAATTGAAATTTCAATCATATTTTTCCTAACTATTCATCATTTATCGTGATTTTGAACATTGATCAAATTGAGGATTATATCAAAAAAGATGTAAATTTATTAACGATTGTTTCTAGTCTAACTATAATTTCTCTCTAACTTTTTTTTCGAATAACTTTTCGAAAAAATGCAATAAACAAACCAGGTTTAGGTTTTTTAGTTGGCTCTGTGACGCTTTCATCAATATTTTCCAATAGCGTTTCTAGTTCATCCCAATCATTTCCTTTTTTCTAAAATTTTGAAAAATAGTTTGAAATTTTTCGTAAAATCTTTGCTATATAAATAGTACCTTTTTTTTTAAAAAAAAATATACATATATATTTTAAAAGTAAGAATATGGTGAAATATATGCAACTATACAAAGTGTAATAAGAAAAAAGTGGTTCAAAAATATTTTGACAGGAAAAACGAATCTTTTGAAAAGTTTGAAGGAAATTAGTTATCAATTAACAGTTAGTCAGCCAATTTAGTACCAGATGATTGGATTGTGAATTGAAGCAACTCTTTTGATGTTTTAAAAAAAAAAGGAAAAGAATCGAGTATGGCAAAGTTCAAACTTGTCTACGATTGATTGATTAATAGTCAATCATATCTTCATCCAAAAGATTAGTTCATTCTAACATTGTAACAATTTTTTTTTTACTTTTTACGATAAAAAAGCAGAAAAAAAAAGGAAATAAGAGCTAATTTTACTATTTATTAATTTTTTTACCTTTCCTCCTGCGTTAAAATATCAAATAACTCTGGATAGTGTAAAATTGTGCGCATCCGGAAAATGAAAAGAAAAAAAAAGGATGAAAGATTGATATAATTTAACATTTTGCAGTGGCATTTATGCTATGTCTTAATAAAACTTGTACCAACTTTCTTATTGTTTTAAAATATTTCAAAAATAAATTTTGCATAATTTATAGAGGATTAGTAAATTTATCAAGTTCGCTTGGCATCTAAAATTTCAATTTGGCAAAAATTTTCAAATTTTAGTATTAACCTAAATGGTTAGAAAGTTTGTTCTTCGGAATTTCTACATTTCCAGTCAAAAGGTTTCTGTCATCCAAAAAATTTTTCCGTTAACCAAAAAATTTTTAATGATTTCTTAATTTAAAAAAATATATAAAATTCAGCATTACTTGCAGTGGGAATAATGAAAAATAACTTTTTTTTTTGACAAGAAGGAACAAACATTTCAGGCTATAAATTAGATTTTTCTCATGCAAAAAAAAGTAGTTTTTTTGTTTCCCAAATTTAAATAGCAATTTAAAAAGTCTCTTTCTCCTTTGGCTAACAAATTGTTAAAATTTAATAGGATTTCCTTATTTAATATCCAACTAATATCTTACTGCAGCCATTGCAACTTACTTTCTAAATCATTCCGCAGAGTATTTGTTCTAGTCAAATGTATCAACAACAATAAATATTATTTTATTCTTTTTTTTTTTAAAATTAAACTTGAATTTGAATGAGCTTCAAAATTTATAATTAATGCAAGAATAAAAACGATGAAATTTTTCTTGGAAGATTCAATTCGATGAAGAATTACTAAATTGATCTTTATTAGGGACATTCGATACAAAGTTGTGTAAAGTTAAACTAATAACTGGAATTATGAATGGAATCAATCGAAGTTACATTTTTTTTTTTTTTTTTATTACCAAAGTTAAGACTTTCAAAAATTCGGCTGCGTAAAATCCATCAAGAAGGTAAGTTTTAGTTTTGGAATATATTCAGCATAACATCATCAGAACTTGTCCTCAGTAATATCTGGGATGTCAACAAACAACAGTTACAATATCTCAGCCATTTCATCTTCTTTATCCAAACAATAATCGTAAAGACTTCGTTAAAATTGTTCATACTGCAACGTCGATCTTTGCAATAATGACAACAAATACCATTACAAAATTTGACATTAAATTTTAACTTTTTACACATAAATTAGCAAACGTATATTAATAGATATCGGGAAAATTTTTTCCGATCATAAAAATTCGATAATATTATCAAAAAATTACTCGTATATTTGATATGCTTCAAGTAATTAAATATATAATTAAATATAAATCAAGCATCTTCATAGGTACATTAGTGGAAGTAAAAGATGCGATGAAGATAAAGGTAAACAACGGAAATAATTCTAAAATATTTGAAAGTTGAATTTAAAAAAAAAATTAAAAAAATGAAAAATTAGCAAATACCTTTTTGCTAGTAACAATCGAGACTACCAATAGTAGGATACCGAGTTGTAGAGCTGCCACATTCATCGCGTCTGTTTGAGCCAAGTAAAATAACGAGAAATTTTTGATGAGCAGCAATTGTTCAGCAACTTTCCTCCTTCTCTTCGTTCCTCAATTTCATCCAATCATCCACCTCTTCTCCTCCCTTCCTCTTTCTCATTAATTGTTTCACATCATTTCTATAGCTTTTAAAGCTAGTTTTGGTTGATCGAAATAGAAAAAGTTTTTTAATACTTCACTTATTCACACTAACTAATCGAAATGTGATGTGATGTACAAATAGACATCTTTAGTTGTCAATACGATTTAAAAAAAAAAAAAATAGTGTTTAGCTAAACTATAATAACGGAATAAAAGTATAATTTTGTATTCAGCGCTTTTTCAAATTTTGCTCAAATTAAGGATGAAATTTTTTTTTTTTTTTTTTTTTTTATCAAGGACTTCATCCATATAGATGTATAATGAAGCATAAAATTAATTGGATTTTAAATTTAAGATATCGTTTACTCCAAAAACTTCCAGCATTGACTTAGCTTTTAAATAGTCGAACGGTTCGAATCTAATCCTAAAACTGCAGATAGACAAGTGAAGACAGATTCACATTAGATTCTCATTACACTTAAGATTTTGATGAGACACAAAATGTTGACTACGTCATTACATTACTTTGCAGTCAAAACTCGACAAACATTGTCCAGATTTCCTCCCCTTCTTCAGATTATTCAGGACTTATTTCCCTCAAAGAATTCATAACACATCGGTGAAGCCTGTATTATTCACCTATGATCACGCAATTCCCGCTTAAGAAACGCTTTTAGAGACCGTATCTCATGTTCAGATAAAAAAAAAAAGAACCAATGGATCCAAAAAACACCCCCTGAACCATAGTACTACTGCTTAAACTTCAATTGCAATTAATGCAGAAATCATGAAAACAAAATTTTTTTTAAATCCAGTTGGGATTACATCTTAAACGGTGTGAAGTTATCCTGATTCAAAGAATTGTCATTCTTCATAAATTTTCAATTCACGGCCTTACAAATAGTATATAACAATCTTGCGATAAATTTAAACAGGACTTTATCGGAGCGAACACGAGAACAGCATAATATTACAATAATAATAATCATTTCGTAAAATCTTGTGAAAAATCAACCACGAACTAACCAACAACAAATTACTGATCGCTAATTTGGACACATTCTATGATCCTTAAGAAATTTCTATCAAGTACGGTTTGCAAAAAATGAAGGACTCGTATGCGTGCAACAACTATTCATAATAAGTCAATATATCAATATGTCAAAAGGTCAAGATAAAATGTGCTTCCTTTAAAACTCAACAACATGGGTGGAAGTTCAAGCCAATGCCATATTTATGTCCATCACTGAAAGACGCCATTCCAAACTGAGATGAAAGTGTCAACTTGAGCTGAAATTTAAACAGTTATTTAATAATTACTATAAGCATATGGTTTCATCTATGAATTAAACCTGCTAAAAAAAGAATGCCCCGATTATGTAAGAGCGATCATATAGATTATGTAAGAGTGGTTATTAGCGAAAATCATAAAAATTTTTATGAGGAAGCTGTATCATCAAATATAGACAATAAATTACTGAGCCCAGTATACGAGAAAAATGTAAAATCATTACTTCGTCTCTTTAAATTCATTGTCTTAGTGATATCTTAATAAGTGACCGGTTTATTAAGTTTTTTCTTATAGAAATAAAACTTTTCAAAACATTGAATTGCACATAATAACTAGTGAAATATACAGTGACAAGTATGTCATCCTATGCTGTGCTATTCTTTAAACGATAATTTAAAATGGTAATGGGTCACAGATATACAACTAGTCGACTGTGCTAAAAAAACAGACCCGATTTGAGAGGCTATGCGTTAATGCAAAAGCAAGTTTAGAGTCATGATCGACTTTGGCTTTCAATTCTAGATCCTTTGTCGGACAATACTTCATTGCCAAACCGAAACGAGTACCTGGTTCACCAGTTGTCCAGCTAAACATAGCGCCAATATCCAAATTCTGCAAAGAATAAAGATTTTCAGAAGTTACGAATACTATAGTTTGTGGTCTTCAAAGAATTTTATGTCGGCAGATAACAAAATCCTTTTTGACGTAAGGAAATAAATTAAAGAGAGATCACCATTCGAATACCCTTGCAGCGCTATGTTAATCATCACATTAAGTTCTAGAAGGCAATTTTTTCGCTGAGAAATGCAACAAATACTATACTGCAAAAAAAGCACTGTTGCTTACTATCTCAGACTAAAATCTTACTTTCGTTCAAAACAATTAGATCCAATGTCGTACCACAAATTTATACATGTCTTAATCAAATTCACATAAAAAAAAAAAAAAAAAAAAAAAAAAAAAAAAAAAAAAAAAAAAAAAAAAAAAAAAAAAAAAAAAAAAAAAAAAAAACAAAGTTACATGAGCAACACTGTGGTAGAATGAACCTCCAAATTCTCGTGCATCATTCACATATGAATGCAAAACATAATCTGTTCCTATTCTTCCAAATGAAAAGTTAAGACCCTGAAAAATGTTTGTTCTTCCTTTTATGCTTACCGACCACTAAATTTAAAGAGAACCGTAAAGGACAGTATCGAAAATTAATGACTGCACCACAGAGAATTTCACTGAAGATTTAATAAATTTCAACGGAATACTTAATTACTGGTACCTTGACTTGATTGCTCGAAACATCGAATGTGCTCTGTACTCCCAACAACCATCCTTGCAAACCAGTGACTCCAGAAAAATTGACTTGAGGACCAGTGTCCAAACCAACATCAAGATTACACTGAAAAAAAAAAAAGCAAGTTACATCGAAATTTGACTTTCCTTAAACCCTTCTGCGTGAAATATGTTTTGGGCAACTTATGATACCATAATTTTAAGAAAAGTGAGCATATGGAAGGGCTGTGCAACACATATGACAAAATTTCCAAAGTAGATCAACCGATATAAATTGAAGAAAATACCACAGCTTAAATAAACAATGCTATCTTTAAAACAATTACGATTTTGAATGCTGAAAAAAGAAATGAGAATAATTTCATCATTAGTAATATATGAATGTATCTCAATAATGTGACTTCACTACCGTTTTCCGAATGAACCACGCCGCTCGATGATATTAACTATTGGAAATACAAAAGTCCAAAGTTTCAGAAACAATGTACCGTAATATTCTTGTTCACCCACTCAGCTTTCACTCGACCCGACCGTTTGCCATTATGTGGTGCATACCACGAATCTAGCGTAAGTTTTAAACCATGAGCGAAGCGGTCCTGTATTTCGACAATTGTACCCAATAAATTTTCCGTATTCCATTTCTCTGTCAGAATCACACCTGAAATAAAACATTTCCGTACTTTCGCCATAAAAACTATTTCGGACTAATAATCAAAACAGTCTAATAAACAAGTTGCACATTCAAAACAACCGATTCATTAACACATTACAAAGACAAAATGTACATACAAATATTCAGTACTTTCTGTTAGATATAAAAGATCTTGAGTACAATGACACTAACACCTTTTTTAACAGTTCATGAAGCAAAGGTACTCTCACCATACGAAGGTATACGATATTTGATGTCGAAATTTCCAGCAAGTTTTCCTGTAGCAACAGTGTGCACAGCAGCACTAGAAAATTCGACCTCTTGATTCTCTCCTGATCTCGAACACGCATCAACTCTCAGGGAACCGAAATCTGAAATAAAAAAAAGATTTTCTCAGAAAAGGAAATGGTTACAGGATAAAATCAAGAAGTACAATTCTTCTCCTTATAAACTACACCTCAAGAATTGAACTTTTCTTTCATGTACTTATAGATTTGGATATATGAACTCTACGTAGATATTTTTAGCACTAAAGCAGAATGCATAAACAGATGGTATACTATAAGACGGAGAAAAGTTGCACATATAAGAACATATAGTAATGTCAACAAATAAGTGATAAATGCACTGAGCGGATAAAAAATTATGATAATCTGCAACAGTTTGAGAACTTTGAAAAATCTTTCTTTCCATTAGGTGTAATCTGAACATAGATCGATTATAACGAATTTACAAAAGTTATTATTTTTAGAGTATTTAGCATTATCGAATATGAAGTTTACAATAATATCAAATGAAAGTAAAACTAACTGTATCCTTTTGTAAATAGCTCCCTGGCTGCTTTTCCAAGATCAATATAGCACGGATAAAACATCCCTGCGAGAGCCTGGAACTAACACCTGGCAAGTTTAACCCCTCAGAAACTTTCAACCACATCACGCCATCACTCACCCCAAAAAATACCACACAGTGACAAAGCCTAGCACCGCGATCACCGCACCTCGACTATTTACAACTCAATGATTGCGGTCTGGCTATTCTAGCTGTTCCTACTGTGAAACGTTAATGTCTTTCTCCGCATTTTTCCATTAATCGAAATGATTATCTCATTTCGGTTTACTGATTGACAACTTGTCAAAGTTCTTTGTTTCTCGATATTACATTTCGCAAGATTATGTCTAATACGATAAATAAATAATGATTTAAATATGGCGAGTCAAATATTTGTTATTACAAAACGATGTAAATACGGTGAATAAATGCTAAAGTTTCAGGATTAAGTGATGCAAGCAGTGGTTTGGGGAAATATATGGATAGTTTGATGTGATAGACTAGTAATGTTGTCATCTCTGAGAAGGGTGCAGTGCAGGCGATGGGATGATTTCGAGCTAAGGAAATGGCTACGACAACTTTCCATACCGAGACGGGTATCTTTAACGGCTGCTCTCATTCTCTTTTCACTCTATTTCATCATATCTTCCCTAACTTCTTCGCCTTATATCGCAGAATCTCAGAAATGCCTAAATGAGCGTCTGAATGCTTGGAAAGTTCTCAAAAATGATGATTTAATTGCAATTTCCGACAAAAAATTTGGATTCATCGGCAATGGGTTAGTTCTTTTATACACTGATAGTTTTTTAATTTTTAAACTTTTAGAATACATTATTAGCTCAGTATACTAGTTATGACTCCTTGGTCGGTTCTACGTTTAAAATCGTTTTATTAAGAGCTAAATACTGATTAAATATAGCAGTTTGTTAAACAAGGGCTCTTTAAGGTTTATTGGAATGGGTGGCGATGGAGAGCTGCGACTAAAAACGTCTCGGGTTTTATCAGTACGAAGTGCCTTTTTTTCTCATATTAATGCAAAAATTCGAGATTCAGAATCATTTGCTGAGAGTTATATAAATGATTATCGTGATGGCAGCATCATCACTTTACGATGTTATCGTATTGTATGTGGTTTTAATCATTGATTCTTAAATTTATACTTTAGTCTTTTTCATTTAAAGAAGTCATTTTTTAAAAATTTATTACATCAATGCACCTTTTTATTGATCTTCTATTGCAGAAGGATCAATGTGTGTGTATTACACAACGTGTTTATGCTCACCGAAGAAGGCCACATCTCTTGATCCAAGAACTTCAAGTGACAAATCCATCGGTGTTTATTCTGTTATTTTTAACTAAAGTTTATTATGAAGAAAGTAATTTCAGATAGTCCTGATTTTGTTTGTTATTCAGTATTCACTTTTTCTTATTCACTTTTCAGAATAGTGATATCGAAATTGAACTGTCTATGAAGATTCCGGAATATTGGATGCAAAAAAAGAGGTTTGTATTCTTACTTTTTAAACTCTGCGAATATTATCAACTGCTATTTAATGAATAGCACATCACTTCTTTGTGAAATGTGTCAGAATATTGAAAAGTTTTGTCTGTATGTAAAGTGGTAGCGTGGTCTCAACAGAAAGCAGCATTAAAGACGTGGAACGTGGATAAGTCAAGTCAAATTCAAATCGGGTAAACAGATAAGGAAAGTGAAGTATCTAGTATGAATCCCTTCAAAATTTGTTATATGTTTCAGTAGCAGTTCAGCTGATCCAGTTTATACGCGCTATTTCGAATCGGATGGTGCACATACATTAGCTGCTGTTGCATGTACTAAAATTCCCGAAACTGTTACTGTTGAGCAGAAACACGAAATTTCTTTACACTTTATCTGCGTCATCAATTATATTTCACCACTGCCCGTCGGCAAAAACGAAAATGACGAGTTAAAATTGCTGAATGAAAGTGTTATCAAGGTGTATCATTATGTTTTTGACATTTTTTGGTAAAAGATTTTCTGATTTGGCATGAATTTTTGCGGAAAGTCATCCCTTTTTGAAGATGTTAACAATTTTCCAACATTTGAGTAAAAGTCGGTGTAAAAGATGTAAAAGTCGAAATCATTAATTTGTCGAGCATGAAGGGCCTTAAGATACGTTATGCATAGATAGTTTCAGTTGTATATTATGAATGTTTTGTGTTGAGGATGAGATATTTAGTCAATTAAGGAGTATAACAGGACGGATTTTGAAAGCTGAGAGATGAGATAATGATGAAAAACAGATGGACTTTAGCATGAATATAATTTTATGAAATATGGGACTTTGTAATTCAGGTTATTCAGAAGACATGTCTGTGAGATCATTCCATCCAATACAATGTTACGCTTCCATATTTTTAGGAATTCGCAGATTATAATTCATTGGATAGAACTATTCTGTATCGCGAACATTCAACTGCTTGGCATAAGGTATTAAATAGACTGCTAAGCAATATTGAAATTTTGCCTTTATAATTGCTGATTGATCTATTCTTGTTTTAATATATGCTTATTTTTAGCTGAATATGATTACATTTGGTATTTCAAAATCTTTGGCTCCAAATGCTCTTAACGCTGACGAAATAAATTCTACACGTTATATACTGCTGTCAAATGTGCGTGATCCACTGTTGGAAATTGGAGTTAGTAAAGAGCAAAAGGAGGTAGATATTTTAAATTGCCTATACACTTTTCTTATATAGGAATGAAAGACATATTACCTTGATAATATCGCGATATAAAATTTTCACGGATTTCTGTACATGTACAAAAATTTTTGACTGGAAAAAAGCGGATGGTGATCTTAGTATTTCATATAAATATCATTTATTTTCGAATGTGGAAAGTTATATTTAGGAAGAAATAATATATTTTACGAAAAAAAAGTTTTTTTTAATGAAGTTTGTCCAATAAATCTTTTTCAGGCAGCAGCTGCATCAATGAAAATAATAGATATGTGTTATACAGGGCATTCAACGCTTCTCATACCTTCTCGTCTGTGGAGGAAATCCGATAATATCAATGACATCATTGAAACGATGGACATCTGGCTATTAACGCTGGAGAAGCGTGGCTGTGCTGGACTTCTAAAAGCTGGAGCTAGCGGTCTTGCCGAAGCATTCGTACTCAGTCTTCTTGCATCTAAGTAAAAAATTTTCATTTTTGATTCTTTTTACTTTAGCAATGCTAATGAGATGTAAATTTCAAGAAGCTTTTGTATTAAATTATTTCTGCATTGCAGGTTTTCTCGGGAGCATCTAGAAATAGATATTGATCCGGCCGATTTACTGCGAGAAATTACTGTTAAAAATTTAGCTTATTCTCTTAACACAAGGGTTTCGATAAGTATCCGTTTAAATAGTGGTAATCGACCTTATTTCATGATCTCGTCCGATTCTCAGGTTGAATATCTTTTAATTTTTTGATTGTTTTTTGACCATTGAAAGGAAACTGGAATTGACGGGATGACTTGATGGTTGATATCGCGAGTCGTTTTCAGGAAACCCATGCATGACTCTGTTCGGTGTCTACGTTACATCGAATGATGAGTCAGTTTTTGTTTCATGACTTAAAGGATCAGTTTTTTTAATCATTTACATATTATGTTTAAGAAATTTTCGAATTTAAAGGTGTTTGCATGTGACGCAGCCTGTTTAAATCATCCGATAGCTATTGGCCACTCCAGTGTATATATTCCGGTTAAAGTAACTAAACCACCTACTCCGATTTTATATATTTCACATAATAAAGATCATCTCGAACAACTCCGAGGAACGATACATGTTGTTGAGGTAATACATTTTCATGTTTCTGCTCTTTGTTAAAGAGAAGAAATGAATTCTCAGAAATTCGGAATAATGAACAAAAAAATTAGTCAACAAGAGAAACGGGAGTAGTCAACAAAAATTGATTTTTTTTCTTTTTTTTTAGCACTCAGTGGGTAGAATTAGTCATTTCAGTTGTTAAAGATGAAGTAGAAAGCCGATATCTTACATTAGCAATCAGTATCTTCCATAACATTTTTATTATTCAGCAATCAAAATTTTCCCTAATGTTTTATTATTCAAAAGCTGATAGAATTTAAAGCAATTGGTTATCTCAGTATATGCAAGTTTTTTCACAGTGAGAGATGAATATTTCAAAATTATATCGTTAGCGACAGCAGTCGACCTATCGTGATACTATTGGTACTAGAGCAGACTTTTACAAAGAAGTTGTTTATTCTAGGTTATGGATGCTCCAGCTCATGAGCATGGATTAATTGCACTCCACAAACATGGCCATCGTTTGGGTGGTCTTCCAGTAATATTTTGGCTGATGCTTGGTGCTTTAATGATTATATTCCATTTATTCCTTTTCAAGTTGCTTTATTCGGAGTGGAAAAAAGGCGATACAGTGCCGTACAATTATTATTTACGACAGCGTTATCTGCGAAGTCATTGAGGCATTACATCGCGAAACTTCGCATTCCATTGAGGAAATTATCCATGTTTTTTTTTTTTTTTGTAATATATTATCTGTTATTCATTACGATTATATATCTCATTAGAAATGTTCATTACATGTATATTCTCTCTGTTCTGTATATAGTCCTTGTCTTTGTATTGAAACCAATTTACTTAATTAAAAGTATAAATGGAGATTAAAAAGTTGTGAGAATTGAAATCTAGAGAGTAATAACTTCTGTTTGAAAGTTGTTGTCTTGATTAGTTGAATAAGTTCAGCGACATACTCTGGGTGATGGCATCCCAAAATTTTGATGGTTCTTATTTACTAGTAGTAACTGCAGTAATTCATCTTATAAATAAATTTTGAAATATATTACAAATATCAATTTCTAAATAGCATCAAATGTATGCATAAAAAAAATAATTGCAAAAAAAACAAGAATTCAGGCATCCCTTATTGTTGCTCATTTCCAGCCTGTATCAAGCGGACCCCAAGTGTTTCGCCCATAGCTTCCAGGGACTGTGTTACAGTTGACAAGTTTGCATTAGGAACTTGCTGCAAACATTTTAACTATTTTTAACTAATTTCAGGCAAAATGAAGTTCTAGGGGCAACAGTTATTTGAACGAATGCGTGACAAATCCTAAATTAATCTTTTAATCTTTTTAGATTTATCATAAGATTCCTTTTTCTTTTTTTTTTTTTTTTCATCAGACATCCAATAAGCCTAAATATAAAGGGCATGGTAGCACCAAACTGGTAAACTTCGTTTTACTATAATTTTTTTGGGAAAGATTTACCAATTCGCTTTTGGATTTTTGTTTTTCAAATTTCTATTTCCTTAAAAAATATTGTCAAAACCTTACTTCGTATTGGTCAAGCAGCATCATAGTTGGCGAGGAAGAATCATCTAGGCAAACACGAATAAACTCTACCATGTGTCCACAACCGAGATGATCTGCCAGTATCGTCCATTTATCCTCCACGTCTAGTATCTTCGACAACCGTAACCTTGTTAGATAATCCAAGCAGGAGACATCGTCTGAGATAATAAAAATTACTGGAAATTAAAATTAAATTCTTTCCAGCTTATGTTCAAACAACTTTGGTATAAAAAACTGAATGTATTCGTTTTCCTATACGAGTGTCGCTATGGTAATAGAGACTATACATATTTTGTGAATAACCCAATTTTAATTTATGTAGATAAATCTCTCAAATTTTATCATTATGATAGATTGTTTATTGTAATTAGTTTTAGTTCAGTTATACATTCATAAAGATGTGTCTTTGATAAAAAATACAGTCGCCCTTACAATTAACTTTTTGTTACATTTACCTTTTTTCACTGGATAAGTTTTAAAATATGTCATACGTGCAGAAGCTTTTACAGAATTGAGTACTAATGCTTTGATAATTTATAATATGCGGTAAAAAAAAGCTATAAATATGTAACCTTTGAATGTTCGAAGTCGATAACTGGTTGCAGTATCAGTACTTGCTGCCATGCTAATCGATTCTTCACTTTGTAATTCATTGATTTCTTGTTCTTCAAGACTGTTTTGTGCATATATATTTGATAATTCAATCCGTTCACCATTCAAAATCCGCTGTACATCTTCGTCATCTGCTTCTACTGGTCGTTCGTCACCTGCATCACAATGTTTTTACTTTGTGGCAAATTTTTTTCCCATTTATGATCCTTAAAATGAACATAAAAGTTGCACTTAATTCCAAAGGATAGTTTAATACCTGTTCCTAGAGAATCCGTAGTTGATCCAGCATCCAGAAGACGTCCGATCATAGCTAAATTCTTTTTCCTACACGCAACTTTAAGAGGTGTATCTCCATTATTCGATATTACGTTAACATTACAATTATGCTTAAAATTTCATCATCAACAGACAAAAAACGGTAAAAAAAAAGAAAAAAAAAAAAAAAAAACTGAAATTCTTCAATGTGCAGTCATTGATTGCTACCTCAACAAAAACAAAAAAAAAAGAAGAAAAAGTAAGATAAACCTGAGTAAGTAAAGAGACCGCGTCAATATCATCCATATGGAGGGCTGTTAAGAGTGGCGTTTCGCCATCATTATCAGGAATATCTACAGGAGCGCCAGCTTCTATTAGTGCTTCTAATAAACCTAATTTTAGCTTCTTAACAGCAATATGAGCTGGCGTATATCCATGACAATTTTTCTTGGCTAAAATATTCTCTCTATTGACATCATTTCCATTTTCCACTTCCTCACTATTACTTCTTTCCAGAATTTCTTTATAAATTGCATCATTATACGCCTCTCCCAAATAATGCGCAACCTAGAAATGAGTTTAGTTTAGAAATCAAAAAGTTGGAAGATAACTGGAATCATTTGATTTTCATATTCATCTAAGATTTGTTCCTTTGTTTGGTTGATTCAATAATAAATAAGAAGATTATACAGAATTCATAATGATAGGTAAAGTACTTCTGACTAAAGAAGTTAACGCACGCTGAAAGAACATAAATTCTCCTGTAGTATAAATTTTGTGATATAATTTTGGAATAGTTTAGTATCATAAAAAAACTGGCAAAACTTACTCTTAAACACAATAAAATGCACTATCAAAGTCTATTGATAGCAAAGTTTTCGTACGGTTAGACGAAAAAACTACCTCCGTGATATTTCAAATTTTGAAAAATAAAGTACAAATTTCAACAAATTCAAACTATACAAAAGGACTTACTGTATCCAAATTATTATCCACAACATTTCTTTTGGCACCAGCACTAATTAAGTAATGTACACAATCCGGGTCACCAGCTCGTACCGCACAGTGCAGCGCTGTTTGACCCCGAACATTCGGCGCATTAAGGATTCTTTGACGTTCCTCTTCACTGCTACACTCACATAACACCGATAGCATTGTTTTTAGAGCAAAATTTTGCTTATTACGTGCTGCCACGTGTAAGACACTAAAATTAATAATCGTTTATTATCTTCTTTTCAACGACATATTCACATTTATCATATTATCTCACAAAATGATTTTAATTCAATTCGATACTGAATTTCATTTCAATAGAAAAGATTTTATTAAAATCATCAAAATTGTTCAGATCATCGACTTTTAATGTTTTCGATTGTTAATTAAATGAGATGAGTACAAGTCGTATGCATTAATTCCAGGAGAGGTCAAATAGATGTTACATCAATTTATCCTGGACTATGTATGCCTTCATGAGCATCATTTAAATAACAGAAAATATCTTTATTGACTCCTAAATTCCAAAAATATCTATTGCTTATCAATAATTCATAACGAATTAATGCTATAATTTTGGAAATTCATCGATTTTTCGATTCATCGATTGATTAACCGATTCATCGATCTATCAGTTTTACTTTTTCATCGATTTTTTTTTCAAAACGTTGAAAAAGTAAATAGTTACTACCTGCAGCCATCGTTGTCAAAAACACCGAGAAGTGCTACCAATGGTTTTACCAAAGCTAATGGCTCTCCTTCAGCAGCAAATTCGAACAACGATGCCGTTAGTGCTTTATTATCGACAACTTCTGTTGTATTTTGTATATTGCTCGTATCACTGAAGTAATCAGCATAATATTTACTTCCCAAAAAAAAGAGAAAAAAAGAAACCTAAATTAACAAATTTGCAGGTAATCAATCTAGGAGTAGGAGAAGATTCAGGTTATTAACAAATATGATGACAATTCAATATTTTCTTATTTTTCTAAGGTGCAATTCATTTTTCATCATCTGAAGAAGCAATATCGCTCTTATTCATTTTCCTTTCATAGTTGCAAACAGCAGAAGAGGGAAATGAAGACTGATTTGATTTTGATATGATATGAAAATCAAATCATATTTTTTCTTCTACTGCTCCCTCCATTCAATATCCTATCCTTTAATTGCAATGATAAAGATACTGAATTAATTACGATGTTATCCCATATCATTCAAATCACATATTTATCATCAAATGACATGCTAATAAGCTGTTGAATTACCTGACATGCAATTGTACCGGAAGTTCCAGCTGCTGTATGTCATTTCTTAAAAATATTTTGAAGCTATTTGTTGAAGATGATATTTTATCAATCTTTTCCGGTAGAACAAGAGCCGGTAAAGAAAACATGATCAGCTGAAATCATTTTGTCTATTTTACCCAAACTTTCTTAAATTCAAAATTTCTCGCTTCATAGTTTACCACTAATTTCAAGCCAAAATTTCTGACAATCATTTTACCTTCATAATTTAGTCCGATAATTTGTTTATTAAGCATCAAAATTATTTTGATGGAACAAGGATAAATTTACCTTATCATAGATTTTTAGTCGTTCAACAGGTAACATTCGATTACCAATATCAACGAATACGTTAATATTAACCACCGGTTTGCTTAGCAGTAACCATATCGTTTCTTTAGTATTCCGTACAACAGTATGACTTACTTCAATCACTTTAAGTGGTACTATAAAATCGATTATTGATTTTTCCAAAGTCAACTATTGATTTCTTTTCAGTTGTAAGAAACTAATTAAAAGATTTATTGTTCCGGATAAGAATGAATCATACCGTTATCACGATGAATGATATCGGAAACAATTACTGAAGAAGCGCAAGCAGTTGCTGCTTCAACCATTATTCGGATACTTTCTTCTTCTTCCGTCCACCTTTCATCCAATTTGTTAGCATCAGCACTATATTGCTGATGATCTGTTTCGGCCGATTGAACTGGATCCTGTTCAACTGTTTCAACCGATTTTGTAATATACAAGTTTTCAAACCTGAAAATCAATCCAATTCATTCATCCAACTATTGGTACTTCACTAAAAATGTTAAAGCTGTTGCAAGAATTTCTGAAATCTTTCAACAATTGATATATTTGATATTCTACAAAGCTAAGCTGTTATGTTAGTCAAATATAATGTTAGTGAAATAATTCTATCTATATGATGTTATTCTAAATTTTCGTTGATAAATTTATTACAGCTAGTGATAATTCATGCTTACAGAAGACATTATCAATCATTAGTTAGAACAAAAATCAACGTTGGCCTAAATTTGTCGATGACGACGTTTCATCCAATCTTAAATCCACTTGAATCCTATTTATGTTGTTGTAAGAAATGTAACATTATTTGTTACAGCATCAGGAAAAAAGTATTCCATCAAATAGATATCAAACAATCGATTTGATTAAATTTGATGAGAAATCAAGTTGAATTTTGGCCTCTTTTGATTCGCTTTTGCATTTCGAAAACAAACATTATGTCATTCTTTATAGTTTGTGAGATGTGTTAATGATTGAAATGAAGTGTGGAAAATGAATTAGAGCAAAATAGCTTGTTGGATGAAAAATTTGATTGGTGAAGATAATTTACTTATGTGTAGTGGATTCGGCGATATGGACAACAGATTGTTGCGGTGTAATGGCAAGATGATGTGGTCGATAATCGGCTGTTAAAAGATTAACGGTAACAATGACAGGTTGATTAACTGATAATGTTACAGTGAAGCTAACTGGGATATGATCAGAGAATGTTGATGAAGGTGGTGCTTCAAATTGAATTACAGGTAATGTGCTCGCACCAAACAAAGATGTAACCATACCGCACAGCTATTCTCCTTCAATCTAGTTCGCTATGAAATGCTTAACCAATGAGCGTCCATAATGGATGATGAAATTCAAGTTCAAGCTCGAGCTCGAGCTCCAGCTCGAGATCCAATACTTCTCACTCATCATTCTCTATGTGTGCTTTTCTCAATGATGCAAAAATGCATTACTTTTTCGCTCAGATTCTGCTCAAAAAGCAATAGTATCATCATTAGTTAATGAAAAAGAAACAAGTATTGGTCGTTAATTATATAAGCCTGTTGCGCCTACCTGCTTATCTTTTCATAATCTTTGTGTTACAACATTAGATGCAATGCAGTGCTGCTACTGCATCTTTTCCTCCTATTTACTGCATTTCTTGGCAATTCCTTACAGCTTTTTATTATAAAATATGACCAACTGCAACAAAATGAAAATCAAATCCATTTTCTTTTTCTGCATTCAAATCAATACTGAAGTTTAACATCTACGAGCAATATATTTCACTTTATTCGCAAGATGACACCAACTTTAACAGATATCTCGATCGCAAAGTACAAATGAACGAAATGAAAGAAAGACAAAATTCCTATTTCATTAGTATTGTTCATTCAATATAACTGAAGAAAGAGAACAAAAATCATGCGACATTACTTCTCTTAATTTAGCGATGTTGCAAAAATTGTATCTGAACAGCGGAGATTTGTGTATGATAAATAACAAAAAAAGAAGTCCCAAGTTCATTCGAGCCGATAGCAAGAAAATTTAGATAATATCAGCAAAAGCCGAAAGAATTTCATTAAGTTAAACGGAGAGAATAAAAAGGATGAAACTGTACATGGAGAAAGTATTTCAACAATTGCTAAAACAAGAAAGAAATAAAGACTTTTCATCAGTCTCAGAATGAGAAACGAAAAGATTTTGTCAACAAGACATTGCAAAAAAGTTGAAATTGAAAATATGCACTTAGCAACGGAAAAGCTTCTTCTTGCATTAATAAACATATGAGATCCCCAGAATCGTATAAGCAGAAGGATAGAGGATACAGAAGGAACCAACACATTAATTATGGTCAAAATCCATAAAAAGAAATCATGGTCAAAACCCATACAAAAAGAAAGGTTCAAAATCGCTTCCAGTAGCAAATTGATGATAAGTAAAATTTATATGAACTGCTAAAAAAATTTATTTTAATTTTCTTGTTCTCATCATTATCAAAGAATTTTATGGAGAATCGAACTAATGAATGAATTAAACAAGACAATCGATTGCCTCTTACAAGAAGTCCATGCACAATACTGTTCGACTTGAAGTTGTATCATTATAAAGCGTATTGCGTCCGATGGCCCAAAGATGATGCTATTCTTATGAAAGTTTTTCAAAATGGTGTTTTCTCGAAAAACGATAGAAAATTATTTTATTTTTATATATACGTATATTAGTAAAACATCAATTAAAAACAAATAACATCATGTTCCACTATTCGTCTTCGTCTGGTATGGATAACAAAGCAGACCTCTTTCTGGCTGAATTAGTATATGATCGTAGGGCCCACTCAGTTGTTTCAGCATCGGCATTGTCAATTGTACCCATTTTAATTAAATATGCTAAAATAATGTAAAGATAAAAAAAATTGTAGAAAATTACCTGCTGTAAATAAAACTACACTTTTATCAAACTATGGTAACCATTATACGATTAGTCATCAAACTGAGAAATGCATAAAAATTCCTCTCGTATCCTTCGTCATAATAATTTCATTCCGGTTACTCGCAGCAATGCTATAACAATCGTAGATTCATGTATGATTTTATTTCGTAACAGGAAAACTTACGCCTCATTTCAAATCGTGGACCAATTTCCTTCAATTTTATTTCACCATGTTCATCTTTACTGTATGTATGATGCCGAAAACTAATGAAATCCTGAGTATTGCTAAAAGTGATAATTCGTCGACTATCTATTTTCGGTACAGGAAACAGATGTTTTAATATCGCAGTTAACTGAAAAAAAAAAAAAAACAGGAAAGAATACAAAATATAAATGTCAACAGAACAAGAATCTATGACAGATGATCAATATTTTAACACTTAACTAAACTACATTATGCGCGAGATTACATTAAATTGCCCTTCTGACTTTCATAATTCATAAAAGGGACAATGGAAAAATCTAACTTACTCTACGTCCAAGAGATGAATTAAGATTATCGAATATAAGATGTGGATATTCCTCCGACATGGTTCCACATTCTGGCACTTCGTGCCGCATCACAACATTTGTTAAAGTAAAATAAGCAGTAGGTCCAAAGGGTAGATGACATACAATCATTCCATCGGGATTACCACGCGTTTCATACAGTAATATAAAATCCGTAATCTTAAGTATATTGTATTATACAAAGACAATAATTCAAGAAAAAAAAATGTCAAGAGCACTATTACATAAAATTAAATAGAAAATGTCTCATGATTACCATAAATGCATTATTTTAATCTTATTAGAGACTAACATGGTCAATTAACTTATTTATTCTCAAATTTGTTAGTCAGCTTTGTAACTTTATTTATTAATTGCCTCTAAAATTCGTAAAAATTAATATTTATTGCAATTTCCTGTAATTTCAAAATTAGTATTTAAAATAATTATTAAATTAAAGATATAGATTCAATTATCCAGGAAACTCAAATTCGGTGAACAAACACACTAACATCATTAGCTTTACAAGCTTGTATTAATTTCTTGATATCATAATGGCCTCGATTGATACGCTGCGCATTTGGAAACATCAGCCGCATTTCCTACAACAGACATTATTTCTGACTTTTAATTTGCAAACTAAACACATAACTTTTCTTGAACATTCTCTTCATTTTATTTCATCAAAAATTCGACGATTTGGAAATTCCGAAACTTAGGGTTGAAATATTAAGAGAAGAAACACGCTTACTTTCAAAAAGATTTTAAGTTTGGCTGACGGTTCACGACTTGTTGTTAATACAACTTTTGGATCTGCCGCGCCAGCGTAGCGATATTCATCATCGATATTTGATACTTCCCCTGAAAATGTTAACAGTAGTAATGCTCTTCAAAGCAATGTATGACAATCGAAATATTCCGGACGATCTTGGAGAAAAAAGTCTTGCACCACAGATACTCGCTCCCGTTGCCCATGAAACTAGAAAGTTCAGTCTTCATAGGTTAACTTTACTCCACATATTATTTAATTCTTGTTCAGTTCAATCGCAATCGGTATAAATGCAACTCATACTAAATCTTGACCGATATTGGAGAAAAAAAAATAAATAAATAAGTAAAGATTGAAAAGAAAAATGGATTATTCCATCAACAGATATCCTCACCTCCCCATTCAGCATCTTGTTGTAATTCAATGGCATCTTTTCTCAAATGCGTTGGTATAGGTCTATTCTCATTTACGTATTTTTTTACGGTTTGTCGTTTTTCATCGATCGACCGTTGTTTCTCTTCTAAACTTTTTCGATACACATACTCACGACGTAACCGGGCTTCGCGCCTTATCATTTTTCTCCTTTATATCCTAAAATTTGTGTTATTGAGATCACTAATGGTAACCATAACACTAATATGTTAGCACGGATCTGATAAAAAAAAAAAGGATCTTTAACTGAGAAATGAACCTCGTCCATATTATCATTCTTGTCTTTGATAATTTAAAAAGGAAAAAAGAAACTTTTGGGCATGGTAGAATAGCAAAATATGGAATGATAATTTGATCTTTTTCAAAATCAGAACCACCGTAGGTGTCCGCTTAAAATATAGCCTTATTTTCGAGATAAATATAGTAAGACTACATGCGCTAACACGTGTAGGCATAAGTAAACTTCTGCTGGGCAGATCAAAGTTCATACTGTTGGACTATCGGTATTGGACGGTTGGCCGGTGAATTGAGAGGTTGTGTTACGCAAGAATTAAATTGGTGTATTCGTCGATGTGGTTATGCGTTATATGAGTAAGTGTGGAGTTTTGCTTGCAATAGCTTAAAATGATTGTTCATTAACACTTAATTGACATTCCGGAATCCGGAAGTCATTCGTGCATCATTTCTGATTCCTGGTTTGTCTTTGATGGAAGATTCAAGACTGGCAAAACTCTAGCATCCGTAACCATCTAACAATGACAAATATATTTAAGGAAGAAAGCCTGGATATTTGAAGTTTTTATAATAACAAGAGATTTATACGGATTATGTCATAAATTTAAGCGATCAAAGTTTATTGTCGCCAATATTATATTTTTAGTTTATACAATTGGAAACAGTATATAAGTTATAGATTCATATACACGCATCACAGTATATAAAATTTAAAAACAATGAAAATTATTTACATTAATCAACTATCATCCATGTCTCTTATGTATCGAACTACCGTGTACATGTACACTACTACTAAATACAGTACGTGGGAAAAATTCGGTTTGTGCAAATGCTTCTACTGCAAGCGTACGTATACGCCTTCGATCCAGTTCAAAATCTGCAGATATGAAAATACTCCGGTCAAGGATTCGTAGTTCCGTGATATTTATGTGTAGAACTGAAATTTTTCGTTCAGGAATTATTCCAGATAAGAATAGAGAAGAAACAATAATACCATGAATGTATTCATATCAAGTCATTGGTGATAGTTTAATCTCAGGAAGATGAATAAAAGTGAATGGTTTTAAGAGTAATTGTTGGGTAAATTAAGAAAGGAAAGTTGGATATATCGAAGAACAGAGGCTATTCTAGAAAGCTAATTAGTATGTTTTATTCCTGATAAACTACGACTAACAAATTCGATATCTGAAAACAATGAAAACAACCTTTCGGTATTGGTATCGGAAATCCTTCATGTAAAAAATTATTGATAGAACGTTGAAGCACTTCGGAACTTAGTATTGCAATATCGGATAATTCATCATCACTTATATTAATGTTTCCAAATTTATTCTTTAATCGGAAACTGTCTACCGTTGTCTTTCCGAGTAATTTGTTATTCTACAACAAAATCATTTCATTGGTATCACAGTTGGAATAATAAATGAATAAATAATACAAATAAGAGAAAAGTAAATAATTAGGAATGATCTATTTTATTTCATGTATCTTTGCGAAAAATTTGATAGAAAATTTTTCGGTAGAAGAAGACCTTTACCTCAATATGTATACGGACGTTTGCAACAATATCTAAGGTGAATGTTGCCGCTTGATGGCTTTTTCCATTAGATTCTACAACGTACATAAATACCAAACCATTTATATTAATCGTCAGCAGACCTGTAAATATGGCTTTTATTTGAATTTATTAGATTACTCTAAATTCCAGTTTTTTCTCTTCTTTTTTTTTAAAGAAATAGATTATAGTGGAAATATAACGTACGAAGGAAGAGATAAAACTTTTGAACGTAAAAAGTAACATAAGGATTTGCGAACCGCCCTGTTTTGCTTGAAATAGCACTACAGGAGCTCGGGTAGGCGTGAAAATAAGTCGAACTTTGCTATTTGGATACTGTTCAGCTAATTGAGGTATCAGGTCAGCAAAACAGAATCCCGATGTACACGAAGTACGTAGCATTGGGCCTAAGGATGAAATTGTTTGATCGTCCACGACAAACTGTAACAAATGTTCCCTGCAAATTTTTGATTGAAAAAGGCAACAAATGAAATTCATAATGGCTTACGATCAGTATGGTACCCAAAATTCAATCAGGTTTCATTTTTGGTATAATTTTAAAGTAATCTCTGCTAAAAGTGTTTCCAGTCATTTTGGCATCAAATTTTCCTTCTTGCAACATGCATACATTGTTTACTTTCTATTGCATGTTAATTTCATGCATTCGTATGGAATTTCAGGCCATCTTACGTTTGAAAATGATTAGACGTAAAAAAAAAAAAAAAAAGAAAAAAAGAGTGATTGATGAAAATGGATGAAACCGTCCACATAGAATACAAGATGTATGAGATATTTCCGTTTTTTTTTTTTTTTTTTTTTTTTTTTTTTCAGTTTTAAATTGATCCGTATTCAGAAAGATATCATCATGTTTTGTAAATTGCTGAATAATTGCATCTTATCTACTTGCAGAATAACTGCATGTTACATCCGATTTAAATATTTCTTCAATGTTATACGGTAAATAAGATGAGCTTACGAAAAAGCTTGATAAAGTAGTGCATTGGCAATATAATCTGATAAAAGTATTTGTATCATTTCATTTTGCGCAACTTTGTTTGGCCAAAACATTGGTGCAGCATTGAATGGAGTTTTTTTTGGGCTATGTCCGATAGCTGAAATTTCACCCAAGTTAGCTATTTCCACAGTATTCTTGTAACATGACGGATCTTCGCTTAACCTGAAACAAGAAATTAACTAATTTTATACCAAACTTATGGCTTAAAAAAAAAAGAAAAAATTAGCCATTTTAATTTGTATGAAATCACGAAATTGTAAAAAGCAATAAAAATTAAGAATAAAAAAGCCGAGCATGTAAGTTTTAATTTCTTTTAATGAAATTATGTCGAAAAAAATTTTTGCATTTATTTTCTCAAGAATGAAGTGCTAAATGAAAAATGAAAAAAGCGAAGCAATAAGTCATCAGTAATGTTTATTTACACAGCCGTACGACAAACATTTGCGCACACAAACAAACAAACATATAATCACAAACTTTATGCCTAAACAAAACTTTAACTAACCTGAAAATCAGTAATAAGTTCCGATAAACTTAGTTCCTGAAAGTACCTTATCTAAAATTTCTTTAAGTAAAAATCTGCCACGGAAGGTATGATTAATCTGACAATAATGGGATTCGAAATTTTCGACAAATTTTTGTAATTTCTGGTGCCCTTTTTTTTTTTTTTTTTTTTTTTTTTTCGCTTCAAAATTATACTTAGTGAGACTAAGACAGAATTTTCAATGTGAATTTATAAACTGTTCACAGCAAATGTAAGATAATGGTGAATTAAAATGAAAAGCGAAGCAATAGTAGTATTTACACATGCGTGCACACATACACACATACATACACATACACATACACACACCTTAGAGTTAAGGAAGCTTTCAACTAACCTGAAATCAATGTAAATTCTGGAAACTAGTTGCTGCAATGTTGCAATTTAACATAATTGTCCAATGAAATTTATCTCATTTTTAACTAAATTTCTAAAATTATTGTTAATGTAAAATAAGAGAAAAGTTACGAGATAATGATGCCATAAGCTTTATAAGTTACGATTTTTACAACATTTTTTCGTTCATTGTGAAAGTTTAAACATGCAAATGTTAATGGAAGAAAATACCAAAAAAAAAAAAAAAAAATAACTACAAAAGGCGATTGTCTGAAGTACATGGCAATTACTTGATAATCTAACTATAACTATTATTATTATTATTGTGAGTTATCTAATTCAAGCTATTCCGAAGATAGATCATATTATGACCGGTAGAAATATCTTATTGATTGATTGGTTATTCTCGTCTGTTACAAAAAAAAAAAAAAAAAAAAGAAAATGAATGAATTTCTAATATACAAAAAAAGTTACCTTAAAAAGAGGAAAGCCAGTACTAATATTAAATGCATGAAAGTTATTCATCAGTTCTTTAGCATCAGGTAAACCGATAAATGCACCCAACGTATTGATTTGTACCGCTTCTTCGAGCGATGTTTTTGTTTGAGTTTGTGATAATTTCTCATTGAAATCTTCGTTAATAAATTGGGTTACTTCTTTGCAAATTAATGCTTGAATTAATGAACGAATTTGCTCCGATATTCCTTGCTGAAAATAATTTTAATTACAAAAGCATATATTATGATTTCATACTTCAACTAAACATTAAGCAATTAATTAAGCAAATATCAAAGTAATTATATAATTATTTACTCGATATTTTCCAGTCCGATACTTTCATATCGTGATTTGTTTTGATTAAAATTTGCATTTGGTCAAATCAGAATTTGCTGAATTTTTTTTTTAAACTGTTATAGATATAAATAGAAAATATGTAAATAGTGTTGAATAAATGAATTAAAACGTTAATTGCGACTGAATAATTTTCGAAATTGTCATAATAGTATAAATTTTGAAGTATAACCAATAACGAATCTGAAATGTTGCAATCTTCTGACCTCTTCTTCAAGTCTTACTTGATTGAAATATAGATTCTATATTTTTTAGTAAAAAAGTAACTATACGGTTTATAGATTTAAAAAAATTTTTATTACCAATCGTTGAATGTGACAACTTTCAAATAAGTGAAATTTGTAATTAAAAGTAATTGAAGAAAAGAAATATATATTCCTTTTAGAAAAAGAAAGAGATAAATTAATCAAATTAACAATCTTGCATTGATGAAAAAATGTTGCAGAATTGAAAGTACAACAGAAACACTCAATCAATCATTTTTTTTCTTTTCTTCTACCGTTTTTTTGTTTCTAGAAGGGATACATATTTTTTCAGGATTGCAAATTTCCGAATATTTCAAAAAAAAGACTACTGCTAAATACATATTTTTAATTGAGATAATACGTATGTAAATTTGTTGTTCTTTTCACTTTGTAAATTTCCGAAAAAAAATGTGAAGTTTTAAGTGATAGAAATAAAATTTCGCATTATGTCAGATTCCTATGCAGTATGCTAAAAATTATACTGCTATATATTAATTACTTTTTGTCTTTTTTTTTGAAAGGCAAACAAAAAATTAACTGCTATATTTTGTTAGGTTGGACAAATTTACAAAAAAAAGAAAAAGGAAAAAAAAAGGCAATTATTGTAAAGATAACTTGCAAAACTACTGATTGAGAAAGAAAAAAAAAAATGAAAATTAGAAATACCTTGAATATATTCAATGCTAATCCAGTCATACCACCGTTATAAACTTCGATATTCATAATTTGAATAACTGTACGACAAAAAATTGTTGACACTCGAGCAGCTCCGGTTTTTGATCGTTCCAGAGCGCTTTCTAAGTGAAAATTAACACCATATGCTAATACTTCAGCTTGACCCTCAAGTTTTATCGGTAACAAAATATTGATTTCACCTGATAAATTTCCTATTAATCTGAAATTTAAATAACCATTAAACAGGAATCACTATTTTACTCACATCTAAATACTACAGATATTTCATTAATCTCTGAAACTGTAGGTCTTTTTTTTTTTTTTTTTAAATGATTTTTGAAAATGTATTAGGTTTTTTTTGTAATGATTTCTGAAAATGTATTTAATGATCTCGGAAAATTTAGATAACGAATTGTGCTAAGAAGGACCTGATGCCATATTAGGTTATTAATTTGATTTTAAACCTAAAAATTACCCCATATTTAGATTCTTCATAATCCAGGTGATTTTATTTGGTGCTGATGCAAAAATAGTTTGCTCGCTTGCTTGTTTATATCGAGAAACACGAATTCGTGAGAATAAAATATATCCTTGATTATTGTTAATACGTTGTCTGATATTTGGTATTGATAGACGAGGTAATTGCTCATTTAATATTTCAGCACCAACATTGTTTAAATAAGTTATAGCTCGTGGTAAGACACGTATTCGTACAGCACTTGACGTTGTTAAATAGTTCTTAAGAATGAATTTCTTTTTTTCATTTTTTTTCTTTTTGGGATGATTCAAAAATTTGAGTAATTTTGTAATATTTTGAATGAAATATTCGAAAACTATTTTTTTTTCTTTTTTTTTTTCTTTTTTTTTTTTTTTTTGATATATGAGATAACCGAAAAATGAGATATCTAAAAAAAATGGATAATTTCAATGGAATAGATATATGTAAACAGCAAATTATGAAACAGATAAGTGGTAAATTGATAAGATTAGATTAGATAAATCAACTACCTGTAAAAGAGGATGTAAATCTATTTGTCCAGAAGAAGAAAGAATGTTGTAAATGAGAAGGAATATGAAAACGGTACACGTGAAGGCCATGAAATAATAATATTTGTAGTAAAGGGAAAGATGCAAAATAAATATGTGTGTATTAAATTGAGAAAAGGTGTATTTTTGTGGGTGTCTTCCTCGTCGCTCACTCATTAATACCCGGGGGTTGGAAAATTGGTGACATGTCCTTCATGAAGAACTTGTTCTTCCAATGACTAATGCCGCCGTGGAGGTGGTGGTGGTGGTGCTTGGATGGGGTGGTGCACGTCATGCAACACAACCTATTACCTGTTCATTTCATTTTTTCTTTCCAATTACTACTATTACTGCACCTGCAATATTCTTCATTCATAAGCGCATCTGATGTATCACTTGATATCGGATCCGGTGCCGCATCACAACTTATCCGTGAAGCAACTCATCAATTACTCAATTCTCCACGTCCTCTCTATCTATCATTTCGAACACATCAAAAACCATTTCTATTACCACTTGCCTATATCAAAACATACAATCGAATTTCATATTCAAATGTTACCGTCAAATTTTATCCGGATACAATACGCTTAAAAGCAAGCAGTGTACGGATAAATTCCAAATCCAATATTACACCAAATATTTGGCCGGTTAGCTTTGGTGATGAAACTATCGATCTTGCTGTTTATGTAAGTTGCTTTATGATTGTTTACTTGTATTATTTCGCAATTTACTGCTTATTGATTTCATTCATTATTTATATTCAACCATTGTTATCAGTACTACTATCATTTTTGATCATTTTCATTTTCAAATTTAGGTACTTTTTTTTTTTTTTTTTTTTTTACTCTTCGTGAACCGTAATCAATCATTTCAGGTGGGTGATGTCGAATTAGCAGTACGAATTGAGCAACAAAATGCTCGAGTGTTATCATGTTCTTTACGTGATACAATCGTTAATGCTACATCAACTAATTATTGGATGGTAGATACGTTATTATATATGGCAAGAAATCCGATCCGATCACATCTTCAGCAACTTATCTGTCCGTCTATTTCAAGCTACATCTCAAAAATTGAAAGTCCTGTTATCATGTAAGTACAACGAATATTACGATTTTTCATTTTGTAATCAATTTCAAAAACAATATGCCATTTGTAAAAAGAATTTATCCTTAAATTTTCTAAATTTCAGGAACGTGTCATTAAATGATATCCTGCCAGTTCATATTCGTAATGTTATCAATACGACAGATTCATCGTTGTTCTATCGTTTAACATCAGTAACAGTCGAAGAGAAGCATATTTTGATTGTAACACAAATCAAATGGAAGAGTCCATTTGAAAACGATGGAGTTGAATATACAAATGTAAGTATGAAATGGAATAACGAGAATCGGATAGTAATCTGGATCGATGATACTGCCCTCAATGATTTCCTTGATCAGGTCCTTTCAAATTTCAACTTTTAAATATTTCGAATTTGGTGCTTGTTTGATTATATTTGAAGAATTAATACAGTTCTTTTAAGGTTAAATTCACGAAGTTCGAAAATGCTTTGAAAATTTCAAACCAAACATCTCTTCAAAGCAAATTGTCATAATGAGGAATAGTGACGAATTGTTGTCACTTATGTCTAAAAGTTGGATTTAGCCATTTCATGTCATTAGTTTCGACAAAAAAGTTGTTGTTTGAAAAATGAATTTAAACTTAATTTAGTTGCAGATTGATTGGAATTTTCAATGGATGGAGGAAACAATTGCAGTAACAAGTCCTGTGATACCTCTTTCTTCGCGAGAATTTCTTTCAACTCTTTGTACCTCTTGCTATTTCTTACTAAACGTTTGGGCTAATGGATCACCTATTTTAACAGCTACGAATGGTACTGTTATTCTGGAAAAGTAAGTCATTTCAATCAATACTTTCCGGATGATTAGGCCCAAAAATTTATAAGCTTGAGATCGCTTTTGTTTGAAGTATATTAGTAAAATTCCCTGTTATTGTACATTAATTGAAATTCACATTTATTTTGAATTAAACATTTTCTTCTATTTCCGGCGTGATAAGCTCAATTTGCGTGTCGTAAATCCAGATAAAAACGTCACATCCGTATTTGTATCCATGTTTCTATCTGTCACCGCCGAATTACGACCTGTTATTGATTCGGGTACCCTACGAACATTAGTGCAATTGCTGGATACAAATGTGGTGATGGAAAGTGGTGCCTTTCCTCCTTCCTGGTCATTTTTTGTTCAGGATCTAATAAAAGGTGTGCTTGGTTATTTTAGATTTTATCGCTATTATTAATCTAATTATTATTATTATTGATACTGGTGTAGTTAATAAAGTTTTTTAAGCGGATATTCTTTTTATCTATTAAAAATACGTTTTCAATGAGAGAAAGATTCCTATTTTTATCCATATATGACAATTATTATCAAGAAATTATGGTTTTTTCTTTTTGCGACACATTCATCCGTTTTTTTTTTTTCGATTGCTTGCCAAATTTCGACAATTTTTTGATCATGCTGATAACATTATCAGATAGATCTAAACGACATTGTACCGACTAATATGGGAATAATAGTGTGGAAATTTCAGGAATGATAACCGAAATGATGTGGCCAGAAATGCGGAAGCAAATTGAGGAACTTACATACAGTGAAGGCATTCCTTTGGCGACATCATGTGGTATCGATCCACAGAATACGGAGATTTTAATCGGTGAAGGGCGTTTAGGCTTCTCAACAATACTTAATTTACATAGCCTGGAGTCTGAACAATGCCTCAAAGATCTCAAAAGTGCTTTACCAAATACTGCTAAATTGTTTCCGAAATAAAGTTCACTAGGATACATTCACTTATTTGTTCATTGTAGAATGCAATTATGCAAAATCCTTTTCTGTTCTTATCACAGAATTTTGCAATTTATGATTTGTTGCAGATTTCATCCAAAAAGTTTTATCCATTATATCTTGCTTTATCACATTGTCATCATTCCTTCTGTGTTATTATCAATCTCTGCTAAACTAGCTCAAAAAAAATGGAAACTTTCTTTTTTTTTTTAATAACTATACTTGGCTAGATTATGATTATACCGGTGAAAAATAACTGTCTATTTGCTTATCTCCTGGAAAATGCATAGATGAAAACAAAAATGCTTATATATTCATTCCCGTTCAGTTTGTCTCAATTGATCAATCTATCGATTTCTTCTTCACAATTAAATTTAAATTTTATGTACAAAATTTTTTTAGTCAAGCCAAAGATATATCTTTCCTTTTTGTGGAAGCGATAGGAAAACAAGGGAGAATGCAAGGGAATATAAGGACAGTTTAAGACAAATCAATCTACTGCTTTGACTATTGCAAGAGCAACTAAGCAAAATCATTGAATAACTGTCATGAACAGGAGATAGAAAGCCAAAGGCTAGGCTTAGGCTAGAGTTCAGTGGGAGCCTAGCAAAGGAGTGAAACTGAAAAACCTATAAATGCATCTCATTCACCACCATCTCATCACTCTTTGATGGGAATCAATAGAGTTGTATTGTTAAATGGGACAGCAGCAGTCTGCCTTTGTTGTTGAAATTGCTTCACCTCGACTTGGAAGCTTTCAGGTTTCAAACTTGTTTTTTTTTTTTCTTTTTATTTTATTGTCACTTCAAATTCGGTTATATTTGAGATTTATGCTAAATAATGAAAAATGTTTCGTGACATATTATACAGATATATGTGTTTTTACGCGTGAATTATTCAATGTGTAATCCAAAAACTAGCTTCTTCCATGTGAAGTTGGTCGATCATCAGTCGACTGTTCTTTAAAACATGAAGAACGTCATGAATTGAAACGTGAAACGTATGAAACGCTTCGTAGATAGAGAAAATGCGTCTGTAAAATTTATATGCATTGAATCAATACAATATCAACTTGTTGAAAGAAACTTCGAAAATTTGATAGAGAAAAACACAAAATAAAATGTGAAATGTTAAGAGAAAACTTTCTAATTTAATGAGATATATTTTCTATATTAAGCGTTTAAGTGCCAACAACGATCAACAAATCTAATTTAGATATTCATTGAATTTCTTTATATAAAATATTTAGTTTCAAGATTAGTTTTTTTGTCGAAAAATTAATTTATCAAATTAGATAAAATGTATGAAAAGAAAACTATGAAGCATGATTTATATGGTGCAAGGGGACTTTTTTTTTTGATAAATTTGAAATTCAAGATTTTTTTTTTTTTTCTTTTTTTTTTTTTTTTGAGACTATTCGTGTTTTCAAGAAAAAGCCATGGGAGGAAAAAAAAGAATAAAAAAAAATATGACAAATATAGGCGTAAGAAATATAACAAAATCATAGAACCGAAACAAAATGGAACATCAACAAGAATAACTGAAGTATTATTAATTCATATTTCCAATCCATAATACTGGTTTTACGCAGTTAATGTTATAATCAAATTAAACTTGAAAAATTTGCGAAATTTAAAGGAAAAAAAAAGTTCCTGATAGTTTCGCAAAATAATTTATCACAGTATTTGAAGGCGACTGATATTTGGGTCAATGATATATCTACGATGAAACAGTAAATATGAATAATGATATTTTACAAATGAAGTAGGTAGTGGATACCTCATCATAATGTTCTTTTAATTTTCAGAATTTATTTTCTCTTTTCTTTTTTTTTTTTTTTTTTTTTAAAAAAAAGAAAAAGCAAACAGAAACGTTGATAAGATTATTTTGCAGAGCTTGCCACAATCAGATCCAGATGAAGATGAGCATAATTCCTCACAGTGGCGTATTACAGTTAATCCATCAGCAAATTTTTTCTCAACAAGCGACGAATTGAAATCATTAATTAACAAACTTTATCGGTCACAGGTTCACTTTGATTTTATTTAGGAAAGAAATGAACTGATGAATTCACGATTGAAGGGATTATTTTAATTTTGCTATTCAGAATTATTGTTTCTTCTAGAAACTGATTACACCATCAGAAGCAAAATATCTATGTACAGCATTAAAATGCATCGATATTTCCTCGGATATACTTCTGCCGCTATTGACGGTTATTTCAAATGCTACTGCTTATACTGCAAATCAGGTTAATCATATAATTTGATCATCATTATGTTTAAAATTTGATATTCAAATTTGAGCAGTTATCAAAATTCTTTCGAATGAAGTACTTGAGTAATCCGATATGATTACATCTAAAATATTTTGAAAGATTAGTCGTTCATAGTGCTATCGGTTAATCGATTATCGCCTATTCAGGTCATCGGTAATAATGTTTTGTTGAAATTTTACAATTTTACAGTACTTATTTGCCCAATTTGGTATAACCGAAAGGGTGGCATCAATGATGAAAAATTATCATGCAGCTTTACCAAATTCTTCTAAGGTTTAATATTTGATTTTTTTACTTTTCAATGTCTTAAATAAATTTTCTAACTCAATTCATGCATTTGAATGAAAATATTGTTTAGAAAAAAAAAAAGCATTCATTCTTTCTACTAAAAAACAGATCATGCTATTGCAATGCATCGCGAACATGGCTGCATGCAAAGAAAATACCGAAATGCTACAGCAAACGATTCCACTTGTCGTGAAACGTTTGAATTCATCGTTAGATGTGGAGCGAACGGTTGCATTTCAAGCGCTTACTAATCTATCCTACACAATTACACGATCACAAGTTGAGATCATTTTACCAGCCATACCTATTTGTCTCAAAAGGTATGGCTTTTCCATTTTATTGCCTTGTCAATCCATCTATATAAATATAAATGTAAGCCTTCGTTGTTACTTTTGACACAACGTCGCAAATTCTTTACCGTTTGTTTTGAAATTTTGATACAACATTGCATTCGAATGAGCGCATATTTCTATGTAGATATACCTACTTTTTTATTATCTGTAAGGATAAACATGTTTCTCGCCAAAACGCCGTAAGAATAAACATGTTTCCCGCCAAAGCGCTCCGATTAACAGATGAACAAAATGGGGTCAACCAATTATTGATTCACTGCAAGATAATAGTCGACAAATAATCCGTATAAATAAAAATGTGAATGTTCGTTGTGGTTTTTGACACAACGTTTCAAGTTTTCCACCGATTGATTTGAAGTTTTGGAACAACGTTGCATTGGAATAGACATGTGTTTTTATATAGCTATACCTACTTCTTTTTTTACCTGTTACACCTGTGATAGTTAAAAGTAAGTAAAGTAAGGGCGGACATTTTTATTTCTGTAGACTAGTTTCATATAAATTTTATGAATTTCTGGAATTTTTTTAAAAATTCTTTAATACAATACAAAATTTCAAATATTGAACTGTTGTTGTATAGCTAAATTAACTTTGCCTTTGATTTTTTTTTTTAACACGAAACTTAAAGCCATATACGCATTAATTTTTGTAGGCTTTGGGAAAAAGGTGAAGCAAACATCAATTCACTTCGATTACTAGTAAATTTATCATGTTGCCCTGATATGGTCCCGCACATTTTAGCTGCTAAGGTAATTTTTATATGTTTTCCAGACAATATTTCAAGAAAATTTCGTTTATCCAGTTCAATATATCTTCCCGTAACAACATAATTCGATGTTGTCACGAAAAAGATTTTGTAAGGCATGAGACGATTTTGTTTAATCTTATATGCTTATCAGGATGTCAGGTGATTTGCATCATTTGATTTTACCTAATCATTTCGAAGCAATATTTTGGTTTACTTTCAATATTGTAGACAGTGACAGGCTTATTATCAATTCTGGATACGGATAAATCGGAAATCTTGTTACGCGCAATTACTTGGTTGCTGTGTATGTCATCAGCAGTGCATGCATTATCTTTGACTTATGAAGTTATCGCTCCATTGAATCAAGATCCTTTCGCTAATCCGAACTACACCATTTATTTCTCCATTTATGCCCCGAAGGTGGAACTTTAAGCTAATTGATTTTTGGATAATTGCAAGTAATTATGATTTTTAGAAGTTAGTGAATGAAAAGTGATATTCAACTTATATATTTCTTGCATGAATTCTTGGTGATGAATTTCTCGAGAGATTATTCTCGAACTGCAGAAGAGCATGTTCAAAAAACTAAACAAGAGTAAAACTAAAATACTGCTTTGCATTTGCCAAATTTCTGAAGCAGAAATTTTTTATGCAAGTTGGGTACATGAAATCCGAACAAATGATACTTCAAAAATCATCAAGTAATTTAACTTTCTATATTTCAGGGTAGGAAAGAATTGATCGAACGTTTGAATAATATAGCTATGGGAAATGATGAACCAGCGATGAAAGCAAAAAGATTACTTGAAATATTGGCTAAAATTCCGGAAGCACGATCATTACTATCAAATCTTAATCGATTATAATGTTTTATATTTTGCCATGTATTTTGTCATCCCAGTAATTCAACTTTTGAAATTATCCTCTCATAAATTTTGAAAATGCTTCATTTTAAATATCTTGTTCCAGTTGTTACTAAAGCAAATGAGAACACTTTAAATTCACAACAATTTTTGCAGCAAATGTTTTTATCAATATTTTACAAAAGTTGAAGTACCATGCAGTATGCTTAAAAATTCTTAATTTTTTTTTACGCAGTTTTATCATCCTGAAAAATTTTATCTTGCAAATGGTTCTTCCATATTTTTACTACATTTTTACATCAATTCTCAATTCTGCATTGTTTCAAAAGCTAAATTTCATGTCACAAGACGACTATTTCAAAGTATATTTTATTTGACAGCAAATTCATTTTTTAAGAAAGCTACTGGAAAGATGACTGACAGAATGTTGGAATTAATAGCCTTGTATGATAGATTTTTCATTCCATTGCCCTTTTCTGCAATCAGTGCATAAAAGTGCAAAATGCAATAGTTGCATTTCTGCCATACAAAGCAAAAAGAGAAAAATTGACGAATTTGTGACAAAATGATTACATCGTTAAGAATTGTAATAAAGTTCTATTAAAACAAATTTATCCATTGGTTACCAGAATTAACTTTCTTAAAAATTTCACTAATTGCAGAATATATCACAAAATATGAAGGCACACTACAAAATTCTGATAAGAAGAAAATAAATGATTGCATCAAAAATTTTTATCAAATTAAAATGATTTCTTTGATGCATTGTAAAAATAAGAAATTAAAGTAAGATAATTCAAATAATTTACTTTGTTAGAGGAAATTTAAATGAATTCTGTCCTTTTCAATGAATCAAACTTGAATAGGAAATATTCCGAAACTAAATTTAGAGGAAGGATATCACAAATGCATTGAATGATTTAATCGTTGTAATGATATTAAGTCGATGTGATTAGTAAATTTAAGCTTTCAACTTTAATTTTGCAAAGTATTAGCTATTTCTCTATAAATATATAATTTTGGAACTATAGCTAATGATTAATTTGATCGATCGATTTATCATACTTTAAGATAACATTCAATATAGAGACAGTATTAATAGAAGTTTCTGTTAACAAATAATTGAAATGATCATCTGGATATGAACTTAAGTTGCAGAAGTAATATTTGATAATCGATTAGAAATTAAGCAGTAATTTGAGTCTAAGCGATGAGTTGCCAAATAATCAAGCATTGAATTTTGCCAATACCACATTGCTATAAAAATTAATAAATGCCACCACTGATGACTGTATCCCACCAAATCAAAGACACCTGAAAATTTGGTATCAGTGAAATATGATAATGAATCGGAGGAGTTTGGACAGCAAAATTATGTCATTTGGTTGGAATTCATTTAGATTATCACATTATCCAGGTCATTTATTTAACAGTGATTAGCCAAATTACACATCGGATATGTGAATACGTAGGTTTCTTGAAATATGTTAACAATTCAACGATTAAACAAGTCAGTCTACCTGCCAATCAAATTATCAGTTAGTGGTACTTTGATTGAGAAAGATATTACCAGGTTTCAGCCTTTCCGGAAACATCGAAATATAAAATAAAAATGCGCTTCCCGATGTCGCGTACAAAACAAAAAGGTTTGGTAACCATTCCTAAAAAAAAAAAGAAAAATCATTTGTTTCACGAGAATTTTTTTTAAAATCATTATACACACTGAAGGAAAAATGTTTATTAGAACAATAAAGTTAATAAATTTATCAATTACTGTTCTTCAACTTTTTAAAAATTAATTTGTCCCTTCGCATGATCTTATGTAGTTAATAAAAAGCTAATATGATAAAATAATATCTACAATAAAAAAATTTATCACCTTATCTTTTATTATTTTATCACGAATTTGTTTTTATCCAATTACTATAGAAAGAAAGAAATTTTAATTAGTAATATCAATGATTATCACTTACCATGACATATTCACTGCTAATGCCACCGTGTAGAAAAATCCAATGAATTGTCGGTCCAAAACCTAATGTTACAATAGTCAGATAAATTAAATGAGTACATTTGAATGGAGAACCGAATAATACAACTTTTCTAATATTATTACTTAATGGTAAATATATTGCCACCAATGATATTCCGAATAAAAAAGCGAAGTAATGATTTTGCCACTCCTACAAATAAGGAAGGAAAAAAAATGCTTAAATTCAAATCATTGTAATATAATTAGTCGTTTTAACGCTTATCATACCATTATATTAATCACTATCAATATTAAGTATGGTACATTCGATAAAGAAACAGCAACAAATATAAAATCAAACGAATGATCGATGATTGTTACTTTGATTTTCTAAAAAACGAAATTTTTTAAGTTATTTTGCAAAAAGTTATTTCCTATTAAAGTTATTTTTTGTCATATATTATGGATATATTATTACTCGAACTTATCACCAAATAATGTCAAACATCGAGAAATCGGAAAAATTCTGTTTAACTCCAAACGTCCTCATCATTTTAAGCGATTAATTGCAAACATTAAATCAAATATTTATCTGTCTTATTTTTTTTTTTTTAAAATTAATACTATTTAATTCCATGTCTACAGTATTATTCTTATGTATATTTTTTTGAGATATTATTTATTAATAGTTTGATAACATATTTTCTAAATCATGCAATGCAGTTGTTTACATCGAATTTTCAAAACCAGTTTAGTGAAATTTTATTGCTAACAAACCAGTTCTATTAGTTGATCATTATAAAATCGTTATTTTCATTTGAAATTAACTGAAGTTCGTCATAAACGTTGATATAATTCTGTATGTGAAACTACTTACTGGTATATGTAATTATCCAAATTAGTACGCAATATATAGATAATCGTATTAATAAACAGATATTTATGTATTATTATATGTAGAATATTTTTATCAAAAGACAGAGAAAATTTATTAAAAAGAAACAAATTATTTTTATAGATTTATTTTCTTAAAAATTTATCGATTTAGAACTATTGAAAATGATTTACTAATATAATTAGATATATGAAAAAGAATAAAATTATTAGAAGTTACATTTCCTGCGCTTTATATTTTGTATAGTATCATCCGATATACAATGACATGATTTAGTTTATGTTTTTTAAACGTATACTTATTGCGAAAGTAAACAAAATATGTTTACTTTCGGCAAGTTTTAGAATTAATGTTTCTGGAAACTGTGAAATTTCCGCACAGGCTTCTTTTTTAGCTATACAAACTTGAATGATTGGCTAATCAAATCAAATTAGCTCATTTGCATAGTTTAATTAGTATCAAATTAAAAACACAAAGATTTTTTCTTAATTTCAAACAAAATTCCTTCATAGATTTATGACATAGTGAAACTTTTTCCATACCATATATTTATAATATACAACTGAAAAAAAAAAAAAAAACTAATAGCAATAATAAACAAAACAAAAAGACATTTTAGTATATTTTCCTATTTAAAAAAATGCATTAGTATTAAATTTCTTTTATCAGTAAAAACTTTAATTTTTATCGCGATATGTAAAGAAAATAACGATTTATTGTAAATTTTCCTAAAAAAAAACTCTTTCTCGAATTATTTTAGCTTTCTATAATTGATTGCATTTTTTGCACTAAAATTACTTCGAGACGAGATTTCTGGAGAAACAAACCTCAAAACATAGAAATGCAGTATAAATACCCAATAAATAGATGCTAATTAGTCCTGCTGATATGCCAAAGGTATCCAACCGTAAAAATCTACGTCGTTGTTCAGCATTTATGGCACCGAAGACATGGTAAAATGTTGATAAAAGCATGCATATCTGAAGGATTCAACAAGTTTTGTTAATATAAATTACGGAAAATGTATGAAGATCTAAAGTGTACGCGAAAGTTTGAAAATTACTGGAATTTTTATTCCAGAAATTGAAATGAAATGATTGGACATTCAAATGAGTTGAACCAATTCATCCAGAAGATCTCAGGATATATCAGGAGATTCTTGAGCACCAGGAAACATTCTGGGATGCTGTAAAGGCTTTAAGATTTCATAAATTTCCTGCACGCATTAATATTATTTTCAGTGATAACAGACTACTAGTAAATTTTTATTTACTTTTTTTCCTTTTTTTCTTTTTTTTTTTTGCTCAGTTTCTGACATAAAAAGTAATTTTCTACTGAAATTGCTGTTAATGTTCTGTTTATTTGGCACATGTATGTGTTTCAAATTCTTTATTTAATTCTAAACAAACTGAAGATAGTGATTTGAAATATAACTATTTAATTTGAAACATCTTTTTACAAACTTACAGTTTCTTTCCTAAATTTAAAAAATTTTTAACTCCATCATTACTGAATATCATCCTTGTCAAAATATTCCTTTAAATTTTATTTAAATTGTTCGCACAAATTTCATCTGTTTAAACACGGATGTTTCATTTTTTCTAATCAATTAATTGAAATGTTTACAACTTCGTTGACCAATTGTCGTTTTACTTAACAAATTGAAATGAAGAAATCATACGTTGTCTGTCATTAATATCATCCAATAATTTTTTTTTCTGGTTAAACTGGTGTTTCCATTCATTTCTAACTTCATCCACTCTGTTATAATTAATTCTTCTCACAACTCTTCTTTGTTTACCAAATTTAATCATTTTAACCAGTTTAGTGACGAAATAATTTGAAAATTTTGAAAATTAAAAATTATTTCAAAACAGAGGAGAAGGTTACCTGTAAACCAAACAAGCATGCAGAAATGATGATATAATCCGTTGGATTAGCATTTGTTGCAGGTAAAAAGTAAACATTTGTTGTATATTGACGCCAAGTGAAGTAGAAGAAACCGATCAAATGAGTCCATATATTGATTGTTTCATTATTCCATTGAAATATCCTGAAAATTTGAAATTAATAAGAAATTTTAAAGTTTATAAATTTAACATTGCTTCGTTGAACAACCGTGATTTGTTAATTGAAGGAAATATTTGTCAATGTTATATTAAAGATTGCTATGATGGCGATTTCTTAAAATTGAACAAAAATATAATTCAAACTACAAATTTTGTTTGAGAATAGTTTCATTTCTTACTCCTAGAAATCTATTCATCATCAATCAAAATTTGATTCACATAATCATTCGATTAAAAATTATAATTGATATTTTCATGATAATTAATCAAAATTTGAAGGATAATTAATCAAAATTTGAAGGAATTAATCAAAATTTGAAGGATCTGTTTAAATCAGTTTTAAATTAACCAATCATAATTGCTACAAAAGTATATCCTAAAATAGAGTAATTTGATTATCGTTTTAACCATTTCACGTATTGCATTGTTGATAAGTGCGGTGGTCGATAACCAGTATGAACATGTTCGTTTATCCAAAAACAAGGTTCCAAATCAGTCTTCCGTAATAACTTGCAATTATTCGGAATGCATTTATCAGTAGAAGTATCAGTCATGAATCTAGAAAGACCAATATTTTATGATATATTTATTAATACTACTGCTTCTAAGAATATCACAAATTGTACATGACGAAAATAAAATTTCTAAAAGATGCAAATTTTTATGCAAATTCATTCACTCTCTTATTCTCCACACAATTATTTCAGATTTAAAAAAAAAAAAAAAAAAAGGGAAAGAGACAATGGAAAAATTGTCATTTTTGATGGAACAATGTAGCAAACATACAGAACATTTTTTCCCTCCTCAGATTTTGTTAAAATACTCAGGTGGTACGGATATTTATATGTCTTTTTCCACCTGAGACGTTAAAAATAATTTGTCAAAATACTAAATTGATACTTTCACTAAACAAGATATTTTCACCTTTTTTTTTCCACCTAAGATGTTTAGAGGAATTTGTTAAATTACTAATGTAATACGAAGTAAACAACATTTTCGGCCTGTTCAATACAAATTGGCTTAAACATATTAGTATCAGTCAAAAATGGAAATAACTCTTAAAGGCATCTTGCGCATGTCGCTGATTTTAGAAATGTCTTCTTTGCAAAAAGTTGTCGAAATGATAATCGATCGATGAGAGATCAGATAAATGAGGATGAGATAAAACTCCGTGGATCAGTTCGTTCAATCTTTTGAAGCGTTCATTGTCCGATGCAGAATCGAGCATTGTCGTCAGAAGAATTGGGTTCTTTTTGTTATTGAACAATGCCGGCTTGCTATAGGCATTACAATTTTCGATGCATTTAATCGATATATTTGGCATACTTCCGAGAGTGATGATTTCGCTTAAGTCGAGAAAGCTTTAAATGAATCAAATCGCGGAAATCAATCATCAAACAAGTGACCGTGACCTCTTTCAGTGCAAGTTTGATTTTAAGGCTTCTTCTTTTCACCGATTATCTTATAGGATCCATTTTTCGTCTACTTCACAATCCAGCCAAGAAATGACCTGTCGGTGCTATGCACGACAAGAGCAAATGACACTTGAAAAGGATGATTTTTTTGACTATTGATTAGCTTTGGGACATTAAACTTATCGAACTTTTTTAGCATTTACAATTTTAAATAAATTTAAAATGTCGAACTATGAAACAATGGTGCAGGTTTGAATTCTCGCTTCGAAAGACATCTTTGACAATTGCTTTCGATTGGTCATCATCAACTTTCAATGACCGATCATTGTACTCTTCATTTTCAAGACTCTCGCTCTTTTGCAAAATTTCCTTCATCAATGAACTATCATATTTCTTATTAGTTTCTGAATCAAATACATAGATTTAATAAATATTCGTAAGGTTACTGATTATTTCAAGTTGCTTAATAAATATTCGTAAGGTTACTGATATTTCAAGTTGCTTTCATTAGTTTATGGCCCATTTTGAACTGAGAAGGAAAAGATCACATGATGAATTTTTTACTTTTGTTTTAAAATTACTTCTTGATGAAACAGGAAGTAATAAACCTTTGAAATTATTCCTTCTTCAAAATTATTTCTTCTTTAAAAATATTTTTTAAAAAACAGTAAGCAATAAATCATCAGCAAAAAAAGGAAAAAGACACAGGAGCAAATATCAAAGACAAAATAAAAGCACCGAATGAAACTATTATTTACAATTTCTTTTCTTTTTTCTTTCTTGCAATTATTATCGAAATCGATTAATTTTGTTGAATTGTCTATTTAGTTTGATTGTCTCGACAGAGAGTATTGTGCAAATTTTTCTTGTACTTTCGAAATTAGCAATCTTTTTTTTTTTTTTTTTTTCAAAAAAAGAGAAATTAGGATAGCAAAAAATATTAGTGTTATTTCTTTTCAGATTACCTTTATGCAATCTTAAATATTAAGTGTGCTATATAATACACAATTTTGGACGATAGTATGAATGCATTCCAATATAAAAATTCGTAAAATCTTTCCGCTTGGATAAATTTGAAATTAATAGTTTAAGAAACCAAAGATTGAGTTGTCTAATACTTTATTTAATCTCCAAAAAATTATCTATTAATGATTCAAATTTAGTGACTGTTTAAGTTGCCTAATGCATAACATTATTTTCCGTGCTTGATAGAAACCAATAGTATGTTTGAATATTAAAAACGCAAACAACGAGTTTGTATTCTAAAAATCACAATTACGAAGGAATAAAATGATCATTTCAACATGTTTCAAAGTAAGGTAATTTCGTAGTTGTAACAAATATCAAAATGAAATGTATAATCGTTTTTTTTCTTTTTTCTTTTTTTTTTTTTTTTTTTTTTTTTGCAAACAAAAAGGGGTAAAAATCATCAAAAATGAAAAATTTTCAGTGATTAATTTTATAAAATTAGTCATTTCCAGAAAATGTTATTTACTGTCAGTTGATCCCTTTCAAATCATTCTTTTTGGAACAATATTTCAAGATTTTTAAATCAGTCAGTTACAATAAATCAATTATTTAAAATTTGTGAAAAATTCAAAAAAGAAAAAACAAATTTAATAAAAGTTCAGAATTTGCGAATCCTTCCAGTGCAAAGTTTTTTTTTTTTTCGTATTACTTTTGATCATTTTCAAATATAACCTGCCATTAACTTCTTTAATTAAGCTTGCAATGCTAATTGGCACAAGCATCCAACTTAATCCACCTGCTATCTAACAGTCGGTTTGATTCAATTGGTCATAATCGGTCAATACAAAAACTATTGCCATTTCATCGCGATATGTAATTATTTGACGAAAGAAAATATTTTTGTAGATTTAAAAAATTAGAAATTTTTATGATAAAAATCACAAAACTCAACAAGCATAAAATTCATTAAGTTGTCTTCTTTTAGTTAATTATTAAATCGAATTAATTTTCTTTTTCCTTTTGAGGAATCTTTATGAATGAAGAAATAGATTTACTATGTTATTAAGGCATAGTAATTTGTCATATTTGATACTTTTATTTTAAAAATCTACCGTAAATTTTATAAAATGAAAAATGCATCTGACAAAAAAATTTAGAAAAATTACTTTTTTTTTTTGCTTCTCATCCTATTCCATTGTTCCCTAATGATAAAATTGGATAAATGATTTAAATTTATAAATATCGTCCGATTGAAATCATTTAATAATTCTTATTTCCAAGGTCAACCAGATTGAACTTTCACCATGAACATCCATTTCCTGCTTTCTTGCTCTCCAAACTATATCATTTTAAAATAAGAAAATTTCATAAATTCGACTTCATGAAATTTTATAACGGAAAAAATGGAAAAAATGATGCAATAAACAATAACTGATGAAATAATGTGAAAACATAAAAATTTAACAGAGGCAAAATGAAAAGGACTGAAACGAGAAACTTCAAAATGAACAAAATGTACTTATTTCGTCTTTTCTCTCGTCCTTTCTCAATACATGGAAATACTACATATATTAATTTATTGAATTATTGCAGAAAGACAACCCACTACTTCCTGCAGTGACCTCTCTTCCATCACTTCTATCTTTTGTAGTGACCATTGTACCTATCTGGGGATATAATATGAATGATGTCCATTCAAAAACTGTTTACTAAATGATAATTGTCATTAGCAACAATAAAAGTTCAATGTAAGTAGATACAACATTCAAATCCTATCACTCAATCGGTAATTCGTAGATGAATTATTGGAATTTGCTCAATTACCCAGTTGCACATTAAACCATATTAAAGAAATCAAAACTTTCGCGATGAACAAATTACGGACAAAATTTCTCATGTCCACCCTGTCGAACATTCACCGCCAGTTGAGATGCAATTAGTCTCATGCAAATGCAAGCTCATTTCTATTCTGTTGATGAATTTTTGAATCCAAACTCACATTCAAATTTCCGTACTGCATTTCCTTCCTCCTGTCCATCATTAGACTAAATTTAACGCTTTCTCTCATTTGTGTTCACTAAAGATTCGAAAAATCTAATCAAACCTTAAACAGGTAAAACTTTATTTGTGCAAATAAGTACAACATAAGTGCCAAAGAGAGTTCTCTTAAAAAATCACTGATATACATATTCGAAATGGCGACTATGAAAAAACAACAAAAATATTGGTACATAAAAAAAATCCAACAATATTTTATCTTGAAAATATAAATGATGACAGTTTCACATTCAAGTTGACAGATATAATCAAAACTTTTCCTAAACATTTGTCAAAAAATACGTAACAGTAATAAATCAACAATAACAAAATTCAATTACTAGAGATCAGTCACCTAAGGCGTCCATTTATATCGCTTAGAGTTTCAGATTTCATCTAACGTTTTCATATCTTATAATCCTAAAGAATTAGATAACTGTTTTTTAATCTAGCACATTTCTATAGATGCAGTGAAACAAGATACTAAGCACAGAAGGTACCACTAAAAAACCATCGAAAGATTGCAAAGTTTTGTTAAACCATGTGACGTAGAAATTTAATAAATATGCAAATTGACGAAATCATATGAGTTACACTATCAAGGGATTCAGATCAGCCATAATCAAGCCCAATTTTAATCTTTAGTTAAAAAAATCAAATCAACCAGCAACTTAGCAGTCAATATAATGCAAGAGTTCATAAATCCATTAATAATTCAAAAAAAAAAAAAAGAAATTTTCTGAATTTTTTGGTCACTCCAACTCAAAAAAAAAAAATGAAGTCTTCCTTCTAAAGCTAACCAATACCAAGAAAATTAGAATTTCGTGAAATCTTTGCATTTATAAAGACTTACATGGATTATTTTTTGATATTTACAAATCGATTAAAATATTACATTAAGTCTTGCATTAAAATAAAACCCGGGAAAACACACCGAGTAGATTCAAAAATATTGGAAAGTGGGTCTGTGGTTAAAAATTTAAACATAATTTCCGACAACCTGAACCTTTCTGCTGACTTTTTCTCAATCAACATAAAATAGCCATCAGAATGAATCCCTTTTAAACATTAGAAATCTCCGTCCTACGTCTATCTCATCCTGTCCTGCTTAAGAGCAGAATACGAAGAAAAACTGCGCAATTTCATACTGCGATAATACACATTATTTATGCTTAGCTCAAATATTTCAAATCATCTTATCAGAGCTGAGCACAAAAAAAACTAACTAACAACGAACTGCAACTGGAAAAAAAAAAAGAAAAAATCACCGGCAAAGTTTACATATTTTCTAACATATTTTGCAAAGATTTGAACGTTTCGGCGAGTTTCTTCTGGTCAGAAGCAGTGGATTGTGCCTGCGAGAGATTTATCAAAAATGCTGCTATTAAATCTAAGCATTTGCTAGCCAGTGCTGTCCTACTGCAAGAAAAATATCAATTATTATAATACTTCAATAAATAAAATTCTGAAACATATGCAAAATATATTTTGCATAAAAATTGTCGATGATACTTCAAATAGTTGCAATAGATTTTAATTAGAATTTCTTCATCTGACTTTGTTTGATTAATTTTCCTGCTCTGCTATTCTTGTATCTTTTAACAAAATATTCTAGCACTTTTCAGACAGAAAAATACAATGTGAAAGTGATATCAATAAATCTTACCTTTGCTGATAAGTATAAGAGGAATTTTCCACAAACTTCGTTATGACATGTAATGCTGATCGCATTAAGTAACGAGAAGCTGTATTATTCTTCTGATAAAAGGGATCTCTCCTGCAAACAGATTAATGTCTGATATCAAAAATATAGCACTTTATCTATGGGTTCAAATTATCATACTTAAATTGGAATCATAACTGATCAAATTAAAAACTACATATAAAACTTATTTTACCTAAACATATTCGACAATGTATCAATCATAACATTTAGTGGTGCATCGATTCTTGTCCCAATGAAATGAAAAAACGAAGGTGAGAAGCCTTCACGCATCCCTCTGTTCAACAATTTCGACAGTATCATTTCTAAAAAGATAATACAACATATCATCTTTATATTAAAAAAAAAAAAAAAAGAATCCATTTTTTTATTCTAATTCTCTCCAAATATTTCTGGCAAACAACACGAAATCAAAAATTTTTTGCAAATGCACAATTAAAAATATGTCAAAAAGTGAAAAATAAGTGCCGATAAGAGCATCAAAAATCTGTTCTATTTTCGGTATAGGTCGTCTACCAAGTCTTAAGCAATAATAATGATAAAGAAATAAGGAAAATTCTACTCCATATCTTCTGGCAAGTAGAAAGTCGGCTAAATTATTTGTTTCAGCCTTTTAACCTCGGTTACATACTTCTCTTATTCCAAAATATCCTACAATCCCATTTTTTTAAAAATCATGTTGAATGGAAGAACGACGTTTTTGATCTAAATTAAGACCATCAAAAACCTACCGAGAGGATAATATTTTGGTACCAGCGAATACTTCTTTGATAAACTAGCTATTCGTGTACCTAGACGCTGAATACGCACTTCACGTGATTCACCTTCAGATGAGAACAACTCTGTAAAACAACATCATTAGTCAAACATAACCGGTAATTTCAAACCAATTTCTGGAACTTGTTTAGTAATTGCAACCAATATCACACACATACCACATTCTTAATACACCATAAAAAGAAAATCAAAATAATGGCTACAGAAGACGAATATCTGCTTCTCTTTTTCTTCATCCTGCTTTCAAAATTTTATTAAATTTGCAAAGTGAGACAAAAAATTGCATACACAATAAGATCTATATTTAAAAAATAATTTTTTTTATTTGACAAATTTTAGGACTTTAAAAAATAACCTCTATCAATTATTTCTGTATAGAAATCTTCGATAGCATTTTCATCATAAGTTGATGAACAAAAACAAAGAGCAAGTTTGATATCTGGTAAATCCAACGGAACAGCAAATTCTTCGAAAAGTTCCTGCACCGTATACAATTTCTTTTCAAGATTATTTTTGGCTGTAATCGTTTCACGAGTCTGCGGCATTGATTGTACCAAATCCCTAATTTTTGTTTCCATATTAATCATTAATAAATGCTGCTTTTTATAACGAGTGGAGCTGATACATGGAGGAGATTTAAAAAACGAAAAATTATAAAACTGAGGATCGCCTTCAGTGCTGCCGACTAGTGTAAGACAGATGGAACGATCTGATACATTAAACGTTATTCTCATTTAAGTAAGATTGAAGATGCAGTATTTTTTCTCTCCTCTTAATCCAAAGATAAGAAGACGGATGGAGATAGGAAAGGTGAAGCCAGTAACAACAAAAAAGAAAAGGAATTCTAACTGAGCATAAAATTATATATGACAATAAAATATGTGATGAAGAAATAAAGATCTAACTGACCTTGCAGCAAGCTGAATTTGAGCAACATCAAGCTTATCACGTATTTCTAATACCAGATCATGTAAATCGGCATCTCCATCAACTTGCGGACCTGCTGACTGAATACACATTGCTGCTTGTGACAAATATGCAACACGACGCTGAATGTCGAATGTATCCCTTAAAACAAGAAGAAACATCGTGAAGTTATCAGAACGGTATTATAAAACTGCATGATACGGAAAACATACGTTTCGCGTTGAGCAAGTTGGAACAAAAGGCTAGCTGCTTTCACATGATCACCGTTGCGCTCATGAAATCGCCACAAAAGATCTAAGTAACGACTTGAGCCACCTTCTTCAACACAACGATGAAGGAATGCTTCTAGGAATGGAGATTTACTCTGAAATGAACGCAAAACCTTAAAAATAACTTCTGCCAATTTTAAGGAAATAACTTATGTACCTTCGAAATAAATTTTCCTCAACCATTTTTTCTGCAAACTGAAGTGTCACGGAACATTGATAGTTGAAAAAGAAAAAGCAAAGTGAACGACTGACCTGTAAAACAACGCTGCTAAAATCGTTGTCTAGAAGCCATTTAAAAATGGCTACATTCGCAAGTTCGTCTTTCGACTCCAGAACTTTGCGGATGATAAGATCTTTCGCTGGATTAAGTAGATCTAATGTACCCGCAGCTTTTTGATCATTCATTAAACGATCCAGAGTATCGATTATACACTTGTATGCATCCTTTCTACAAATTTTTTAATTAAATCGTGGTCATATTATATGGTGCTTAAAAAAAAAAAAAAAATGGTCGTAATATACGGCAACCAATCTAAAGCTTAGACAAACCTTCTTGCAAATGCTTCCTGGGCAAATATATCATTTTCTCCACAGTGATTTTTGTATGCCATTACAGCCAGTAACTTTGAATCATCACGTTCCGCGCGTTCCAAAGCCAAATCTACTATCCCTTCTACATAATCTACTAAAACAATTACACATTACTAAAAAAAACAACAAATAAGACTTTGGAGATATTAATAAAAACAAAGTCAGTACTAATAAAACTGAATATTTCCTTGATAGTAAAAGCGACAGCAACATATTTACCTACTTATTCCCAACCCGTCTTCTTCTTTTCTTAATCGTTTCTAGAAAGATAGTTATTCGATTATGAATTGGTAAAGCCAAATCTCCTTCTTCTATCTACCGTGCTACAGTCACATGAATGATGAGACAGTTTGATAATGATAATGTCAGTTTCATGTCATATCTTAATATTCAGTGGTTACGTTTTTTTTTAAAGCCCAAAGTGTGGGATGGAACACTTACTATAAAAACAGAAAACTTCGTAAATTAATTTAGACATACTGAAATTATTTTTTCGCTCCAGTAAAACTGTGATTCACATTTCCTACAGAAAGACTTCATAAAAATAAAACAGAAGTCATATAAATCAATAATAAATAAGCTATTCTTACCTTCATAGAGAAGTTGACAAATCACTGGCAAATTGATTTTCTGAATTCCCATTTTCAACAGTTTAACGGCTTCTGCCAATATTTCTGTTCGTGCCGAACATGGCGGTAAACGACGCACTTCCTCGATCATTTCTGTGGCCTGAAATTCGCAACAAATGATGATTTGCAACAATGATGTTTCTTACATGCCCATCATAATGCTTTACAAAAGTGCAAACAAATGTAAGCCAGACTTGTAGACTACAAATATAAATTTAATACTAAATCCTTCATAAATCGTCCATAATTACTGCAAAGTGAATGGAGAAAAATAACAACAAAGCGAAAATGTTTCTTATTCTTTATGTATTCAGATATACTCAAATAAAAAATAACTTCTCGTCAGCAACTTGCAACTGTGAGTTAAACATTATTGGAAAGAAAGTTGTATTTAACTATGAAGAAGATATATAATAATCCTACCTTCGTTGTATTGGCATCATCCACAGAAAAAAGTGAAGGACAACAATCACGCAATTCGTTGCATAACACAGTCGTTGTTGCATTATCACCCAAATAGTGTCGAACTAGACAAGTTATCAAATCGGCACACAGCTAAAACAGAATAATTAATTCTTTATTTAGTGATCTGATTAAGACCACGTAATCAGAAAAACAGTGGCATTCTCCAAAGTTAATGAACTGAAACACGTTCATCTAGCTTTAATTCTTGTAAAATTACTGCACTGTGAATTAAAAAAGCCAATAAAAAAAGTATCATCTTTTCGAAATATCATTCATGGCTATACAGTCGTATTCAGCGTATGATTGTTGTTGCTGTCAGAAAATGTATTCCTCTTAATGACCAGATCATTTTCGTATTCGTGGTGAAGAGCACTAAAACTTTACCTGTTGACCACTCAATACTATATTGCAGAAATTTGTGGCAGTCAGAGAGCTCCGATTTTGTGTACTAAGAAGGGATGCTATAACGTAAAATTGATGCTCGCATAGAATTTTCCATAACATTAGCACCTCCACAGTTAACGAAAGAAGTTGACGGAAACTGAGTAATGAACGGCGTTCGGAATGCGATGCCACTGAAGCAATATTAGCATTTGCAAAGAACATTCAAACAAAAAAAATAAATCCGTATGTAATTAAAACGAATGCACTAGCTTAAAACTATTAGTCATTCACTTCATACATCATAATTCTAAATCAATACCTTCAATGTGAGAGTTTGGAGTATCTCCATCGAGTGGCTGTATATATTCCTGAATATTTCCAATCAATTTGTAGTCTTCGATGATCTTTTTGAATGGTGTCAGCTGGTTTAGTAACCACTCCAACTCATCAACACCATAAATACTAATAAGCTGAAGCAAAACACAATTAAAGATTAATTTTAAAAGTTAATATTCCAATAAATTTAACAATGAGTGATAAAACAATAATAAAAATACAAAAAAAAGTCATCCTCAATACTTTGTTGTCTGGAAGCAACTGGCATAAAGGTTTGCTCCACAAATTTCCAACAATCCGAGAAAAATGAAGAAAGAGCGCATCATGTCGACAACTCATCGATGCCTGCAACCAGAAATCATTATAAGTCTGAAGAGACACATGTTTTTGAAATCTTTTTAAAGAAAAGTTGAACTTAACAATCAAATAAATTTTCCCCTTGAATTTTCAGTCAATCAATTAGCTTACGTATGTTTGAATTTCGCTGGATAGAGAAGTTTCGTCACTGCTTAATATCTGCTGCATCTCCGGAAAAGAATCTCTAACTGAATGAAAGCGTTTCTGTTGCTGCGGAGTGGATGACAACAGTGGAGCTGCAATAACTATCAGATACTCCGAACCATTTTAAAACAAAAATAGAATTTCGATAACTGAAGTGTCGGATAATATTTGATTTAAATGAGGAATCTGAAAATTCTAAACTACTTGTATTAGTAGTTTTCCGATGAAATTCTTTAATTCAACAAATTCAGTAGTGAATATTCCTTTGTCTGTTGTTGATTTAGGCAAAACAGATTGTAAAAGTGAGAACGTCTTTATCCCCGAAAATGTATTTTTATCCTCAAGATTAAAACTTACAGCGAATCTGCAGAGAAATATCAGAAAGTGACTCGCTAGCAGGTGACGACCACTGGCTCAAATTGCCTGCCCGAAAAGGAAACATAAAATGTCTGCTCCGGACTTTTTCATTGCTCAACATAAAAAACAATCGTAAAGCTGAATCCTGAAAACGGTCAACTGTCATTCCAAAAACTAAACAGTTGCACACTGTTTCAGAAATTTACAGCTCTGACGCCTAAACTTTCGTTGTTATAAAAAGCTGGACAATACGGCTATGCATCTGTTTCTTTCATAGGATGACTGAATACAGTTAACCTTCACTGCACTGCTTGCTCCGCATTCTGTACGAAGAATTGTGAGAGCCATATCGCCAACATTAACTAATCCATGCAACTGAGTGAAATAGCTAGCATGTGATGAGTCAGATCCAAATTGAAGAAGGATATTACGTAGCATATCAATGGGAGAACGATGATCAATGATTTGTATTCCCTGGGATTTCAATTTCATTTAGAAGTGTGAAGATAACCATTTAAAATGCAATGAAAAGATCTAAGCAGTGATCACATAAATCGGAATTGATGTTAGGACAACTGCATGCAAAACATTAGTCTTTGAAAAGAAGCTCACAACTCTATCTGTTCACTGTCTAGCTTTAGCCTACTTATCATTAATCTGTAGATGTAAATCTATTGCACACGAAAAAAAAAATCATATAAAATGAATACCTTTTCGCATAAAACAATGAATTTTCCAGATGTATCTCGAGAAAGTGCAAGATCATGATGAGAGGCCGTAGTTGTCTGGAATACAATTATACAACATATCTTTAAAAATGTGAACACATGTTGAAAATTCTCCTAACAATAAGCACAAAAAGTATTTATGTAAAAAAAAAAAAACGTGCCGAAAAGGATGCTCTGGACACAGTTTTTGTTATCGTCATTACCAAACTTCTAAGACGTAACTGTGTCTGAAATATATTTGTAAAATAAAGTATTCAACAAGTCAGCAGTACATCTGAAATGGCAAACATCATTATACTGCGACAAAAACTACTCTAAATATTTACAAGTTTATATTACTCAAATAAAAAAAAAAATGAGTTTGGTAAACTGACTGCCGAGAATTTCACAGTTGAAAAATTTAAGGAAAAAATCCAGTTATAAACATGAACAGAGAAAAAATGATAACAGTTTTACAGTGAAAACGCAAATAAAGATAGCTGAAGCATCTAGAAGCGATAAAAATGAAACAAACCACATTCTCTATAAGACATTCAGAAGTTGGAAAGTTTGATGAACAAAAGACCGAAAGATTGGAAATATCGATTCCAGCTTCGCCAGCCATAATACCAATTTCTGTAAAATCACGGTCTTCAGAAATGCTCATAAGATCCATATTATTTAACTGTATATTATTCACTGTTTCACTCACTTTGAAAGATCTCACTTCTTCAGGTTGATTTTTTTTTTTACTAGATATCCTATTCCTTTCTCACTTTTATGGAAAAAGAAAGAGAAAAAAAGGTCAAAAAAAAAAAAAAAGAATTATCCAATATGCCTATGGTAATACTGCTTGTGAACCAATGTTAATGCTCCAATATATATTAGTGAATCCAGCTAATTTTACATGCTCCATATTACAAATTATTGGGAATCAAAATTTAAGAAATATATACCATGAGCGTAAAAAGTGTCGTAAATGGAGAGCGGATGAAAGGACACCGGTGAAATACCATATCCTGGAGGAAGACGAACATGCTTTAGACGTAAGCAACTAGGTCTCATGCCCTCCTAAAAATTTTTAATTTCACCGTTCAAATGCATAACAACGCTTCACCTCATATTCTAAAGTTTCCATAAATCCTGTGATTTGCCAATCGACTATTTCTTTTTCACTTCTTTTTTTTTTTTAAAATCAAATATAGACTTTCACGAAATTTGAATTTTAAGATAAAGAAGAGGGCACACCATCCAATTCATCACAGATGATTTCGATGCCACTTGATAAGTGTTCTTCGGTACTGGTGGGAAACAACTAAAAAATAAACGAACACCCTTCCTTGTTGTCGCAATCTGAATATAAATCAAACTTTAAATGAATAATTAAAGTTCACTGAGCAAGAAATATTTGAAATGGTTGAAGTAGTTGACTCTAAAAAATGCACTGGTTTTATGAAATAAGAATAAAGAAGTGTTCCTTTCACCTAACTTCGAAAGATTCTAGAAATTAAGTAATATATATTCATTGAAACAACGAAACGGAGCTTTGAATTTTTATAACATTTCTGTAAGGTCTGGATAGTATGATGGTGATTTTTAACTTACAAGATGTAGATATCGGGATTGCGTATAAGGTACTGGACTAATACCTACAATGTCGGCAAAAAAAGAAGCATCCACGGATCGGCATTCTGCTGCAGCAAGCTCCTAAATTTAGATCATTTATAGCAACTGAAAGGAGTTGTCCAATCAGATCATCATGACGGCCCGATTCAAAGCAAGGGTCAAAAGTGCGACAACGATAACATAGCCATCAAACACTCTGCTTCATTAGGCTGACAATGATTGTAACATCTAAATCTTCCAAATTCAAAAGTTTGGATGCATAGCTATCAAGCACATTTCCAAAAAACCCGCGCTGTTAAATCGAATAAATTAATGAAATTAGAAATTATGAAAATTGAACCTGAATATGCCCATGGCTGAGCGATGCCACTTTAACTATTGAATTTCCATCAGCACGCAAATCATAAACTTGTATGGAACCATTTTCGGAAAGACTGTATAAAATATGCCTAGTATCATCCAAACATAACCGTACCAATCGTTCTAAAATATTCACGTTATTAGGAATGCAACCAATATAAAAAAAAAACTTCGTTTTTTCCCTATTTCTTCTCAACAGTTGTAAAAGTCAAGATAATTGATAATTAAAAAAACAATTGAAACTATAGAAGATGAATCCAAGATAATTAGAAAACACAAACTGAAACTATAGCTGTATCTAATAGGGAAAAACTACCATTACTACAATTCTTTTTCCAAAGTTGCCTGTTAATAATAAAATTAGATGGAGCTACTACAGAAGAAAATCTCAAAAAATATATAATGACCAAGTAAAATATTACCTTCTTTCCCTGTGATCAAAGATACGGAAGGTAAAAAATAACTAATAAAACTTTTGGAATGATTTATCTTACGACATCGACGACTGAACCAGCCTTTATCCTAAAAAAAAAAAGAGAAAAGTTCTTGATGAGACTTCTTCTTCTTGAAGAACCGATTAAAGATTTATTCTATTTGCTTTAACCAAACTAAAGAAGGAACTAAATATGAAAAAAAGATATAAACTTTAAACAATAATGTGAAGTGAAAATACTACATGAAACGAATTCAACATTTAAAACAGAAAAAAAGAGTGTCTAAAGTGTTTTAAAATTTGCAAATAACCTGATAATCAAGTTCATACAAAATTTCTTCTTCTGTGAAAAAAATACGACCATTTGATGTTGCAATTATATCCGATATAGTTGTGTCGTCAATTGGAACCTAAAACATTCAGATTTATGATCTTATTCTTGTGATGAAAGAAATTAAATTAAAATAAAATGAAGACGTAACTATTCAGTTTGGGTGCCACTATTTCAAATACTGGAATTTTGCTCAGAAATTGCTAGTAACAGTTGTAAACGCTGTTCTCTTTTGAGGAAGCTTATCTTATGAAGAAAATAATAGAAACAATGCACATGAAACTAATAAAATTTTGCATAAAAAATAGTTGGAACTACGAACTACGAAAGGATAATTATCTAACATGAAAAAAAAAAAAAAAAAAAAAAAACCTTAAAAAGCGCATCTGGAAGGAGATACATATCGGCTTGCCGAAAATCGTTCGGTAGACAGGATATATCTGTGACTGTCATGTTATTAATTGTGAAGCTTGCTCCTAATAATACAATTTCTTTTGTTGTTGCCACAATAACCAAGCAATGAATGTGTTTCTGGAATTATCGCAGAATTAACAGTTGAAGAACAGAAGTTCTGAATGGGACAGAAGATCGGTAGCTTGTGTTCCACTGCATTAAGTATCAAAAGATCTCTCAAATTAACTCTGTAAAAGAAGCGCTCGCTTCCGCACAGGATGTATTAGAAGGGATGTAGTACGAATACAAAATTGGAATAAAAAACACTCTAGATTTGTAAGAATCGGAACAAAGACTGTTCGAAATTCAAATTAGCTAGGAAAAAGCTAGTAAAGCGTTAGTTATTTAAGCTTTTAAAATGTAAGCATTAATGGACGAATTACATTATTTTGATTTTCAAAATCTATAATAAAAAAATTTGACATAACTTGGTTGCAATTATTAAAAAAGTATGATGAATGAAATTAAGAAGATTAATACAAAAGATAACAGTTAGACTTCCAAATGTACACGGAAAGTGTATAATCAACACTCTTCCTTATAATATCTGTCAACACTATTTTAAATAAATTAAAACACATCTAAAGAATCGATCGCGACATATTTATAACAACTATGGCTAACGAAAACTATTTTAGACTAAGTTTAAGTGGAGGGTACAAATGGCTCAGTGCAAATAGAACTCCTAGCCCTAGGTGTCAATAAACAATTATATCTACTATGACAAATTACTTGGAACACTCCAGCCTTCGGTTTCGCGATCGCCACTTTGGTAATTGTATTAGGTATTCCATCGAAGTAAGCTAAATCCGAACTGAAAATAAATGAAATAAGACTTAACAATTTTTTTTTTATTTACAAAAACTATTAAAAACGGTTAAGAAGGGAACTTGTCGCTAATCGAAATCTAGCAACGTCATGTACAGTACTGTCTTAATGTTGCTAAAGGAACTTCCTTTGCTTCTCAATTTATTTGATAATGCATGATCTTGGAGGAGAACAAGAATATATTTTGAAGCCTGATCTTTATATAACATAATAAAAAAATGATGTACCATTCTTTTTTATGGAAAGAAAAAATATGTAATAACAATTGAATATGACAAATTTACAGCTAACTTATCATTTGATTTCATTGAACTGGTCTAATTATGTGATATCTGAAGCATATAATTATTTCAGGAAAAGAAGAAACAAGAAAAAAAACTTACCTGTCTTCATAATTCCAAACATATAGATCGGCATCAATTGTCATATAAGCACGTCCAATTTCGGGTAATAAACCCAATGTACAAATGCTTTGTGTACCTACAAAATTCATCAGCGTCTCGACTATTGCATGATAAATAATTATACAGACCCGTTCATATTCCAAAGTGTCGAGACTTTTTTTGCACAGTGGATCAGGAATACATACATTAATAAAAGAAATTCAATTCAGTACTTGAGAGATAAACTTACTGTTCAGCTGATCTCTCAGCTCCTGTGGAATTGGTTTCAAATGACCATGAACAAATTCAGGTATCTCCAAGTCAGTCAGTGGTTGATAATCTCCCGTAGCAAGACCAGATATTGTCACTTTGTCTATAACAAATATGTACTTTCTCAGTCTTTTCAATTATTTGACTCAATGTTCCAAAGGCAATAAGGCACGATCATACATAAGCCACCATGATAACAATCGTCAAACCATGTATATTCCAATCTATCGTATAAATCTGAACAGAATAAACTAACCTGGTTGGTAGGGGTCGTACTTCAATTTGTAGTATAAGTCAGAATCTTCACAGATTTTTAGAATGGATCGCTGTACATAGCTTGCAGCACTTTCCAAAGCGTCACCGGCAAGTTGTCCATGTAATTCCATACCTAGTAATTGAATTAAAGCTTGGAGAAAAACTTTCATAATTAATACCAAAAAGAAAAGACAAAAAGACAGTATGATAACGTTTTGCGTGATATTTGAATAGAGCAAACATCATTACCAAATGTTCTTCTTGAAGAATATATGTATTATTTGCAACATTAAGAAGTCCAAAGAAATCAAATTTCGAAATTAAGACGAAAAAATTTTATCATATAGAACTTATAATACTCAAATCTAAAAATAAATATTAATTATTCGGCGAATTCAATGAAAGATAAATAATACCTATTTTTGCTAAAATGAGAAAGAAGTTAAATGATAAATTTAATAATTCAGGTATATCAGTAATGCGACTAAAGAAACGACATCTTCCAGCTTAATATATTTCTCGCACAGCTTACTACAGTCTCGTCACATAAAAATCTAACCTACAATTAAACGGATGACTCTAAAAGATACGAGCAATTTTCATATTGGGTTTTTCGATAATTTATTTGAACACATGTTGCCACCGGCATTCGTATTTTCTTCCGTGCGCAATAAAAACTAAATTACTGTAATTGGAAAGTATTCGTAATGTATCTCAGCAGAATCTGAACGGACTCTGATATTATCCATGAGAAAAGATAAAGCATGATAAAAGAAATACGTAGTGCTATGATGTCCTCGGGCAGCGAGATGAGACTAGATGGAAGATGCCGCTTCACTTCACATTACTTCGTTTAATTTGAGAGCAATTTTATTTCATGACTTTTTCATTTATCCCTTTAACTTCATGTTAAACATAAAATGACGCCAAACAACTACGCAGACATTTCATATGTTGTGAATTTTTGATTGGAAAAAAAATGATGCTTGCTATGAAAAACAGTGAAACTTAGCAGTGTTCATAGCATGACTAATAATTAGTTCACCTAATAAGTAATAATTAACTAATTTAGGCAGCAAATAATAGAATTAAGTAAAATATCTATCTCATGTATTGTAACATGTTGTTTTCAATAAAAGCATAAAGATTTTTAAACTTCAGAAACTTTTTTCTTGCTCCATGATTTCTAAACTTACGGCATGCCATCATTTTTTTGTTTCAACTATAACATAAGACAACTGACAGATGAGTTCAAAAATGACCGTAAAAATGAATGACCTTTTTTTGCATACTATGTCGACAGAAGTTAAATAAATTGATAACAAAAATTCTCACAATGAGTCACATATAAGAAATCTACCACATACTTTATCTACCATCATAAAATTGTATTGAAAGAGATTAAATCATTGCCAATTTTTCATAATGTTACGACAGAAAATTTGGAATATTTCATAAAGCGTATCAGATCATGGATTCGTTTCTTTCTTAGTCCAGAATTTTCAAGAATAAAATAAGTCCGAAAACAGAAATTTTAAATTTTGGTCTTCTTTTTATATTTCCTAATTACTACAAATTCTATTGAGAATTCAAATCCACTAACTCACGAGATCATTAGGAACAACTCAAGAAATTTGAAAAGTTTCAAATACAGTTACACCAAGTACCCCCACAACAATACTATACTCACGTAATCACTCCCAAGTCGTCATCCTTTTCATCCATTCAATTCAAATCTTCGTACATATTTACCTGCGGTATTTTGCGGCTTACCGATGATGACGATGAGAAATGAAGAGCGCTGAATGATGATTGATATGAATTGTTACGAGATGATATGTGCTCTGGTGATGTCAGCGTTTATCATTTCTTTTAACTGGTCATACTCCTCTTTTTTGTAAAGATCTTATATAAACATTCTGCGACATCGCGATATCCGGGAGTGATGTCTTATAACGTCGTATATTGCGATATTCATGCGAATCATTTTTAAATCATTTTTAGAAAATATTCTTTAGACGCTAGCCAGAAGAAACATTAAATGACAAATTTTGTAAATTTCATGTTAGAAGTGATAAATACTACATTACGGATTTTTCTAGTGACAAGAATATGTCGAATTTACTTGGATTTATCTTATTTCTTTTCTCATATATCTCTTATATTTATGGTATTAGTGCAAGTGAGAAGCATAATAAGATCTCAGAATGCAGTCTTTAATGTGTTAATGAATCCGGGGATTCCTGGGAAATTAGAAAGTCGAACTTTTATTTCTAAAGCATAACATCTCATAAATTTGCTTGTCGCTGATACTCTGAAGAAAAGTAACATATTACATGACATAGAAGTGGTTTTTATTTAGGTTTGCAGAAATTCTGGCGATTATTTGTTCTATCAATTTCTTCTGAATTTTCAAAGTGTTTTCTTGCATTCCTAATATTTTCAGGACCGGGCTGTAAATGGATGAATGGTGGACATTGGATGGTGGGCATACCTGGCGTTTAGTTGCGCAGGTTGTGGATGATGGTCGTGTTGCGTTCAATCGAGCATTTGTCCATCTGGAACCGTGGCAAATCGTCTCGTACACTTTATCCATTGCTTGTCTCTTCATTTGGCTGCAAAGACTGCTGAAAGCAGACCGTCCTCTTTCCACCCGTATTCGTGCTGCGGTACTTTTTCCGACAATTTACTTTCTTAAGTTTAAGAGGTCATGAATTTGATGTTTCCATCAGATAAAAGCATGCTTATGTAAATTTATATTTCCAGATATTCTCCGCATTTCGCATGATACCATGGGTAAAGGTCCAAATAAAAGAAGAAATGGAAAAGGCAAGAAGAGATCTTGAAGAAACGATACATCAGTACGACAAGAAAAAAGTACGTTTGAAAAAATTACATATCGTGCTGTCCTGATGTTTCTATCATTGTATCACTTTGAAGTGTTTTAATTGATTCACGTGGAAATAAATAAGGAAAAATGAAGATAATGAAAGGTTCCTGAACTATTTATCTTGAAACATGTTTGACATTGTTTATATACTAGAGTTGTTCATGATCTTCTATTTCATGTGATATATTTTGCAGGAATTTTATAAGTTCTTGCCTGAGCATGGGCTTGCGAGTAGTAATATAATTCATGAAGCAGAATTATATAAAACAATGAGTGAATTTTCTTTTTACGATGGTCGCGTTTCCGGAGTAATCTTTGCAGATGTTGATGAAGAACACCGAGCATTACTGCAAAAAGTTAGCAAATAATTTCAGAATTGTTTGATTACTTCTTGATTTAAAATGAAATTCCTAATAAATTGGTTGTTTTTACAGATGTTTGAACTTTTCGCATATTCGGATCCTCTGTATCCTAATCTTTTTCCCGGCTGTCGGAAAATGGAAGCGGAAATTGTGCGCATCATTGCGTCACTTCTTCACGGTGGTCCAGGTTCTTGTGGAACAGTTACTTCCAATGATACAGAAAGCAATATGTTGGCATGTTTTGGTGACTGTTTTTCTTCACTTTCCTGAAATCAGTGTTATATTAAATGTTTGAGGTCTTATTATTTTTTGTTATATTTGAGGAAGTATATATGTAATTTTTAGTTTTTTTTTTTTTTTTTTACACTGTGTAATGTCGATGGTATCAATTCTCACATGATAGAGAAACGCAATTGTCAGAGTTCTAGACACTAAACTTTTTTTTTTGTTTTACTCAGTTTGAGTCCTTACTACTTAGCAGAGAGGCATAACTTAAAAACAGAAATATTTAGCGAAAAAGCATAATTGCCTTTAGATGTTCTGTGCAACTTGCTCCAACATTTCAGCTTATCGGAATCGCGCGTTTGCTCGTGGGATCAGGCATCCAGAAATGTTGGTACCGGTAACTGCTCATGCTGCATTCGATAAAGCAGCGAAAGTATTACAAATGCGTATTCGCCATATTTCCGTTGATAAAAACCACCGGGTTGATGTAGGTGCAATGAAACGCGCTATCAATAATGAAACTTGTATGGTATGTTTGTTATTCATAATTTTCTGAAATTCAGACCCATTGTTTTTCTGTCATGATTCAACAAATTTATATATATGTCTTGTATTTTACATGCTTATGTTTATGTTTCTAATTTATTTTGTTCTAGCTCGTAGCATCAGCTCCGAACTATTCATTTGGTACTATCGACAACATTGAAGCGATTTCTGAGGTCTTTTTGCATTCCTTGTGAAATTCTTGCAATGCAGTAGTAAATGATTTAGGATATTGATTGTTCCTACTTTATACTTAAGTACAAATACCCATTCCAAATTATTCTTCTAGTTCATTTTCGCAGATCAGATAAAGTGACTGAAGCTGTCCCTTATTATTATCATTTTGATTTTGATGAGAACTAATATTAACTGTTCATTAATTTAGTTCTTAATATATGATGCTTAATTACTTCATAATTTCAAACCTTTGGAATACTAGTGGTTATTAATTTCAGCTGAGTCAACGATACGGCATTCCTTTGCATGTTGATGCGAGTCTTGGTGGTTTCATCCTGTCCATCATGGAACGATGTGATTTTGCAGTTAAATCGTTCGATTTTCGTGTACCCGGTGTTACATCGATTTCTTGTGATGTCCAAAAATATGGTTTTGCCCCGAATGGTAATTTAACTATTTCCTTATTTCTGCTTTTCACGACATTTCAAAATTTAAATAAATCATTTCTTACGTCCCAGTAGCTATTACTTTCACTGTATTTATCAGTTCATCACAAAAATTGTATCTATTAGGTACATCGCTGATATTGTACCGCGATTCCTCCTTACTTCATCACCAGTATTTTTGCAACAGCGAATGGCCTGGTGGCATATATATGACACCTACCTTAGCTGGTAATAGAGATGGATGTGCAATAGCTTTAACATGGGCTACTTTACTTTACAACGGAAGACAAGGGTAAGTAAAAAGTTACTAGCTAGCCAGTAGCTGTTTATTTGTGTACGTTTCTGTAATCTATTGGAGAAATTTTTTTTTTCTTTCTTTTTTTGTGAAACCTGAAATCTTTCTTTTTTTATTATGGAGCCGTGATGATTTCACGTTAATTGTATGCCTTCATGTAATTGTGGTGTGCACATTTCCACTAACTTGACGATGTGCTTGAATTATTCTACTCATCACATTCTATAAGTTCTTTGTGCCATATGACTGTTGATCCAGTTGATAACAAAGAAAACATCGGTCAAAGATTTTTTGGCAACTTTTCAGATTCTATAGTATAGGCTTAGTTTTGAATTTTAAGAATTATATAATTTATTTAAAAATTTTACTGTCTTTTTCTTCAGCTATACAGAACGAATCGAGGCAATTATCAATACAGTGCGTGAAATACGAACCGGCATTGAAAAATGTCCGCACATGCAACTGTTATGTGAATCAGATGTTGCAACTGTTGTGTTTACGACGAGGGGTCTCAATGTTTACGCCTTAGCGGATCGTATGAATAAACTAGGATGGGTTTTGACTACTCTTCAGAATCCACCTGCGTAAGTAACTGTGATCAATTTTACCCAATTTACTGCATGAGTCAAAGAATCCAGATGTTCAAGTATTCTTTGCGGCTTTACAATTCAAAATCATTTCATTTCTACTTTTATATTGTATTCTTCTAGAGTTAATGTATGTGTTACACTGAATCACACGAAATCAGGTGTTGTGGAAAATTTCATTCGCGAATTGAACATGGCATGCGAAGATCTTGTGTTAAATCCTGAATTCAGCCAACAGTCAAGAACTGCTGCGATCTATGGTCAGTATCATTTCAAAAAAAAAAAAAAAAATTCTTTTGATTTTTGAAGTTGATCGATAATCTTTTATCAGATAATAAATCATCTTTAATATTTTAGATGTTGAAGCATTACTGATATATATTAATTTCTCAGCTTTTCTTGCTATTTTATTCTTTGTGTATTGTTTTCTAGGTATGGTATCTGCTGTACCAGATCTGGTAGAGGAAGTTTCTCATATGTATCTTGATAGCTGCTATGCAATGCCGTTACCACCAACTGGTCGTACATTGAGTTTTGAGGGACGGAAAAAAAGCCTCATTCCAGATTAAATTACATTATCGATTTTTAAAAATAAGTGGAATATACTCCAGGAACATCGCAGCGATAGCGAAATAATTTTAAATTAGGAAATGAGATTAAGAGAATGTAATTACATTTTATCGTCACTATATGTGGATCATCATTTTATGCTATCATTTGTGGCGAGATTTTCAAAATTTTCTGTAGATATACTGCAAATGGAAATTGGGAGCAGTAATATCTTGGAATCAGTATTTATAGATCTTCTCATCATCAGATGATTGTCCCACCTTAACGATCAACTTCAAGGTTTAGGTTGTATTATTTTATCCCTTATCAATTTTCAATACTGCTTTTCCCCTTTTTCTCATAAACTGATAATTTAGGCATGAAACATAGAGATTTCGTTTCATTTTTTCTTTTGCCTTATCATTTGTGACATGCACTGCTTAATTTGTTTAAAATTATTTAAATTTTAATTAGAGTGATTATGTTTTGTTTTTTGCACAAAATATCATTAATCGGATGGAGAATTTCCTTGAATTTTAGATCTTCCATTTATGTTTCACATGTTTTAAAAAATTTGAAATTTGATTTCTGATTCTGAGATGCATATTATTCGATATCCATTTCTTTTCTTTTCTTTTTTTTTTTTTTTTTTTTTTTTTTTTTCACATTGGATATACCAGTTAAATCATTTCATAATTCTCTTACATCTTATTTGGTGGTTTATCACAAAAACCATGTGGGGTACTTATTTCCGTTTGCCCACCTGTTCGTATATATGTTTTTCAGAATTTCTGGTAGAGATGAAATGAAATGATCGACTCTGAGTCATCCACTTTAGTCGAAGAACAATCCCATTTTAGTATAGTTACGTTGATCTGCTTGTGAACTGTCTTTAGCCAAGTAGTGTAATTATATCTAAACATTACTTTGAAAAGGCATGTTAGATGCCAAAACGTTAAGAAGAGTAGATATGATCATACTGTTTCAGTTGAAACTATTTCCCGATTTTTATTTGAACATTTTACATTGGTCAATTTCTTAATGTGGAAATTGTAATTCTTCGAACTTCAAATATCATAATTTGTGTATATTTCAATTAGTTTCTGATGAAATTCTGTTAGATTTATTGTTTTTTTAAAGAATTTATTAAATTGCGGAAGTTTCTGGAAAAGATATTCCTCACTGATATTATTATAGTTTATATATGACTGCTAGCTTGGCATATGTATAGTTTTTTTTTTTTAAGGTACGCTGTGCTCATGGTAATTTTAGATTTAACGACAAAATGTACTTTATTTCTTAATATGATTTTCATGTTTGCAGTCCTTACTTTGCGAAATTTTCATTATACTCGAGTAAAAAATTTAGCTACGTTCAGTTCATTTACTAATTTGCTGCATATAACAGAAATGTCTGTTTTGAATATATTGGTTATGAAATATGCTATTATTCATACTAGCCGCTTGTTGAGTTTTCTGGCTTATTTTGTGATTTCGGCCTAAAATTTACTTATTCGCTTTGCCTCAGAAGTGGGATTATTCGTTTATAACGATTGGGCCCAAACTTAATCGTCCAAAACAACTTCGCTCTGCTATTGGAAATATCACTGAGGTCGATGATGTATTTTCGCATGCATAATTGAAGGAAGTTGAGTAATATTTCAGCTAGATGGTTGTAATTATTGATTGGTAGATTTCACTTCAATGTGGTACTTGCTGTTTCTTAATAGCAGTGACATTTTATACTGAAGGAAGAATTTTTCTATAAATCGAGTTTAATGATATTTTATATTGAAGGAAGAATTTTTCTACAAGTAGAGTTTATGTTCAAATATATAACCTTTAGTTCAGATTGCGCATGAAGTTTTTGACCGCACTTGTTTTGCTTTAGTTAATACTGTTTATAAATAATGGGGATTTTTTTTTAATGATATCAGATTTGTTCATGTTTTGAGTAATATACCACTGTTTATTCCTTTCAATATGTAAATCCTCGTTCTCATGAGATTTAAGCGATTTCCTTAAAATTCTTGTCCAAATTCAATAATTTTGATAATCGTGGTTTTAGATTGTAAATAAGTTAAATTATGTGAGAACTGGTGACAATTACGCAGCATTTCTTGGGTAATTTTTCCGATTCTAATGTTGCATTGGCATTTGCAAGGAAATTTTCCCTATGTCGGCACAAAAAGATTTTTTATTAGCAACGAGCGCGATACGTAATAACCTGAAAACTTGAATCATAGATTGATTTAAAATCTATGATTCAGGTTTTCAAGCAATTAAAAAAAACTAACATTAACAGCTATGATTATTTTCCAGATTAACGATAGTGCGATGTTCATATGGATTTATTGCTAGCATTTTATGCAGCGGCAGCTGTTCTTTTCGTACTTTTAACCCTTTTTATAATCATTTTGCTTATCCTCAGTTGTTTTCATATCCTCAGGTGATTTTGCTGAAATTTATTTTTTAATCTTTTTTTGAATCTTAAAGGGATCGGCAGAATGTTTAAAAAAATAAGGTTTTTTTTAAAAACTGTATGTTTTGTTCATGAATATTATATATTTTTCCTGGACTTTTCACTCATTTTCTTTACATATACACCTGTATATCATATTCAGGAATCATAGGCTTACGTGGAAAAGCTCAGTCAGTTCGTCGAATCTGGTACCCAGATCGTTGGATATGGCGTTCGATGGCGTTATCGAACAGGTAATATTTTTATGTATTAGCTGATTGACGTAAAAATCATTTTGAAAAGTTATTATTAATTGAGTTTCACTGCTTGAATTATGAAAATAAAACAACCATACTACCAAAATTAAATATAGGAAGTCATAGTATTAATATAAAAGAAGTCAAGAACTTTCAGATTGATGTAGACCGGATAATAAGTCGTCGTCAGGAAAGAATAGCAGAATCTGTCGAAAAAACTAATAAAAACGAAGATCGTACGAATCCATTAGAACATATTGATAATGATACGGCAACAGTACTTGCTGTAGATCAGTTGTTAGACACTTCTTTTCTTATATCCGATGAGGAACTTGCCTGCTATGCACCACCTGTTGATATGAAAATTGTTGGTGCTCGCAGAGATCATGTTTGAGGGTACGGGTTTTACTTTAATGTTTACATTCGCTTAATTTACTTTCAAAACCAAAGCAGATCAATTCAGAAAAGAAAGCCGATTCAGTAGATCAAATTTGACTTGTTATCAATGAGAAGTTATTTGCTACTTTTGTTAAGTTAATTTGCTGCTTTTGCTACTTCACCGTCTTCCTTGTACTTTTTTTTCTGAGATATATTTGTAACAAATCCATGTTTATTATAGAGAAGGACTTTCGAAATTTCGTAAGATAAATGCATGATACCATTTTTGATCTTTTCATCCTTACTTGATCAATGAATATTTTATAGATATCACTGTAAGATATGTAGATCAAAACCTTTTTTTGGTTGTTCTGCTATTAACATTTCGATAGGTTTGTTTGGAAAGTTTTCAGTCGAATAACAATCGCATATCATTTATTGGTTTGTATAGATGTACATAATTGGTGGATACTTATGTCTTTAATTTTGAAATAAATCGAATCGCTAATCTTATCATAAATTTAGACTTGGAAAGTTCATGTATTGTGGAGATGATTACTACGATAATGCCAAAATGTAATTTGCTTGTCCTCAATTTCAGAAAGATATTATTACGCGTAATTAAGGCAAGTAATTTTAGGAATTGCTCAACGAATAAGTAGAGATTAAAATAGTTAGAGGAAGAAATCTGGTGGCTGCATTGTATTGGTTGTGTAATTCTGGTTAATCTTGATGATATACACTGCTGATCACGCTGGTGGACCATATTTGAGAAATTATGAAAGCATCTTTAGCAAGGGTTTTGTAACAATGGTTGTATCATAATAAGATCTGAAAATTTCTTTTTAGATAAGCAGAAGTGAGACTGACATATTCAGCAGTATGAAGTCGCATCACTTATAGTGTGTACGCTATTCTAGATGAATATATAAATCTTCTTTTTTAAATTTTTTAAAAATTCTCTTAAAAGAGAATTTCATGTTTCTCCAACCATTCGTTTGTTTTTTTCGATACCGTTAATATATATCTTGTCTAGCTCTGAAATTAATTGTCTAGCTTTGAAATTAATAATTTTTAAATCTAAACGATTATCGAATATCAGACTGAAATTACATTTGTAATTAGGATCGTTAACATGCAAGAAATCTTCGGAATATTGGCAAGTTTTTTTTGGAATGTTTTACACTTTTCAAAAGAAAAGTTTTTACTGCACGGATAAGTTCAATATTATTATCAAAATTCACATCTACTGAATGTTTTCTAGTGAATATCGCCCATTAGGATAGAATTCTCAGATCTGATACCCGTTTATTAGTTGTGACTAAATCAAAGAATGCAAATGTTTCAAACTTTATTCATGTTTTGTTTAAATAAGATTCTAAGACTTGCAAAATAAGATTCTGTTGCATAAATCAAAATGTATAAGCTTATAAACAATATGAATTACATATTTTGTAAAATAGTATGGCACGTTGAAATAAATTGTTTCAAATTTTTAAAAAACCTAATTTTTTAAGAACTATAGGATAAATAGAATAAAAAAAAGTATTGCAGAGGATAATAAAATAAGACCGCAGCTATGTTTTTATGATACGGAATGGATTTTCGTGATTTCATATGTTGACTGTAACTATAATGTAAAAAGAACTCAAGAATTTTCGGATAAATTTTATAAAGGTATAATTTCTCTTTCTTAATGATGAATAGACGATTTTCAACAATTTGATATTAACAATCATAAAATTATATCTAAATTTAATCGATGATGAATTAATTCTACAGTAATAATTTGTTGATGTCTATTGCACAGGAGGAATGCTTCATACTGTAGCAAACAAGTGAATATTTTTTGATCAATTTCGTCAGTAAATTTTGCAACCTTTGATCATTGTTATCAGTTTTATGACATGATATTTTACAAAACTCTGATAAAAATTTTATGGAGTAATATAAATGTAATATTCTCAAAATATTGTGTCAAATAAGAAAGCATTGTATGGCGTCATTAATTGCTTTTAAAATGCATAATTCAGAAACTTATATACTACATCTAGTACTGAAAATACTAAAAATCGGTCAAAAAAAAAATTTTGCACTAATAAAATACAGAATTTTGAAACTAGAAGAAATTTGCAAAATTCTATGTCTATAATTTTCGGTAAACAAACTTGAAAGCATTTTTTAGTATGGTTGGCATTTCCCTGAGCTTACAAATTATATTTAAAAAATCCTAAATATAATATTACAATGGAAAACTACACATTTTTGAAAAAAAAAAGGTTTAGTAAGAAATTTCAGAGCTTTCCAACAAATACCTGAACAAAAATAACAATTATAATAGCGAGAAGGAAGTGAAATATTCTAATGTCGATTACGAATTGTAAGGATTCATCAATGAAATGCATCCAAAAAACTTGGCTGAATTTCGCTCGATATACAAGGTTCTAATTGATTACAAACTAAGATTAATCATCGAATTCAAAATAATAATTTAAACAAAAATAGAAAGAGCTGATAAGATTTGTCAGTTGTCTGGTTCAAAATATTGTTCAGTACTTATCTTTAACACAATAACTTTCCCACTGAATTATTTGAAGCTGATTAGAGGCAATAACTTTACGATTAAAAATAATGAGAGGAGTTGGATTATATAACTGGTACAGCTCTTCAATGAGATTTTAAATTACGAACAATTCTTTAATACAACTATTCTATCCAAAGATGAAGAGCAGACAGTAATACGTTCAAAAATTTGATGTAATAGAAAAAAAAAAGAAATGAATTATCAAATTGGACAAAAAGCTGAAACTTATTTATTTTCACATTTTAATCTTTTTCTTTCGTCTTCATCTTCTCTTAAGTTAACAGTTAGCAAATCTTCTATGCATGAATGACATCAGTTGAAAAAAGAAAAAAAAAGAAAAAAAAATAATAAATAAATTTAAACGAAAAAATTTTCGACTAATATCTGGCATCGAACACATAATCAAATCTGGTGACAAGCAAATAAATTGAATATGCCTTTTATTGATTACCATAAATTAATTTTATATGCCAGAAATGTCATAAATAACTTATTTCTTATATTGAGTACTATTTCATATCGCATGAATATTTTTGGAGAAATGAAGCAAATCAGATTTATCTAATCATTCCTATGATAAGCACTAATATAAAACTGGTGTAAACATCAGTGTTAAATGTATTATTTTCATTTAAATGTAAATTTAAAAGAATTATCTTAACATAGGTAACTATACGAAATTTATTTGTTTACCATGCTTAGGTAGGTTTGAACTACGAATGTTTAGTTGGATGATAAATTAAAATAAAATAATTTCATGAATGACTTAATGAGATTCTCCCAAAAAGCTACTGTGTTCATGTTCGATCTGAAAATCATATCACTCATACTGTTAAATGATATTCTACTCAAATAAATACTGCAGGTAGCATTTATTAATATAAGTAAAGTGGAAAATAACTTCTCTTCGGAGTAGAAGTTTATGATAATTGTTTGCAAACTTAGCCTGCTTTTGAAGAAATATCTTTCAAAAAAATACTCTTCCTTACACTCGTAGTCCTTCATTAGCAATGATAGCGTGATTGTAATAATGATAAAATGATGAATAAAGTGAACGAAGTATGATAAAATATGGATGGAATGAATTGTGTTGAACCTATATTGCAATAATCGCTTCCTTTACAATAATATGCTTCTCCTGCAATAATCGATGAATTTCATATTTTTCTTTTTTAAATATCATCATAACGAAGAATTTTAATTTTACATTTTTTTTTAATTTCAATTTTCGAAATTTGCATTCAGATTTTTAAAATTTCAAAATTTTATCTAATTTATTCGAAAAAATAGTACTTCAAATATTGTCGGAAAATTCCGAAAGATGGTTTATTATAAGTAAGGAATGTTAAAATTTAAGGTGAAAGGAATTTTCATAATGGACCAACAAGGATAAACATGTTTATTGTTTTGGCGTGAAACATGTTTACTTTTCTGTTAATTGTTTGGACGTTTCTTGCTTATAATAAATCATCTTTCGGAATTTTCCAACAAAACAAATAAAATTAAAATTTATATTTAAGTGAATGTCTTAGCAGACTAATAGATATAATATTTCCTGAGATTGCACAAAACTCTAAAAATATGCCCTTTGCTATATTTATTACTTTATTCAATTTTTTTTTTTTTTTTAAGAAATTCTTTAAAGCTTTAAAAGCTTTTTTTCACTTCCATTGACATTTTCCAAATATATAATCGCTAAAAAAAAAGAATAATAATCGATAAGATTTAAAAAAAAAAAAAAAAAATTATGAAAGTACCTGTAACTTTCTCATTCTGTGCCCAATATAATCGTATTTCAAATGTCTTTCTTTTCATACTGCCATCTTCTTCATTTTCATTCGTACAACCTTTCATTATCAGATCATGCTCTAGAAATTTTCGAAAAAAATTGTACTTTTTGAACTTAAACTTTGGAATTTCAAAATCCAAACTTTCTTATAAAAAAAAAAAAAAAAAAAAAGAAAAGAAAAGAAAAATGAAATTTCTAACAAATACTGAGTAAATTCATCCTGCACTATTAAACTGAATAAATCTTTGTGATATCATTTATGCATTCCTTTTCAAATTAAATATTGAAATTAGCCATAATCAAGATTATCTGATCAATATAGTTATTGGAAAAATAGATACGATTTTTATTATGTAGAAAGTTTCCTGAAAGAAACTTATGATATCATCAGATCTGCTCAGTTCCATTTAAATGGAACCAATGTTCAAAAATACTCCAAGAGTTACAAATATTGACATCAAAAAAAAAAAAAAAAAAATGTCAATTAATCATTTTTATCGTTCAAAAAATTTCTTTTCTCTTTAGTTTAGTGATGCTTGAAATTTTTAACAATTTTAAATGATATCACTCACTCTCAGTCAGCTACTTCCCTTCAATCTTCTACGAAAGATTTAGCTATTTTTGCTCAAAAATTATCTTTCTAAGGGAATAATAATAATACTTCTGCTCTTCGTGAGAAATAACAAAAGCATGAAATGACGAAGTTTGCTAGTTAAAATATTCGCCTTTTACAATTATCATTGATTTGAATAAGAAGAAAAAAAAAAAGTTTTTTTTTGCAATTATTTTGATAAAAAAAATAGGATAAAAAAGTGAAAGAAAAGAAAGAAAGGAGCAACGAAATAGAAAGATAAAAATTCGAAATTATGGATAATATTTGAAATAGAATATTAATGGACAAACTTCTTTGCCACTTCCTCAATTTCATTTTAAAAGCAATCGTTTTTCTTTGAATTGAAAGAAAAAAAAAATAAATAAAAGTGCTACTAACTTTTATCGATAAGTTTAAAGCAGGAACCACGGCAGCATACGGTACCGGTTTCACAATTTTCCATATCTCTACCCATACAAGTGTAACATGCATTTGTACCATCTTTTACCGTACAATTAACCACTGTTTCAAGTGCATTATTTGTTTCTTAAATATCTTTTTTCTTTTTTTCTTTAATTAGAAGAAAAATTTTTAATTTAAATTAATTTTAATTTTTGTAATTCAAAATAATATACTCATCACTAGCTACTACCATTATTTATCCATTGGCTGAATTTGCTTAAAATTTGCGTAGCATGATAAAATTATTCAATATCATCAATTTGCTATAATTAGGCAAAACAATGTTAATTATCAGTTAATTATTCATCATTTATTCGAAAATTTCGAATAGATTATTTAAAATGAGGAGAAGGGAGAGAGATTAAAAAGAAATTCTTCATTTGTAGAAGAAAAATGAATCTTTCAGATTTTAAAAAGTTTTATGTGAGATTATTTTTGAAAAATTTATATTTTTTAAGAAAAATCAATTTGTAAGTTTAGTCTTTGCTATATACTAGTTTTTAAAATTCGATAAAAAAAAAAATTCATACTAGTAACACTCACCCAAGTAAAACAGGATGAAAAGGCCAACATGAAGAATTTCCAATTGCATTCCTAAAGAAACCAATATCGTTTGATGTAAAATTTTTTTTGTATTATAGACAATATTTTACGCGTATTTCAGATAATTCAGCTTTTATCTTTTTCTTTTTTTTTTTTTTTTTTTTTTAATCGTTCAGTTTTTTTTATCCCATGTTATATTTTAGAAACTTGGAAATTGCAAAAGGTTGGCTAAAATAAAAAAATTTTGAGTTAATGACTTATCATCGCCTTTCCACCTACTTTCTTTCACAGATTTTATAGTTGAAAATTGACTGGAAATCTTTTGAAAATGCAAAAATTAACGAAAATTTATTACAATTTTTTTTATCACCAATTTTCTTCTAAGCTAAAAATTCATAGCAATCATTTACGTTATAAACGATTCCAACCAGTGCACTTTCTTTTTTTGTATTTATAAATAAAAAATTTTTTTGGTCTATTTTGATAAGAAATATTCATCAGCAACTTCAGTTCTGTCATATTATGAGGCAAAGACGAGAAGTTGAAAAGATCGATCCATCACTATCATCATTATTTTCTTCTTAGCAGATTTCAGTTTTATAAAATAGAACTTATGGAACTACAAGCAAAAAAATTCAGAATTTATTGTGTAGAATATTACTGTGAAGAATTGATTTAATGCATTACTATATTTAAAATATTAAATCGAAAAAACCCTATGCATCCGAGCAAAAAACTTGTTTAGCTAGATTCATCTTGATCAAAGATTTCGACTTTCATAAATTATTTTAAGTGAGAAAGCTTGTATCATTCGTTATTAAAATTTTAAGTGAATGTCACGAATAAAATAAAAAGAAAATTAAAAGTTAAGCAAAGGGTAAAATTTCACATTTAAATGACATATTCAAATGGAACATCGACATAATAACAAAGGCATGGAATGATTTGTGTATTATTTTCGAATATTCAATACTGAAATTTGAAAATAATACACAAATATTCAATACTGAAATAAATAATACATTTGAACAGTAAGGCAGTATACAAGAGGAAGATTTAAAAAACGAAAAATAAAAAAAGTAGAGCAACAAAGAGAAATTGAATGGAAAAAAAAATCCTCAAAAAGTTCATTAAAATGACATGAGAAAATGAAGAGAAGGAAAATTGGTAAGAACATCTAAATTCTATAATAAGCTATTCCCAAAAATAGTCTTCCTTTATTGGTTTAAGCTATTTAAAAATTGATGGAAATGTATCATAGCAACATAAAAACCGAAATAAATGTTTTAAAAGAAGAATCAAATTTTGAAGATGGCAAAGATTTTCTGCTAATTAATAATTATAATTTTTATGAAATATACAACTTTTAGCAAGGTTTTCATTTTCTTTCTTTAATTTCTAAAAAAAAAAAGAAAGAAAGAAAGAGTTTCCAATTTAAGAAAAAATTGATTTTGTTGAAATTTTAATCAAACCCAAATCATACAATTAAAATAGTAATTAGAAAGAAGATGAAGATTTAGCTAACGAATGAAAGATGTCACGAATGAAGAAGACAGCTATCAAAAAAAAAATCTGGAGATGATGATGAGATGATTACATGTTAATGTGTAAAATATCAACTAATAACATGTGGGAAGAGAGAGATTTTTTTTTTGAAAAACAAAAACACCAACACAACACTTTCCATCACACTTACTCATCTCTTTTGGTGTTTATTTTGTCAATCATATCCTACATTTGTATAAAAATCATAAAACATTACATTGAAAAATAAATCGAAAAGTGAAATATGTCTGACTGCTGCTAACTGCTTGCTACAAACCACTAGATGATTGCTGGCTGTTACGACTACAGCAGCTATTACTCATTTCATTTCATTTTCATTTCAAATTGGATTGGATTTCGTCATGAAGAAGAAAAGAAACGAAAAGAAAAAATAAATAAATAAATAAGGTAGTTCGAAATTGATTTCCCTCTAAAAATATTATATAACAAAAGGAAAAAAAAGAAAAAAAAAAAAAAAAAGAAAAGCAGAAACGAAAGTTTTGTGCAAAAATAATGTTTCTTCTTCTTCTCTCTTTTCTAAATACTCGTTAGAATATCAGTTGCAAAAAAAAAAAAAAAAAATACATATATATCCATATATCCTATTCATTTTATCCAGACCACGAAACATGTCAGAGTTTCAATAATATATCAGCATTTAAAATGAAAATATATCTACTTTCAACTAGATACACATGTACACACACACACGCACACACGCACACACACACACACACACACACACACACACACACACACACACACACACACATCTACACATACACATACACACACAGACAGACATATAAACATGATAAGTTTGGTGACATTCTCATCCCATCATTCATTTATGCTATACTTCGTCTGCTTTCTCGAATGAACATGGATTGTGAGAGCTATATACCGTAGGTACTACAATTATTTGAATGTTTGAAAGGTGGCATAATGAAGTATGTAAGAGCATGAAAAAAAAAAAGAAAAAAAAAAGGAATTCATAGTGCAATCTGTCTAGAAATCCTAATTTTGATGACACATTTAGAGTGAAAAAAGGTGGAAAGGTGTATAGATTGGTACAAACTATATTTGATTCCATAGAATTGATCAATTGATGAATAGATATTATCAAGCAACAATTGATTAGAAAAAAAGAAAAAAAATTCGCATTATTTTAATTTCAAATTTAGCCAAATTTAATCTAAGCTATTTTAATTAGTTTGATAATCGATAATTGAATTATATAATTGATAGTGCAAAATTTCTTATGAATAATACAATCATTAATTTCCCTTTTCCTTTTTTTTGATAAATACGAACAGTACAATTATTAATTTGCATCAAAAAGTTACGATCATCATAACGATAAATCCATAGAATTATGCGGTAGTCCAGTTTTCCAATTTCAAATAACTCTCATTTTTATAGTAATTTCTTTTCAGTTCACTATTCTACTTCTGAAAAAAAAAAAGGAAATATCTTTCACTGCTTTAGAATATATGCTGTAACATTTAGACTATTCAGCCATATGATAAAGTATTTGAGCAAAACAGAATATTATTTTATTGAAGAAAATAAGAAAAAAAAATATTCCGAAAATTTTAATTACAAAGCAATAAAATATTTTAAACAGGAAACAAGAATGGAATGATTAATGTTAAGAACAGGTAAGGTATGTTTTCCTTATCAATTTGTTTGAATCTTTTAATACAGTTTAAGCTTTTTATATATGTTATCGATATTGTTATTCTAATATGTTTTACTTTTCAGTAATGGATGTCATGACAATTGCTATGATTTGAGATGAAAGTTATAGGACTCAATAATTTTATCGATTTTATGCTAACTCTAACTTTGCTTCAAGAGCATATAGCATATTTAGATAGTTTAGTTCGAAGCAAATATTGACACATAGATCCAGGTGCAATGCCACTTACTGCTTCTAGTTCTAATTTATTGCCATGTTGACGCATGCTTACCAGCTATAAAAACAATAATGCAAATATTCATGATGTGATGATGCATGCAAGTGAATTTTAAGGCCGTCAAAACAGAAGCTTCTTTTGCATAACTTATCTATTGATAATAGTAACTTCATATGATTAGCAGCTAATGCAAACCTCATTTTCCTAATGTCAATTTTTTCTTTTATTCCGGCTGAAAAAAAAAAAGAAAAGAAAAAAGAAGCAAGAAATAAAAAAATTTTCCAACATTCTAATATATAAACATCGGAATATAAAATGCTACTTTTAAAGACTGACATCTTAAATTATATGATACTAATTGAAAACATATATAAGCTGATCTAAAACTTGGAAATTCTTTTCGATGTACATTAAAGTAACAGACAGACTTCTTTTAAGAGTATCTTATTTCCCAAAATGGCGATTCTTTGATAAAGCTTTTCCAGTTTTGCTAATTCACGCTTTTGAAGAGGAAGAAATTGAACAACCGAAATAACAAATCTGAAAGCATATCGCTATTAAACCAGAATGCCGAAAAATATCTAATTAATTGCATAAGTGGAATACGGATGAAAATTTTCGTTATTTTACACTATTTTTGAGAGAAAAACGCGTCACCCAAAATTATTTCAGGCGAAATTCAGCCTTTATTACTTCTCTTACTATGTACAACATCTCCAGAAATGTTAAATAAAAGAAAGAAATAACTAAATTATTTTATTTTTTGGAAAATTATATTTACTTCGGTAATTTGCAACGCGACAACCCGATCCATTCAAAATGAGATAATTCTCGATTCGCCACATCAAACTTTTTGCTACAATTACCATATTTATATGTCATCGCTATTTCAATGCCTAAAAAATAAAAATAGCAGCAACGATCATCAAAAATAGTCTAGTTAGTAGTTCTGAATGAATCAAACGATATCTCATCATAAACATACCATGTGGATCACAATCCACCAAACCAAATAATGGAAGATTGCTCAATTTCTTTAACATAATTCGCGTTGCAATATCCGGATAACCTCTACCCTTAAAGACAAAGTACAGCAATTTTAAAATTTTAGGATAGATAAAACGTGAGCATTCCTTGATATCAATTAACTAACCGTAACGAGAAGTGCATTGGGGAAAAGTTTCAAAAATCCTTCACCAATGAGTTCTTGAAAGATGGCATCTTTTTCGACCACTAATATGCACTGTGCGGTGGTAAAAAGATTTGAACGGGAAAAATCATCAATAATAGTAGCTTTGAGTGAACAATCCACTGTTCCAGTACTGCCATAAATTTTCAACTGACCAATCACGAGTCCATGACCAGATGAAAGCTAAAATTCAAAAAATTCTATTATACTGATTAGAATCATAGAATCATCGAGTACTTTCAGTGTTGTTCATCTTTCAGTAATCTTTGCATGGACATCCTGAAAAAAACCAAATGTTATACCGACCAGTTAGGTTTTTAATTGATTATGAATAATGAAATATCGAATCAATAAATTGATTCATGTTAATTAAGGTATCGTAAAGCTGCAAGATACGATGTAACCAGTTTACCAGAGGTATTCATAATAATTGTTTTTCACAACGAAGCATGGAGTACAAGTATATTAATTTGTACTTATTTTTGATGTTTCATGATAGCAATTCTCAAAAAAAAAAAAAAAAATTAAGTATATATCTTATCGTTAAAACAAGTTTTCAAACAACTAGTTGAAATGATAAATCTAAATTATCTAATAATAATAAATCTAAATCATCTAACAATGATAAACGTAAAATATCAAATAACTACAAATCCAGAAAATACTAGAAACTAGCCGCTTCTCATTTACCAAGCATCCAGAAGTCGGATCCATCCCAAGCCAACAATAGATTCGACTGATAGATTTGTTCAGATTTCGCTGTTCACCAAACAAATTCTTTTGTTCATAAAAAAGATCCCTAAAAATACGAAATAATCTATTTGAAAATGCTTGCGGATATTTATCCTTTTTTTTTTTGGCAAAGTTCAAGTGAAAATTTCGGTATTATAATTTCTTTTCCGGATTTCAAAATGTGGCATATTGGTATTGACCAACATTTCTATAGCCCAGTCGGTATCAAAAGTAGACTCGAAATATTCTAAGCTTCTTTTAATTTGGCAAAATGTTTAACAACAATTACCGTTTCGTTTTACAAGTCTTTGATACTCGCAACTGATATATCATGGAAACTGTTCGTAGCATTTGAGCAATCAGTCGAGAATTTTTTGGAGTTAACTTCAACTTATGTGCTTTATTGTCAATCGCACTAAAGAAATCCTTTGAGATCAAATATTTGAATAAAAGTGCAATCAATTTGATAGGATTGCAACGCAGATGCATGGAAAATTTAGCTACTTCAGATTTCTTTATCTTACACTGCATGAACATTTTAGAATCCTCGTCCATCAAATAGACTGATAATGGTATTTGCCAAATACAAAGAAGAATATAAATAGGAAACCGTGGATTGGATAATATAATGTATCCACTTGGATTTTTGTTGATATCCACTAGTGATTTCAAAAATGCTAAGCAGCATTGTTCTATATGATATAATACAGAATCAGCGGTATTTATATCAGAATTATCCCGCGAATTGAATAAAAACATTTCTGAAAATGACATAATATGTAAGAAATAAGAAAGAAATGAGAAAACTCGCTTTCGATTTTCAAAATTCATGTCATTGTATGATAAGAGCTCTACATTTATTTTTTCAAACTCGAAGTATCGTAGCTGATGAAAGCATCAGCTAATAAATGATAAAAGCTTAGCCGAAAGCAACGTTCGCAATGAATTTCTTCTTTTTGCAACGAAAATTACACGATAAAGATTAACGGCACTGGTGACTTGTACATTAATCAACCAACTCAACTATTAATTAATGAAATCAAAAAAAAAAAAAAAAGGAAAGAAGAGATGTGTTAAAACAAACTGATACATCAAAGAATAAAAATCATGCTATATTAATTGAACAAGAAGAAAGCATCAAATTTGAAAACTAACACTCCATCTTCTCAATTTCTCCTCTATCATATTCCGATTTTTTTTGTAACTAACTAAAATATTAGTGATCTAATCAACAAATTTGATTAATGATTTAATCAATAAATAGATTGAAAGTAATGGCTTGATAAGCTATTGTGGAACTTCTCCGAAAAAGACGAATCACTGACGGTTGTGCTCGAACATGCAGTTGAACGTTTCTCTTATTGCAGTTTATAATTTCTCTCATTAAACCAACACAAAAACTACTACTCTACTAGAAAACCCTTCCAAAATTTAAGGCTGCTTTGTCAGTGTAAACTTTCAGGTATGCTCAATTTTGATACTCTCAACACCAATTTGTAACACGCCAGTTCTTCTTGAATTTAACAGAATCGAAACAATTTTGATTTCGTGAATCCATTCTTCAACTTCTAATTCCGAGATGCGACATCATAATCGCTCATGCCTCAAATGCTATAAACGATATCACTGAGGCACGAATATTAATATGGCCGAAACCAAGCCATTCTTGTTTCCCTACTTATTCACTTAAAGGCCGCTATCGTGTTTAAGAGCTAACAAAAAAACTAAACTAAATTTATCGAATAAAGCTTAAGTCAATAGAAGATTTTTTATTGTCATTAACTTCAACCAAATTTTACTCAGCCTGAGCAATTAAAACTTAGATAACATGACTTTTCCTAGTTGTGAGCAACATCTTAGTAAAGTCAAAAAAGATGCAGCAATCAAAGAGCTAATGTTTATGCTAAATAATACTGATAAAGCTAATACTTTTTTATGTAGTTGTCCTTCCCTATAGCATCTCAGTGGTACTTGAGGAGATCGCAGCAGGAAAAGATAAAAATGAAATAAAATAAATACAATAGAATATGAGATGATCACTACCTATCAGTGCCTATCAGCACTTTGCTGGGCCTTACATTAAATATCTCATCATACACTACTTTATAAATAATACTATATGGTACCGAAGAAGCCTGATACAAAGTACAAAGATTGGATGGAACTTATCTTTATCACTTAGAAAAGATAGAGCAGATTTGTGCCAAACCTGTTAAACCTTACCTTAATATAAGTATAAATCGTACGGTAAACTCGGATTTTTGTATATTCATGTATTATTATATGTAATGTTTCTGCTCATAGACTTATGTTTTTGTAGTTTATCTGACATTTTAACCTCATGTTCTACTATTCGAATAAATCTTGCTTTTTTTTTTTTTTTTTGTGAAATGCTCCTATAAGGAATAAAGAGATTTCCAAACAATAGTGTAAAGACTAAATATCTGAAGGAAAATATTACGTAATTAGTATGTTGCATTTAATTTTGTGTACTATGTGTTAAGATGTGCAAATAGTATACAAAATTGAACGAAAGACACCAACCTCATTAAGTCATATTAATTTTAATTTCATTATTATCATTAAACGAATAATACCAACTTTATAAAGATGTAAGTTTCAAGTTAAGTTTAAGTTTCAAGATTTTACTATATTAGCCTGAAACATGCTTCTAAAGCATTTTAAGGCAGTATCGAACAACAAGCTTACAAGAATAACTTAACTATTATGAGATTTCTTTTGTCTTCTTTTCCTATTCAGTAAATCTCTTTAACATCATATGAGAGTCAATGTTATCAGTCACAATGTTTAGCTCATACTTTTGCAGCCCTTGAAAGCCAAATACTTTAGCATTCTCAACAACTTTCTTGCTAAAAATTTCAAACTTTGGCAGTGATGCTTCTTTAAATGCAACAACTTTTGCAGCCTATTACATGCATTTGTGGTCCACCTTGCAATCCTGAATAAACTGCAGATTGCACTTCTTCATGCAATGCTTCATCATTTGTCATTATTACCCCCATTACAAGGGCCACGTAAACTTTTGCAAGTAGTGCAGGTTATACAACATGTGCATGTTCATCCCTGTAGTGAGCAATAACTGCAAGCAAATATGCATCCGCAATATCATTCGTAATCTCACGAAAACGTTTGGAATTTGTTTTTCTTGAATATTATTAACTTTGGTTTATGCTGGAACGCCAGTTTTATTACTTCATCCATATCGAGCGAATAAATGTGTTGCGGCTTACTGTATACTGAATTAACTTGTACAAGTTAAATACTCCCAGAGCTTTTCCAATATTACCTACCTGACCCTTATATCAAAGCCAGCTGATATAAGTCGCTCCTTTCTCTAAGATATCATCTAACAATGTATGACAACCACTAGCCATCCATAAGGTGATATACATCACTGATTCATAATTTATTTTTACATTCCTATTAAGTTCATTCACTCTCTGAATCAAATTTAGAACTCTCACTTCGCACTATAAGTTCCGTTAGCAGCGCATCTTTGCTACGGAAGTCTTTAAATTTCAAACAAGCACGCTCTATTTTCCTGCAAGATGAAATCCATCACAACAAAGCTTTTAACATTTTCATTCAATCTGTCTTTGTCTTCGTTTAATTGTTCAAGTCTGTTAATCACAATAAGAAGATCAAATTTTTTATGTGCTTTTTAACAAGGAAAATATAACAATAAAAATAGCAAGTAATCGGAAATATTTATAACGTAAAACATAGATGTACAAGAATAAGAACATAACAACATCTCTTTTTTTAGGATGAAAACAGGTTTTTTATCATGAGTTGTCGTCTTATGGCACTAGATGACCCCGAATTATAACAAAATGTAATTCCTGTCCCAAACTTGCCCGGTTTGATCAACTCTTCCTTCATATTCCTTGGTAAATTATCAACGGTTCCGTCAGCCAAAGCATCTACATTTCGCAGCTTTTCCTGTTCAATCTAAACAATGAAACAATCAAAGACATAATAATTTTAAGCATACTTAGGCACAGTGGCCACAGATTGGATAAGATACAATATTCCAACAATGCTGATCATTGCCATATTCGCATTGTAATAACAATTAAATTAGCAAATGATTCAGCACGAAACAATCTAATGAAACTCAAACCTCATGTGCTATTAGCTGTCTCGCGCCATTGGACAATGTATTTGGGGATCGGTTATTGTGACATGCATCATCGTCAGCAAACATAACCAACTGGTCGATAGCACTGAAGGAGAAAAAAAAGAGTATCACCTAACTCGGTGGAATGTATTCGATAAAAATTCACTGGAACTTACGGTTTAAAAACAAAGTTGATGGATCCATCCTGCGAAACAGAGGTAAAAGTCAGAGAATAAGTACGCATAATGGCAACAATCGAATGAAGAAGGGCAAGTTCTCGAACGCTGTACAACTGCATGTTCATCTGCAACAAACAAAACAGTTCGAAATATTTAGGTTGTCAGTCAGGAAGTTATTCATAACATGATCATGAGAACTACGTGCTACTTGCACCAAGTCGTAAACATCTGGAGATATAAAGAAATTTTAAAGACTAACAGGCTTGAAATCCGGCTGCACAATACAGATGAGATATGGTAAAATTTCGAGTGCAACTGTTGACAGTGAAAGATTTTTCTGTGTTGCTCCAGCTCGCACGCTTTCCACTATTTCAACAGACTGCTCATAACGCTGTACTGCATTCTGAAATATACTTTAGCTTAAAAAGTAACAAACTTCTTTCAAGAGTCAAAATATGTTACAGTTACAAAGAAAAGTTAAACAAACGAAATCATCATAGAAAGGACGGATTACATGATATTCTGTTGGTAAGTTCAGATGTGTTCGACCTCTGCAGCACAGAAGCATATGTATGCTAATGCATACGGCGGATAAATATTTCAGCAAATTATAATCCTGAACACTATTCATGGATGTAACTATTCGATCATAATAACATAACTGACGAATCGCCATAGCAGCCTGAATATAGAATCATTGGTTAATCATGACTAGAAAAAAACTGACTAAATATTATGACACTAATATTATCAACTAGACGAGAATTTCACATGAAACCAAGATTCTAATATAAAAATTGAAATTCGGATATTTATTCTGTATGACAGAAATACTTCTAAACTAATCTCAGCAAGCAAAAAGCGTAAATCATCGATCCATAAGATCTCCTTTCAAAACTAACAAATATAGTACCACTTATTTTCCCTCAGCTATGGAGATAAAAAAAATGCCATTCATCACAGCCAACGACATTCTTTACAGTATATTTTCAATCAGTACATCATTTTAAAATTAGCTTAATAATGCTAACTAATCTAATTTATTCATCGGAAGATTAGACTAAAGATGAATTTGAATCTTGAAATCTTGACCTCATTTGACCGATAATTGGTGATGCATTCTTAAGTTGTTAAAAGTTTTCATGAATTACCTCATTACGACTCAGCATTACATAATCGTTAGTATTTTCACAGCATGAGGAAGTTCGAAGTTGAGAAAACGACTCTAACTTCGTGAATAAAAAAGTCCATGAAATAGTTTACATGTGTTAGTACGCTGGCATTTTTGTTATTCAAATAGTTGGTGAAAAGTCCCATATAGAAGCGATCAGTTTCGCTTCCGTGTAACTCCGAAATAAACGTAATTTGCTTGACACGTGAAGCTATAGCTTCAACGCGGCCATTTGCATCCAAATGTCGAGAAATTTCGAAGATTGAAGCCCACGAATCGAACAATGACTTGTCGCCAAATTGTTTCTCACGTTCGCAAAACTATAAATGCCTTCATTTGAACGAAACTGGTTGTCAGTAAATTTATTATGATCAAAAAAGTTGAATACAGGAAATCAAATACTGTTAACTTGCTTTAGCCTAGGATGCATTCAAAAGCAAAATCAGACAGAAAATACATACCTTAAGAACAGCTTTTCGATCGATTGTAGCACAATTTTTAGATGCAATAAACTGCAAGTTGTTGATTGCGGAACGCAGATCGCATGAGCATACATCAATGATTTTCGACACTGCGCTTGATTCAACTTTCAAATGTTCTAATCTCGATATCTGGAAAAGAGTTTATGATTTTGTTAAATACATCAATAATGTGAATGAATTTGCTAAATTTCAATAAAAACAAGTTTTTTTTTTTTGATTTACATGCTTGATTTCTATTCATTATGATTTTCTATTTACCATTCACTGATTTCTATTCATTACATATTCCACTGTTTTGAGAATTTTTAGATGCACCAGCATCATAATGATGTAGGTCGTAAATCTTATTCACCATTGTAGATATAAAAACAAAAATTAAAGCGCCGGAAAATATATTATAACACAGTTAAATGCAAAATGAAGCCTAGCATCTACTTACTCACTATATTTCATAAAATCAATGATCCGCAAAGATGAGCTCGCACTAAATAGAAAAACAAAGAAGCAAATGACGCTAGATATGCCACCAGACCACACAGAGAATATAACTTCGTCAACGAATATATCTAAATCTGCTAGTGGAAAGTAAAATCAACTCAATTTGTTCAATTAAATAAGAGCGAAGAAAAATGAGTGCCTGTTCGAGTCTTCTGGTTAAACGCTTTTCGTCAGTTCTCGACAACTGTAACACTAAAGCGATTAATCGTAATTCCCGCAGAGAGGGAGTGTATCTGCAACAAAAATCCTAATAGTTCTATACCAAAAAATATTGGAGAGATATCAAATTTCACTCGAATTATCAAAATGACTGTTTTTCTCTGTATGGAGAACATGTACTAACAGATTGTTGCATATGCATATTACAGGACGTCGCAGTGAATGTCTTCCAGTTGCAGTTACAGCTTTACACAAATAATGAATAGATTGCGCTGGTGCACCATCAATTTCATCCAAAATAAGACAATTTGGTTTGGAATCCTGCAAAAAAAATTTTCTACAAAATGAACCAATTCTAACCTATCAGATAACTCAAAAAAAAAAAAAACTCATCCTTACGGCATCCAGAGTCCTTGTGGTTCGTAATGCATCTTCAAAACACTTTTCGAAATCCATGGTATTTCGCTCATCACTGAAAGGAGGAAAAAAGTGGGAAATGCCAAAAAATACAGTACATAAGCTCTTACATAATCGAGGAATTGTATCGGAAAAGTGATAACAAAAAAATTGTTTTAGCTAATCTTGAAGAATCTCAATAACAAATTAAGAGACTGTTAATTCAGGAAGAAAATAAGCTGAGGCAAAAAAGGACTGTGCAACAATTGTGTATCAAAATTAAGTGAATTTACCTAGCATTTAAACTCGCTACTCGATATCCAGCATGTTGCGCCACCAAAGTTGCTAATGTTGTTTTACCAGTGCCAGCAGGTCCAGCTAGGAGCACTACCTAAACGTATTTTCTCGAACCCCTTCAAATGTTTTTGCTCGGATGAAAAATTAATGAACATGAAATGTTTTCGGCAAAAAACGGACTCATACTTTATGCGATGGGCGTCTTGGTTTTTCATTGTTCAAGATGAGGAGTTGTTGTTGATTTGAAGCACCTTTTAGGACAACATCCGAAATAGTCCTCTGAAAGACACACTCGTCCCATAGTCTTAACCAGTTCAGCAACAAACGATTCACAGTCTGAAATTGCTTCCCTCTCAGAAAATTCATTAAAATATGTATCAACATAATCCGTCAAAAGTTTTGCTACCAGTCCAGATGTAAACTAGAGTTATCAAACTAAAGGAAAATTAAAGCACCTCATCACTAATAAGATCAGCATAAGTATGCGGCGCATATTTCTCAACCCACAACTTATTCTGAATGATCGCAGACTCCGCTTCCACATCTTTAGGAACAATATCAGAAACTTCAAAAGCAATCCCAGAATTTAACACTTTTTCGGTGTAACCAAACTTCATAGCATCACTTCTTAGTTTATCACTGCTGTGTTTATCAACCGTTTGTTCAGCACTCCTTAACATTATGTAGAATCTGCAAACATTCTCCTCATAAAATGAAATACCTTCCTGAATCTGATTCAGGATTTCTAACATTCAGAGGTCATTCAGCAACAGCTTTCCGAATAAATAACGAAAATATTCTTAAAAATCTCCCTTCTTCGTACACGAAGATCTTCAATTTATTTATAATTTTAACCTCTGCAAGATTGTAGGAGCTGTGAAACCGATCCACGGCGTACCATCATACGGTGGATATAGCAATACTTCGCTTTTTCTCGACTTTGCTGATGTACTTTGTTTAGCCTCTTCTTCATCTGTTCGTAAATCTGTTAAATGACGTTTTCTACGAGTCTATAAACAATCATAGAGAGTTTATATAGGATTAGCTAATATATTTTAAAATTACGCAGGATGAAATTCGATTTAGAAAAATCTGTCACCATCATGTACTGAGATAGGCTCATTATGTAGTTAGTCGAAAAATAACACAAGTTTCATAAAAGCAACCGAAAAATGGAACCCAAAAAATTTAAAAGCAATTCGAACTATGCATACCATTCTCAAATAAATCAATGAAATATCCTAACTAACCCACCCATAAAATGCGTCGTGTAAGACGTTCAACCATTTGATCGCTAAGAATCCCTCGTCTTATATCGCGTTCTTCTTCATAATTATCGCAATTTACTCGCATATGCCAATCTGTTAATACTCGTAAGTCCATTTTATGAAATTGAATTTCAAGTTTTGCTTGACATGAGCACTTCTTGATCATCACTCTAATGTTTCATCTAGTAACACGATTATAAACTGAAAGTATGTCTACAAATAAATGATCAGAATACCGACCATTGAATATTCAGTTTATTTTATAAGTTGTTGGTAATTATTGCGCTCATTTCAACATCCCAATCATGAAACATAATTAAGCAGAAAATTACATACCAAGTGCATCACAATCATCAGGTATCGATATCCGTTTTGGCGATCTCTGTAGAACGTCATTCAAAATATTTACCGATGGGTCATTTTGTACATTTGTCTCTCTTCAAAAAAAAAAAAAAAAATTCAGATACGAGAATTAAACATATTCTACTACTATGAATTTGGCATTTATCACATCACATGACGATGAAATCGAACAGAAAAAACTAACTCATAGTTCAAGGCGTCGTCAGCAAAATCCGCTTCAATCTCATTATAGACATCTGAATCCATAAGTCTATTCCTGAAATAAATAAACAAGGAATAGAGCCCATTTTTTATTCACGATTTACACAAATAACCTATATATCATTCGGGAATTAGGCTTTTTATATTTTGTTCCCCGTTCCACAATCACCAACATTCCCCTCACTAATATGCTAGTTCTAGAACAGGACAAAACATTTTCAACATTTGCCAAATTTTTATGTTATTAACAAACACTTAATATAATAGTAGGAATAAAGTATGATCGCCACAAATGATGCATACTCTTTTGATCTTTACACCTTCAAATGAAGTACGCGGGAAAAGGTACACATTGGTAGTATGCCAATCCTGCAGGACTAAATGCGCAAATAGCCCAAAATATTTCTGGGAAATGAATTGGTGAATTGTTCAGAAGGAAATGTCGAGAACAAACTCCCACAGCAATTAAACATGCACAGAAGTATTTTTGGAGGGATAAAATATAGTTTAATATTTTTGAAGGTCTATGATGCCCATGTGATGTGCATACCAAATTACTTTAAAAAATTTGTATTTAATAGAAAACGGCTCAACTTTAATAAAAACTTGACAGAGTTGCAAAAATAAAAAAAAAATGATAAAAATAAGATTAGTAATAATAATAATCATAATAGCAATAATAATAATAATAGTAATAATAATAATAATAAAAGTAAATAACAATAAGATAATGATGGTAAATAATAATACTTCCAAAACTGCATCCTGCATTTAGCATGTATAACATCGAGCAAATCACTGCAGGGGAACAACATACAGCTTCCTTTTCTGTCATTTTTTTTCATGTCACATTTTGAAAGAATAAGAATGATGTGCAAAACAGAACAGGAAAAAGAACGATGCGCAAAAAAAACATCTGACAACAGACACGAATAAACAAACAGAATAAATGGTACGACGAACAATAAACAAAAAGAAAAGAGAGAATTGGATCACAGCGCACAACGGCTTAGAAGAGAGCAAAAAGAACAAACTATATCCGCATCAAAAAGTGTCTGACCTGGCAAATGGACACTAACAACTTTACCTATCAATTATAGTGACACATAATAATGACGCCACACCAGTTACATCCATCATAAGTGAATATTTTGTTCGGATCCAAACTTCATGAATTTCACTAATTCCCTCAAAATCCCAGAAATTTTACTGGATTTCTTAATTATTCGACTTCACCCTTCCAAGAATTCCAAACTATAAACCCAAAAGATTCGTGACATGCTCGGGAACAAATCAGTTCAACAAAATTCATAAACAGCCAAAAAAATCAAAATGCTTCCCAGTAGCAGATGGGAGGTGCTGAATCAGTAAATGGGATACAAAATTAATGTATAAGCAAATTAAAGACTATTAGAGTAATAAAACTGTTATTACTGATGAATGAATGATACCATATGCAATGCCAAATGTAATAAAAAGGATCCTTAAATTCTAGCCATTCCAAAAACTGTAAATTATTTAACCAGTACTATCTATAAAAGTTAGCTTATAATAGTAGCTGTCAAACGTTTTAGCTGCATAGGACACTGCAGCTAAATGAACTACTGCTAACAATACTCTTATCAGAATAACCAGTCATTTACAGAAAACGCTAAATAAAATGACTACACTAACAAAGAAAAGTATAAAAGATTGGACAATGCGAATGTTCTAAGATTATGTGAGAAATAAATCCAAACTGCCCAATTCAAAATCAAGACATTTTTTAGAATCATAGAGACATCTTCCTTGTGCAAAATACTAAGATTATACAAAAGAAATCTGATACCCTAATCGGAAAGAAGACACATTTAAAGAGTTACATGATAACCATTTTGGAAATTTACACTTATTCAAACAAACATATTAGGATTACACAGGAGATATCCTAAAAATTGTCGTCATTGAAAGCAATGACGCATCCAAGGGATCACACTGTTATATAAAAAACTGTCCACTAAAGATGAATGAATAAAAAGTTAAAAACAAGAATTACAAGATTGTAAAATTCATATAGAAAAAAGGTCATGAAATTAAAAATCTATGGAAAAAAAAAAAAATTTAAAACTGATGGGAAAAAGTACAACCATTATGACGAATAGATTTCCTACTGTAAGCGAATATTAAATGTATGCATGTTTGAATATGACATTTAAAATGCTTACATCCTTGAACCCTGTATCTGGGGTGGGTATAACATATAAACATGAGTGACACGTGTAGCAAAAATTATGAATTACCAGTGAAAAAAAAAAAAAAAAAAAAAAAAAAGAAACATAACATATAAGGCATATAATGGTGCCCCACATCTACAACAACAAATGGGGAAAAAAAATGCTAACTAGCAAAAAACTGAAAACATGAAAAACTAAAAAGAACCTAACAAAATTTGTCACAAGCCAAAAGCATCAGATTCTGCTTCCAACATAAAAACGAATTGTAAAGTATATGCTCCTACTAAAGAATCATTACTTTCCACGAAATCGTGATAATGAGGGAGCTAAAAATTAGTGGGAAAAACGAATCAAGTGAGGCACAGATTTATGAGAAAATTAAAAAATCAGATTTTGAAAAATAAAAACAAGTAAAAATGTGAAGGTGATTAAGAAGCTCAAAGAATCTTCCAAAAGAATTCACCTTGACTAACATCATGTGTATATCACATGAACTGTATCAAATTCATGTATTTTTAAAAATAAAAATACGTGAATTTGAACAGTTCATTTTTTTAAAAGATATCTTGGAAAAAAAGTAGCAAGGAATTGATGCCTCCAACTCTGGACAAAAGTTAACTCATTATCACGATGGAAGATCACTGAGCAAAAATGTCTTCTGAGAATTCATAAAACAACAGAAAAAAAAAATAAAAATAAAAATAAAAAAGAAAAAGCAATGTAGGTTAGAGAATCGCATGTGTACACTACAGTTATGATTTGTTTGTTTGACTGACTGATGATCGCTGATTGATGGAGGGAGTTTACAGATAAATATTAGTGCCGACCATGCTCGCTTGATTGCCGATATTCACTACCACCGTTATAATGTCGCAATCCTCGAGATCCTCCTCCTCCACCACCACGCCCACCACCAGAGCCATTACGCACACCAAATCCGCCACGTGATAAACCTAAAAACATTCTTCCATTTTCCACATTGGGGAAAATGTAGGATAATCCTTTACACAAAAATGTTTCAACATGAACCGATTTTGAAAGCCACAAAACTCTTCTAACCAACTTACATGAAAATTATAGTGAACATAATTAAGAATAACGACTGAATTGTAACCTTGCAGTGGAGGGCCTCTATGTATAAACGATGTACGAGAGTTCATCTGTCCACCCTTCTGTTCCGAAAGAGTGGCTTCGCCATCGAATCCAAGTGAATCAATTTTCAGATGTATAAGTGAAAGTGATCGTTCCTGAAAAACTATACTTCACATACTGTATGCATTTCGTGAGAGAAGAATAGAGTTATGAAATTGAATATATATAGACAAAAAAAAAAACTTATTTCCCACAAAGATAATTTTTTTTGAGATTCAACTTTTCAATTTCCATTAAAGAAACATCTCTAATAATGCAGTTCATGCTTAACTTGATAATCTCCACTGAATCACGGAAATTGGTTTAAAAATAATTTTAAATGACCTTTCTTGCAGCATTGAATGCATTTCTGGCACCTTCTGGTGTTCTCATAACCACAAAAGCAAAAATAGTCCGCTGTGGATCCGTAGAGTCCAGCACACGACGAGGAACATTTACCGCAGCAACGTGTCCGAATTCTAAAGAAAAAAACCAAAAATACAAGAAAACAAGTTCATGATGTGTCCTAAATCCATTTGAACAATAGTTACAAAAATAAATCATCATAATGTAGACAGACTTACTTTCAAACTCAGAACGTATATCTCTTTCAATTGCAGCTGCACTTTCCGGAATAATATTACGGGTTATGCCGCCCACGTAAAGTCGACAGTTGTCTTCTATAAAGCTTTCAACATTTATAATACGTAAATGAAAAATAGTAAACAATTTCCCCTCTAGTATCATGTACGTCAATTATTCACCGAAATTTGCGTGAAGGTTTGTACTGTTTGAAGCGGACATCGAAGTCTGATTTTGAATTACAGGCAACCGCGCTGGTGGGTGGGCTGTCGTTTGATTCATATTCTGTAGCTGAGCAGCAATAGTTGCTGCAGTTGTCTGATTACCACCGACTAATTTAGCCCAAGTCTTCGGTGTTGGGTCAATTGTAACTGAATTGGAATCTTCTGTCTGCAAATGAATTCACTTTTATAGTGATCGATCTTCGATTCTGAGTTTCAACATTGCGATGAGTACAAGAAGAAACAATACACTTTCATATAAGTATAAAATCTTGGAATAAGGTTTAGAATCTCGAAACAAGTGACACGAAATTATTCCTAACTTACCTGTGCCTCTTCAGTGGAACTATCATCCGATTTGCTACTTGCTATGTCATTCATTTGATGCTTTGCATCATGAACAATAGCATTCGCATTCACTGATGTAATGGGTTCAAGATGCTGCTCTTTCTTCAAGCTGTCCGGTGACTGGTCAATAGTCTCAATTTCTGAAATTCTCCGAAATCAGTTACACTCTCTTATACGCTTCTTTTCATCTCTACAAGTTAGCATTAGTAGGCAGTTTTGATGCAAAACTTTCTTGATAACTTATCTTTTCAGACAATTATGTTATGCTGAGGCTATCATCAGAAATTTGAGTGATACAGTTTCATCTCCATGACAGAAAGTGAAGGAATAGGGGATAGAGTAACACTAAGAAGACCATCATGAAAAGAAACATGTGAGGAGTCATGTAACGAACGATCGATGTAACCACTTAATCATCCAAGGCCTTGATAGATGAAACTACACACAAGAATTATAAATACTAACGATTGTGATTTGCAGAGACAGTCTGAGTATGACCGTTGATTCCGCCAGCTTCACCATTTGCTGCAGCATTCTCTTCAATGGCAATTTGAGTCTGGACATCTGAAAAGCAAAATACATATCAATCATATTTCCAACAAGATGAATTAAATTTGGCTTTTGTATCCAATACTAGAGGCCACTACGGGAATTATTTCAGTAGTGATGACTGATGAACTGTGTATTGAAATACTGTCAATCAAGCACTATGCTTTGAAATAATTTGGAATCAGAGCACCTTCATGCAGCACATTTCCAATGAAAACGCGATCTTTTTTTCATGAATCAACTAAAAAAAGCTTCCATATTAATTTTCAAATCATTTTCTCTAACTTAGTGACTGTCCGGATTTATGGTAGCTATACTGCAAACCTTACAAGTAACTTTGAGCTTCGGGAAATATATTCCATTATACTTCCGCAGCATCTATGCGCTTCCTTCCCACACAATGGTGAAATATAAAGAACTGGTTTTATTGTGAAAAAATGACTTGTAATTTATACTTTTCTTACATATGCACGAAACAATGAGTTATGAGAACAAGTATACAAACCGTTCTTTTGCGGCTGAATGATATTGTCACCGAAGGCTCGATCAAGCCATTGAAAAACATCATTGTGGACATAGTATTTCTTGGGAGTTTGTGGACACAAAATGAACGTTTGCAAGAAACGTCTTCCAGGATTATCGCCGGTAGAAAGTTCACCACAAACCTTTAAAATTTTTTACTCGATATCCAATTTTTTGAAACCCAAAGAGAAAAGTCACTTTTAAGTCATAAAATGCTTACTGTAAAAGTCTAACATAAAGAAAAAACCATCCCACCAATAAAATTCCATAACTTACTTGTATGACTAAACCATTGTTCATTGTGGCAGTGCCACTGACAGTATAAATCCGGGCTTTACAGTCAACAAAAGCCAAACGTTCGATTGCTTTCTGTATTTTCTGCAAATTAAAAAAACTATTATCTTCAATACTATTTCAATACATAAACAATTATCCTTTCATTTATAAAGGTTTTTGCTAAGACCTGCTGTCCTTGAACAGGTTGATCCGTATCGTGAGCAAAATATGATTCATGGCTATAGAAGCGAAAAACGTCCTGTGGCCTTTCTGATAGCATTGTGTAGTACTGACGAACGAATTCACGTCCAATTTCTAAAAACATATAACAGTAGGAAAAATAGCCGGCAAAGTTAAAATTAAAGCTACCTGATTTAAAAAATTATGCTATATTTTCTCTGTCACGATATCGAACTTCTAAAAGCATAACTTTTTTTGAAATGAGACGGTAACAATATATGATTCCCATAGTATATTCTGAGGACTCACTGAAGTTGACATGGTTCCAATAAACGACCAAGGGGGCATCATGTCCCAACATATGTGTAGAAATCAGTGTATCAACATTATGAAATATTTATATATTCAAATCGAAATTTAATATAAGACCTTTAGGCGATGGTTGTGGTGTCTTGGCAACTTCATTAGTACGGCCGTTTATAATATCACCAACTCCCTCCATCTTCATATTGAACAAGAAAGACCGCTGCAAACACGCGATTCCTGAATAATGTGCTTACAATAATCAATGACGAACGCTCTCTTGATCTTAACGTTATACGTAATACGATGAGCGTTTATCGGATAAAAGGAATGGATTAAAAAGAAATCTCTAATTTTATAAAAACATCATTAATGCCAATAGAAACTGAAAATATTAAATTCTTATGCAGAGAAAAAAATACATTTATACGAATAGCAAGGATTTTTAAGCGATACTGCTATCCAATATATATAGAAACTACAACATGGACATGCATGCTATTCCATGCAGTAGTGCACGCACTTTGAATTCCTTTATCAAAATATTTAATAAGAAAAAATCTGATTCTTGCTATACATAACATATTCAGCGTAGTACACTGAATGACTGCAAGACGTTCGCTATAGCAAAACCTCTTTTTTACTTTATTGATTTTGATTTGCTAAATCCGCACCATCCCAAAGCGATTATCTGATAATCGTAAGAAAGCGAATTAGCAACATTCGTCTAAATCAATGGAATTTACGCTTTAATATAGTTCTGGGAAGCAATTATGACAACATGGCACGCAAGATAGAATGACCGAAATATTATATAGCCCAAGATTCACTACTTTCTTTACCTATTACACCATTCTGACATTGAGTAATTTAATTATCTATTTCCTTTATCTCAAATATCAATTCGTGTTAAGCAGATGTCACACATTACTGTGTGTATTTGAAGGAACAAGATCATAGAACAGATGACGAAAATACGTATGTAACCAAAAGTACCCGTCATAAGTGGTAAACCTCTCAAGAAAAATGGTTAGCAACAGATACCCTTGACACCAAGATGATACTAAGAGCCATAAATCATGGATCAATAAGATTTTAACCAATACCTGCCGAATCTGAGCAACATGATCAAAACCAATTACACATTTCAGAAAAAAAAAAAGCGAAGAGCTAAACAAATTTAACATGGTCGTAATGAGTACAAAAAAGCTTATATTTCTGCTCTACCTTACTTCTGCAAAGTGTATCTGCAAAGTATGTCTAAGGAACTGACCACTTTCCACAGTCAACTTCAGTCAATTAGCAATAACATGCGATGAACTGCATAGCATGATCCTAACTGTATACGACTGTTTTTGTTGATGCCAACTAATTCAAGCCATCAAAGTTTGTTTATCCAGAATAAAATCCTGATAAAATGTAGTAAAATTACACAGTAGAAGGTGTGAAATGAATAGGAACTATAAAATTAATCATACAACCTCTTTAACACAACTTACATCAATTTGCAAAAGTCTGACAAGAATGTTTGCTGAACCTAAAACTAATTTTTTTTTTCCTTATGATATGATATTTCGATAAAGTTAAACACGTTGTACTATACTATCTCATAAGGAAAACGAAATCCATCCAAAACGACCTTTTCATAGGACAACTATGCCGACACCGCATCTGCCTGCCATACATCCCACTTTGCGTACAGCCCCACGGCATAAAATACGGCCCGTCCTAAAATACGATGGTCACGATGTGCACGATAAAATCCCTAACAGTTTCGAAAAAAAAGTTCTGGTTGCCAGTTGAACTTGACGAATCGGAAATCTAATAAATAATCAGGCAAGAAATGTTTCCTCCAGTGTCTTCATGACTCTCAGAAGATTCTATAAGCAACGTTAAGCTATCGCCATTTGCCAAACAGTTACAAAGGACGATATTTGGAGAGCTATTTCAAGAGATCGTTACATCCCCTCTTCGTTTGCTTTCTCGACAGTAAAGATATTCAAAAGTAGATAAAAATAACGGGGTAAAATAATTACTACTGTGACATAGTTTTAATTTATTTAACTATGTTGGGACCGTATTGCTGTTAACTATGTTAAGTAGTGCATTTACTGTTATAAAGCTGTAAACGATTCTAACGATCGCAATATACTTCATAAAATTCACTAAATCCTGGATTCATGTCATGATTATTGCATTCCGTAATCATGTCATATATTGTCGCCTTTCGAAGTGTAGCACTGTTGCGTCTAATTGTCGACATGGACATATAAATTCTGCTGAAATATAAACACATGGTGTGCATAGTAATTTTCAGATCCCATTAAAACGAAAAGAAAAGAAACATGTTCTTTTTTACTGAAGCAAACAACACATCGTTTATTTTTAAAAATCATACTTCCAGAATTATCATCGAACTCGCCTTTAAATCTTCTTATCTCATCCTTATCTATATCTATTATCCCTGATATGAGAAAAAAAACTAGTCTGCCGTACGGAAACTGAAAAATCTAATTACGTAAAACGCGAAGCTCTCAAGTGTCACGAAACAACGCTGAAATCCCATACTCGCAAAAGGGTCAAAATTATTCATGACCCACGGCAGTCGCAAATTAATCCAAAGCCTGTGGTGCCTCTCATTGCGCAACACCCGCCTCCATCATAATAGTGCTGTGAATGTATCTTTAAGAATCCCACTGGAAATTGTTAGATGGGATATGAGGCGATGATTAACATAGTTAAGTAACTTACTTCTTCCTCAGATAGCTCGAGTAATCGAATCCTTTCTGTCTGAAATTTTAAAATTTGTCAGTTATCAAACACGGACACATTGTTTATAACTATTCTCTACCCAATTTTATAAATTTATTATGATAAATCCTTATGAATTAATTTGATACATAAATCGAAAAAAGTTCGAAACTTCGGGAATTTTTCTTTGTACGAAGAAAAATCATGCTCCAATCAGATAATGTAGAGGCGAAAAACATACTTCCGATTTCACCCGCATCATTTTTCTCCTTAACTTTATATAAGTTTCAATTTGTGGATTTATTCAATTAGATACATAGGAGAAGCTTGATTCTTCGTCGATAATATCAGTGTTTCAGTTATCGCAATATTTCCATCCTTAATAACATTACTTCAAAGAGTTTGAATATCATTATATCGTATAATTGCGTGATAAGATCGCATTCAGATATTATAAGATTAAATTAACGTAAGATTTAGGACTGTGATATGACAGGAATGCGATGTCCATATGCTATCCTGACAGCTTGCTCACAGTCGCATGCATTCGAAGAAAGGCGTTTTACGGTCCCAAATTCGGAAGAAGAGGCAATGAAAATTGGCCGGTCAGTTGCGCGATGGAAACCTAGCTCGGATAATGCTATCTTTGATTGCAAGGTTAACGAAAAAACTACTTTGATCCTCGTTCTAGTTTTTGAAATAGTTGCGAAATTTTGGCTCTCTCTACAGTCGCCGAGATTTATGGATTTAACATTCTGATGTCCTTCAAATTCGCTTTATAACAGTTTCTTATATTTGGTGTTGGTATTAGATTTTTTCACTGGTAATATAGATATTTAAGGTGTTGTCAAGAAATCATGCAGTCTTATGGCATGAAGAAGGTTGTTTTCTTCTCAAAGATACGAAAAGCAGTAATGGGACGTTTGTTAACAATGACCGATTGTCGAAAAGTGCGGAAGAAAGTTCCCCTCGACAGATATACTCCGGTGATATATTGCAGTTTGGTGTAGAAATTTCCGAAAATGCTAATAAAGGTACGATCTACATCAGCTATAATTTTTTTTAAGGCTTCAAATCTATGTATAATGCCGAATTCAAGTGGCTCATGTTTCGTATTGTTCAGAGTTCTGAATTTCATTTTTTTTTTTTATCGTTACGGAATCTTCTTTTTTTTTAACCTGGTATAGAATTAAATGCTTTCAGTGACTCATGGTTGTATCTTGGCTATGATACGTCTTTATGATTCAAATGGTGAGGAAGCTTGTCCTCCAGATAATATGGAAATTAGTGGATATTTAAGAGCGCACGACAATGATTCCGTGATGTTTCCACTGGTTGATTCCCACCAACTTTTTCAATTGCAGCATTATATGCGTGAAGCAATGTATCGGGAACGTGCACTCGAGCAAAAGCTTGCAATGTTGGAGAATATTCTTTCCTCTACTGAGCAAGCGGCTGAGTCAAGTTGCCAGGTAATTATTAGTACTAAGTTTTGGAGAGAATGAAAAGTAGATAGAATAACTTACTTCTGAATGGAATATTTTTAGAAATTTTTGGTTTTGATCCAAAAGGACTTGATTTTCTATGTGAAACATGATGAATTTGAAAGTGTTTACAGCAAAAAGATAGCACTGAGTCATCTTATTGTTAGCATCACTATTTTAGGCATTGATAAGCGAGGACCAGTTACTATCCCGAATTGAAATGCTAGAAGGACAGCTTGCATTGTATTCGAAAAATGCTCTTAGCGAAAAAGTGAAAGAGCAGATGAATGACTTGCTTGTGGACAAAAATAAATTTGAATCTCTTGCAAAAGAGTCATTACGTAGAGCGCAGGAAGAACGATGTGAAGCTTTGCAGCGACTTGCTGATGTTGAAAGAAGCTTACTTAATGCTGGTACGAAATCCTTAATTTCCACGAAGTTCATCTGTAAAAATAGAGAAATCCAAATTTACAAGAGTACAGTAATTTTTAGTAATAATTTTTATATGTATTCCAGAGGAAGAGTCATCGGTTTTGAGACAGCGAGTTGCTGATCTAGAAAATGAACTTACTGTGGCAGTAGATGCAAATAGTTCACTTCGGGAACATATCTCACAATTAAAAAAGCAATTAAGAGCAATGGAAATCAAGTACGGGGACTTGGAAGAAAAAAATTTCTCGGTATGATTTATTCGGAAAGTTTTTTCTCCTCCCTCTCTAAAAAATCGAAATATCTGAAGCTTCTATATTTGAAATGCTATTATGGTTTGTTATCATGCGGTGATAAGTTACTTGAAATTCCAATATTCTCTCCATATATTCCTTGCGCTCGTTTCAGCTAAGTGTACTATGTGAAAAATCGCGGGTAAAAGATAAAACCGACTTGAAAATATCCGATTCGCAATTCCTCAATCCTTCGCAAGGGGAAAATGGTAAGTGTATTATTTCATATGAATAGATTGATCCATTCAGTACCGCTTTTGTATCAAAATTAGGTTTGGATCATTTTCCAGACGTACAAATATATTATGAAAGCTTTCAGGTTATGCAAAATTATATTTGTGTGATGAGAAAAGCCAAGCTATGCTGGAACTGAGGTTAACGCCATATCGATCCAACTGTGACTTCGCTGTAGGTTCTGAATTTTTAGATGCAGAAACTTCATTCAATTTAGCTGTCAGCATCATCTGCTGTCCTGCTTTAAATAATTAGAAAAATACAAACGTAAAAACAATTGCAAAAATACGATTGCCTGCGTACGAGAACCTGATATTAAGTCAGTTTGAGTATCTTGCACCTTAATACTGGGTCCTTTCATTTCAGGCTTTACTGCTATGCGCTTTACCGCTTTTTTCGGTGATGTTTATTGTTTACAGTCTCGGAACAATGGTCATATCCTCTGTATTGAGCAAGATCAAAAGAGAATAGGAAGTATTGACTATTATATTCTGCTTCACTTTGTAAAGCTTTTGTATACTTCACTTGTGCGACGTAAAAACCAGGGAAAAAATTCGTTATATCCTTACTCGTTGCATCTTTAATGATACGCAAAATTCTGATTAAATTATCAGAGTGATTTACTCTAAGAACTTTCCAGTTTATCCCAGTACTTCATCTCCGCATTTGTTGTGCAATTTCCAATAACTTGCAGATTAATGCTTTCCCTTCTTACCACTATTTGTTGCGAACAGCACTGGAATAACTGGCTATCCCAACGATTCATTTCGAGATCACATGTCGAACAAGTTCAACAAAGCTCGATGTTTATACTGCTTCTGGACTAATCACATGCACTGCCACCGGTTAACTGACAGCATGAATAAAGCGAGGACCAAACTGTAATCATAGAATGGAGCGAATCAATCCATAATCACATGGAATTCCAGGATATACAATCAAGTCCGTCCTGCCCCCTTCTGAAACCTGTATTGTCGAACAAATAATTGCGCATGGTTTATAAAAACTGAAGGAATAGAAAATATAAAATATCAAGCTTCTAAATTTTTTATCAAATGCAAATAACAATATCTATAACAGTCCACATATATAAGTCTGCAGTATACAACACCAGTTGATGATGACGCCGTCAAATTAACGAATACGCTCACCAAATCTGGGTTTCACGAACTTCGCCAATTATATTACTTGCTTTATTGAGCGCCTAAAAAAAATACTTAGTTCAACTGTTGTATCTAAAAAGTTGAGCTGTGAAAGTACAAAGAAATTCTAGATGAAGAAATAACATAACATACATTAAGCATCTCAGCTGCTTCCTTTCTTCTTTGAGCCATAACTGGACTTTCAGTCAGTAATTCCTCAAGTACTTCACGTTTATATAATTGCTGTACGAGCTCACTTTGTAAATTATCCTGGAAAGTTGAAATTAGTCTCAATTCTACACAAAATTCTTGGGGAAACCCTTTTCCTACCCATCTTCTTCTGACATAAATAGAAGTATGTATAAGCAAAGTACTACTTTTGTTTATCTCTCGAAAAAGATTCTTGCAAAAAGTTGATAAATTTGTGGAAATTAGTAAATATTTTGCATGAAAATACAAAAAAAAGAACTTGACGTACGCGAACATAATTCACTAGAAAATGCATAATAGCTTTAGGTACTGTATCCTGGACATTTTTCCTGACAATCATGAAATAACATCGGATGAGTCGTTCTGCAAAAATGTGCAGTCACTCTTTCTAACATTGTTAGCAGTGAATCGAATGTTTACAGGTGTATTCATAAAAATAAAAAGAGAAGTAAGCATAAAAAGCCAAAACTAATTAATCCAGAACTTTGGTAATGAAGATGTGTCCAACAATATAAAGAATAACAATATGCATTCAGAAATCAACGAAGTTGACCGCAGAAGTGTCACAACTATGGAGAACCTGTTTAAAGATATTACTAGGACTATCTAGTAATTCGATGCAACATATCTGATGATGATATGATTGCGTGTCAGGTACGGCTGTGCAATGGCCTAACGAAAAGAAGTTCATGATGACAAATCGTTCGACACAGTCTGTCGGCCGATTAAATGGTAAGTTCCATTATCAAACAATAAGACAGACGAAGCGCGAAACTTACCTATTATTTGGCAATCTTTTTGCTCACGAGCGGTCAACTTTCGTGTAATTGTTTTTTCTGGTACTTCCGGCAAAAAACTCACAGGTTTGCGAGCTGATACAGCTGAAATAATAATGCTAATGTAGTAATAGTGTGAAAGGTGATCCAACAAAGGTATTAATATCTTGAGGAAAGACGTTGCAGTTGAGGCATTTGATATGATTTATTTCTTAATAATTTGCGTGTATGCTATGTTTTTCTTTTATATCTATGGTGACGACTAAGACATTTAGCGAAATGGGCAACTTAAAAAATAGAAATTACGTAAGGCAATATATATTTCAAATAGCATCTTGAGAAGTTTTGCATTCCAAAATAACAGATAATATCAATAGTTACGAAAACTTCAGAAACTCACGCGACAGTACTGACTCCTTGTCTTTCGTATTTCCACCAAAAAACCAACCGGTGAAGCTTGAAATTTCGGTCGAATTCTACAATGCTCATATATAACTATGCCGGGCTAATTAACATATAAAATAACTGTTCACGAAATTATTGCAAAATCAAATAGCAAATGAGCAAATACTGTCTTGCACTTCCCGCAGCAATAAGGTTCAAAAACTCACGAACGCTTTTATTTCTACACAATCAATTTTTTTTTTAGCATAGTTTTAAAATTATTTGTTCTTTTGCTCATTTTGCAAGACTAATTTAAATAAATGAATGGTAGAGATTTAGAGACACAACAAGATAAGAAAATGGATAATTCATGGATAATTTAAGAATTCTTGCCTGCGTTCCGACTGAACTTCCAGCTGAAGACGATACACCCGTAGTCTAAAATAGCAAAAATAAGAGAAGTCGACAGAAGACTGTACTGTGAAGAAATCGTAAAAGATCTACAATTTTATGCAAAATTAAAATACCGCAGAATTCTCGTGCAATTTATGCACTGGTGATTCAGTTTGAGGAACGCGTTTAATAGATCGTTTCGAATCATCGTCGACACATACGTGCTCCTGAATTATCTCAGTTGAACAAATCTTTCCTAATAAGAGATATAATTTGAGCAAGAAATATAATTTGATAGATGGTTAAATTCCAACTTCGTCATATGGAATTTTTCAGAAAGGTGAGCTGAAAAATGTCATTAGAAAGAAATTTCATATGTGACATGTAGTTTCCAAACTAATAACGCAACAATTGAAATGCTTTTTTCTGCTGATAAATGCATATTTCTGCGCATTACGATATCTTTGAAAGCAAAGCCAACTTGCAACAAACTAAGTTGTAGAAAACTTTAATGAAGATAGCACATTTTCCCGACCCATTTTCTTGCAGATGATTGAAAGTAAAAAAATGTAAGCCTTTAACAGATTGCCAAGTGATGCATCAGCGAATTCCGGATGCTTCGTATTGATATATGCAAGTTCAATTGCGACCAAATTTTCAACAATTTCATTTGTTGGCTTTAAACGACTTTTCAGGACATTACTTACTACTTCATTTATTTTGTCGTACAAACGAGGAAACCGCTGCATTTCCTGCTGAAAATGAAAAAAGCTATGGCAATCGGGAGAAATAAATCCTTATTTGACAACTAGTTTATAACGACCATCCCAGAAATACTTCAACACCTGTTTATTTATTATTAAAAACAAACTAGCCATACTTTCAATCATCTTACGCTTTACATTTACCAGTGATGTACAACTAAGTCAAATATAGTTTTTTCGACCTTCTGCAATAGCCTCATTTTTTTTTAACTATATGCCTAAACATTTCATTCGAATTACTAGCTGATGAAATTATTCAGAATACGTAGTCTTAGTCAGTCTATTGACTAATACAGCATTTTTTTTTGGTCTGCTTTTAAGCCTACTGAAGTTTATCAAAAAAATATCCAATCGTCCCAGAATTACCAAACTGCTGCGTTATCAGCAGTAAGATGGTACCGAGGTGGGAGATAAATTATCACCAAGTAAGAAATTTCGAACATAATTTTAAAATCGATCTGAAGAGTAGAATCCGATTTTTTTTCCGATTTTGTTTTTGATTACGATCTGGAAAAATAAAAGATATCAAAATAATTAAACCTGGGTATGAATGCCACAGTGCTGCACAATTCGCTGCAATTCTTCATGCACAAGTTCCACGCAACGCAGACTGGGCTCTTCCAGTCGGCGAATTTGTTTTTTTACCAATAATTCAAAACTCACTTCCGGAACAAAAAGAGCCGGTCGAGGACCCTACAAAAATTAGTTTTAATGGCAGGTTATTTTAAACCCAAGAAAAAAACGATAATGTTTATTTTCTTCCTTTCAAAAACTATGATTTTACCGTTGCATTACGTATTGCTGTCAAAATATCAAGTTGCGTTAAATCACCCAATGGATCAATTGATTCTAGAACTCGACCAAATGTTTCATGGAAGATATAACATATGCGTGCTCCACCACACCTGCAATATTAAAAATTAAAACAATATTAAAGAATTCTAACAGTTATATACCTAACTGAATATACAAGAAAAGACAAAGAGAAAAACTAACAGCTCCGAGGTTTCGATATTCCTCGATGTGCCTTCAATAGTAGTGGTGTATGCAGTTGCAAAACGGGTTATAATTTGAAGCAAAGTGCTTCCATAATCCTGCACAGGTTCTCCATATGAGTTGAGCAGTGTTTGGCATTGCGCTATTAGGACATTTACTCGCATTTTCAACTGTGGAAGACATTCTCGTATATGGTGCATTAACAGCTGAAAAAAAAAAAAAAAAAATCATTCTCTCGCATAAATGAAAACATCATACTAATTTTAATCCTAAAAAATGTATAATATATAAGTGATACTTCGACCATTCAAAGGAGATAGAAGTTGCCTCTGGAATACGGAAAATAGGTAAGCCGAATTAACAAATCATACCAAAAATCGTATACTATACCTCCTACTGAATATGAATGATTGAAAAAAGTTACTCTTCGTAACAACGATCCTAACAATCATGAGCTTTAAATAAAAACAGGAATAAATCCTAATCTTTCTAATGAAAAAAATTCTCGTGACCATTATGCTGCAATGCTTGCTAAACGTTAATTTCTTAACGTTGCAAAACTCTTAGTACAAATTAATGAAATTTACACAAAAATTTAATAGAAAACTCAAGCTGAATTGGAAATTACTCTATTGAGCGTTTTCGATAAGTATGGAATTCCATTTCTGCTTGCTAATGTAGGATATTTTCGCTGCAGAAATGATTGCTCATCACGTAAACAATCATCGATTGGTTTTTTGTTCATGATATCCGCTTGTGATCTAAAACATGCTATTCGCTTTTCTAGTATCTGATAAACTATCAAATTACAAGCATGAAAACAATTTAACAATAGAGAATAGAAAATCAGTAACCTATTCACAACTCCTATAATGCCAAGCTTCACTGGAACAACGCGTCCGAGAAGAACTTCCATGGCATCAGTGCCATGATCCATCAGGTCAAGTTTAGTGAGTACAGCAAGCGTCCGACAACCTACAATTCAACTGTTAAAAACAGAAAGAATAACTGATGAATTCCTTAGCAATTAACTTTACAAACAGTGATGCGAAAATAAACAAAACAAAGTATCACCTTCCGGATCGACTTCTCTAGCTAATTTCAACGGTTCTGAAGTAGCAAAATCTTGATTTGCTGGTGTCACGGCAAGAATAATAGAATTTGGATTCCCTATATAATTCATAATTAAATCCCGAACTTGAACCTAAAAATTTTCACTATCTTGAGAAAATTAACCAACAACGGAAGTTGATATTTAAAATTTCATTTATATTTAAACCATTTCCAATTGCTTGGAAACAATATTACGGCTAAGTACTTTGTTGGCTTTGTGAATACAGAAAAATCTATTAAGTGAAAACATGAATGCAAAAGAGGATTGGGATTTCAAATCACATCACTTTGCTTTAATCGAAAAACAGTTGGCGTCGCCGTTAGTATTAATTGTTTAAAATGCAGTAAAAAAAAGAAATTTATGACTTATCCGCACTTCAATATCTGTAGGCTGATCACCCACTGGCACTTTCGTCATTCCGGGTAAATCTATGAGCGTTAAATTCACTACATTAGGCGAACAAATTTTAAGATGGATTGGTATTCCCGATATTCCCTGCAAAAAATCCATAAACTCGTAGATACATGAGGAATTATATCGATAGTGACGATTACTAATTTAAAGCCAAGTAAAATTTCACTTACTTTGTTTCTCCCTGTAATTTTCTCCGTTTCAAGTTCGATTTCTTGCCTTACTTCATCGAAATCTGTGAAAATCCTTTCTTTCAAGTGACCAAACACAGCCCACTCAGTTGCATTTATTATTATACCTGATGTTATTCTTTTTAACAAATGAAGAAATGCATCATAAATTTTGACGATAATCAATGTTAGAAAAAATTAGAGTGCATTGGGAAAAATCAAAACGTACCTTTATCAGTAATCCTAGCTTCTTTGTCATCCGTAAGTATATTGACTAGCTGCAAAATCAATGGTCGTCTGGTAACAATACCAGTCCCACGAGGTAGGAAATCCCGACCAACAATACCTTCTAAGACAGAACTCTTACCTGCACTCTGCAAAAAGTAAATAGTGCTATCACGAAATCAAATACAACAGTGAAAATTAAAGTTAAGAAATTCCGAAGCAAATCAATAATCTGAAGCACTGAACCTGTGAACCAACGACGACAATCTGCGGCAACTGTATTTCTGCCTCACGAGTGCCAATTGCAGAAAAAACCTCTTGCAACTTATTGATAACAGGAATAAGCGATTCCATGAATACTCTGAAAAGATAATTATAAATTACTGTCATATTTATATAAATAAAACTGTTTAATTCATATTGCTATCCACATTACCAATGTATCAAAACAGAACACAAGAACAGAGAATTCAGGTAATCTTTCACAACAAACTGACCATAAATACAAGTACAGACTGATTTAAATTACTTCCTCTTCTATAATAGCTAGCCAAGCCAATGAGATGGTAATAAGCAAATACAAGAAGGGAAAGGCACATAATGGAATATAACTGCTGACGGAAAGTGTCTTATTCAAAACACTTTCTTAGTTTCCCATCATTACTTGTCCAAATGTTAACAATCTAAATAAACTTACTGGCTATTTTTCGAAAGCCTTTCGTTAGTAGCTGTTGAATTCGATTCCATCAAATGTATCTTAGTCGTGCTCTCCGTTGCTACATTATCGACGGCGTTATCGTCTTTGATGTTACAAGGAGACAACTCAGTGCTTCTGTGATTCGATGCTTCCTCCGTCTTGATTTTCTATAAATCTTCAGAAATAGAAATTTCTTTCATTCCATTTTGTTACACTAATTTATTTGGTATTTCATTAAAGCGCAATGAATCTTGAGAAAGCTATGCCACGATTTCCAACGATGTTCTCACGCGATTAGTATACAAACAATTTGAACGCAATTGAGTTGTGAATTTTTCGAAGTAGAATATCATTTGATCTATTTAATTTACCTGTATTATCAATATTTTGTGTGGGACAAGAAAAAAAAGTGCGGTATTTTCATTCTATTTCTTGCTTAATAATAGTACTTAAAGTTCAAGGAAATCATAAACAATCAACTTAGAAGGCTCGCAGAAGTAAATATGATGAACTGTCCCATATTATTGAAAATTTATCGAAATGTGGAATAATTTTCAATCTTAACATAGAGGTGATAAGATTCGATAAACTTATGAGACGAAGAGCGTATCACTGTATATAGAATTTAAACAGTGCCGCTCTAATTTCATAAATTAGGCGCGAACGGTCAACCGTAGAATGTCCTGCGGTCATTTGTGGCGATTTAAGTAGATATGTTAGGAAGATTACTAGATAGATCTACAAGGTATATGATAGATATGTGTGTTACAAATATATATATATATAAACAACCGTAACCAGTTTACATACTGTAATGAGCTATCAAAGTTAGTTTTCCTAAAAATTCCGAAGAAACAGAGAACAAATTAGGCGACACATATATCAAGCTATAACCGACGAGAATTATGTTGACTAAAAATGTTAAGAGGTCAAATTTAAAAACTTAATTAATCGAACAAGAGGATTCAATCCGATAATCAAGACCAGAATTTTGTCGTCATTTCATGCAGCCCACTTGTAGCATATTTTTGGGATAAGCTCATTTCATGCTAGGCCTAATCATAAGAGCAGAGGAGTTATATTTATCAGGCTCAAACTAATATCTATTAATCAGTTGCGCGAATGTGTTGGTGAGCGGTTGGGTGCATTCTGGCAGGTTAGAATTAGATGGTGTTGTTCCCCGGGTTGTTATTCCCTAGATGGACGTGATCTGGTGTATGGCGGGTGGTAATCTCAATACTTCCATTATTCATTGTGATACGTTTAAAACGAGTATTAAAAAAAATTGGATGAGAGAAAGAAATGCGAGTCTTCAATGTATTCGTTGAAATTCCGTCAATTTATAGATCTCATTCTTGATGATTTATGAAATGGTATGGTATAGAGAGAGAAAATAAGGAACCGTGAACGTATGGATTGAAATCCTAGTGAATTTATAGATAATCCTCAACTTTGTTCCTTAATTATCCCTCATAATTTGTGAAATAGTAAAGAGTCTTAGTTTCTGGCAGCCCTAAAAATTTAGCTCGTTGGGAATGTTGCCAAAAACTTTGGATTCAGCTCAAGATACAGAAGGAAAAAAAAAAAGTTACAGAAATGAGTAAAATGTACAGTTTTGGTATGGATTACAAGGAAAAATCTCTTATGATATCTTTTGAAATATTCGTTATATTGTTTATATTTTTCTAAAATGTCGTTTCGCAGAAATTTTCCCTTTTCTTTTTTTTTTTTTTTTTTTTTCAAATTGTTTGGTGTCTTAATCAATGAATAATGGCTGACGTCATAGATTATCTCAGAAGCTTCTTGTTCTTACATACCCAGCATGTTGTCGCATTATTACAAGATAATGCTACATTGATTAATAAATCAGCTGTAGTCCACGTATTTCTATGCAAATTACATTTATTTTCATTTCAGACTTCGCACCGTACTGCTTACTGGAATCGTATTGTGCGTTCTAGGATTTTGTGGTGTATAGGAGGTCAACCCCATTACATCCATATCTTAAGAAATCTTAGATATTGGTTTGTTCATAATCTATTCATTATTTATGACGATCATGTCTCATACGATTGCTTATCAAATTTCGAACATTACATGATGTAGAATATACGAATAATACTGCTCGTCACAAGTAGTACGACTAATAGGATTAATACACAAGAGGAATGCAGTTATTTTGTGATCAAGTTTTGCTTGTTGTCAAAAATTGAAATCGATGAGTTGGATAAGGGATTCCAGGAAACAGAAACAAGATTCGGTAACATACAGATTCTGACAAGTGTTCAATACATATTGAGTTAAAGGCTGCTACTTCTGATTTTTTGATAAATAATAAAAAAACGTTAGAATGCTTCAGGTACTCTAGCTCTAGAGCAAACGGATATAATACCTGGATTCTGCACTGGCAATTGTTCAATACATATTGAGTTAAAAGGCTGCTAGTTCTGTTTATCTGATAAGGGCTATTAATTGTTCTCTATTAGTTCAGGAAATAAAATGGGTGATGCCATGCTTGTTAAAAAGAGACCTGTTTCAATCGATGAAATGAATCTTAAATCCATACAACGACTGGATCCATGTGCGGTAGCAATTGTGGACAAGGTTTACGAATTTTATCAATTTACATTTTTTTTCCTCTGTTATTTGCTTTTTAATCAGTATAATTTGCAACCATTTGAGAAATTTTCAATAAATAATATTTCTTGATCCTGTCTTGTGTGATCTAATTTTAATTGAATTTTGTTGCATTGGATGAAATTGCAACTAGTTCTAGAAATAATTTTCTGAAAAGTATAGATCCATTTTTAGTTTGAGATTTATTCTAGACTTAGACTTCTAAGCATTAGAAAGCCAAGTAGCATTGCCTACAGTACTTCTCTTTGTCATTTGTTCTCATAAAGGAAAAATTCAAAATAATTGATTTTATAGGCTGTGCATGCAGCGCTGTACCAGTTTGATAAATGCAGGACGCAGTGGGTGAAGACCGCGATCGAAGGTCCGTTATTTCTGTACAAACGAGCTGATAAGCCTTTACACTCATTAATGATTGCAAATCGTCAATCTCTCGAAGATCACATCGAACCGATCACATCTCCCTTGCGATTCTTTCTTGAAACTCCATATTTGTTCATGAATACTCAAGGTATGTTGCACTAGATATTCATATTTCATGCAATGCACACCACGGTTACTTATGAATTTTCATTTAGAAAGCATTATGTTTTTTGTTAGTTGTACTTTGCGTTTCTATTTTTCTAACCCAAAATTTTTTTATAGAAGGTGAGATAAGGGGTTTCTGGTTCTTTGAAGAAGAGGATTGTACGCGTTTATATAAATTGCTTGTAAAGCTTGCTTCTGGTTCAAGTCCATCGACATCTGCCAATATCAACAATCCGAAAAGAGCAGTGTCAGTTAATTCGCAAAATGGATATAGTGCGCATTCAAATACTGCTGCAGGGAGAGGTGAAGCTAATTGATTGTATCTAGTCAATATTTTTTGTAAATCTTTAGATTAATTTAAAAAGAAAAAGTTTGTAATGCTAGTGTTGACAATAATTACGTATATATAGCTTTTGTAATGGGGCATCAGTTTTTATAATCTGTTTTTCTAGACTAGTTATGCGCTTCAGTATACTTAACATTTTCCACTTACGTTATTGTTTATTGCGGAGATCAGATGACGAGCAAAAGATTGAGAATCAAGTAGTGTACATCAGCATCAGTTGCTTAGTTTGTTGTGTTCCTTATCCTCACTTCAATGGTATTGGACAGTACGATTTCGTCTTAGTGCTCCTGGTGTTCAATCGGCTCTTTTTTACTTATACATCGTAGTTTGGGGAATTTGCGCAATTTCTTTGTTTCTTTTCATGTTTTACCCATGTTATTAAAGATAGCCGTTGTAAAAAACTGGATCAGATGCCGGCTTTGCTGCAGCAGCTGCTTTCGCAGCAGACAACCGCTAAATTACCGAATGTGCCGATTAGAGGTGCTTTGAATGCAGATGAGATTGAAAGACAGCTTATTCTCCGAGGTGCTAAGGGCGAAGGTGATATGGTATCGACACAAAATAAATCGCTTGCGAAAGTGATGGGGTAATTTTTGATGTGGTTTTCGAAATATATTTCCAGGCTTACTGCCATAATGCTGGTTGCTGCTGATGTAAGGTGTTGTTACGAAGTAATAAACCTTAATTCGCAGCGGATTCTTAGTTTTCAGGTGCTACGATTACTTAAAAATCTTTTTTCTTTTTTTTTTTTTTTTAAGTGACCCTCCGGATGGCGGTTGGACATTCAGAGAGACATCTGTCGTAGCTTGTGATATCGATTTTTACATTTTTTATAAAATTACGCTTCTTCTGGAACTGGATCGTTTTTTAGGAAGCGTGTATCAGCATCAGAAGAAAACGAAGATGACATATCGAATTTAGTGAATAATCTCTCTCTTTGTGCCGCATCTTCCAGTTTGAAGGATGTTGAGAAGGTACGAATAGACTGGAATTTGAAGACATAATTATTAATTTTAATGTCATTTTGAGGTCTACATTTTTTTTTCAGCAGCGACCGAAGGGTGAAAATGAGCGCGATGGCACATCAAAGAATGATATTTCACAGGTTGCTTCCCTCACAAAGGATCAGTTATTGGTGGCATTAAAGCATTTATTGAAGGTTTATTTCGTTGCTTCAGTCTGTTCAGTTCTTATAATATGTTGATGAAATTCCGCAACACTGCCTGTTTCTTTTAGAGGGATGAATAGTTTTATCGTTTCATCACATGAGGTCAAATTTACTTGCAATATGAAGTCGCGAAGATTAACTAGTCACCTAGCTTTGTTTCAACACTTCATGATATTGTGGACATATCAGAAACATTTTAGTGATGACTGTATTGTTCGAGGAAAATATGCGACTTTTCTTAAAAAGTTATTAAATACTTAGGAAATGCTAAGCTATATGATTTTTTTTCAGGATGATGGCTTTGTAACACGACTACATCATGCATATTTGGATAGCATCAATACTCGATTGGGATTGCGCGATTAATACAGAAATAGTTACTAGTGAGTGGCCTACTGAAGAAAAATAAAATGAATGCTATCACAGAAGCAGCGATCAATGGATGCTTAAAAGCACAAAATTTTGCGTTAATTATTCATTGGTTGTTACTTCTGCTATACCATAATAAGAGTTATATCGTCTATTTCGTTTCGTTTTCTGTATATTTTTGGTAACTATTTTGTGTATCTTTTCGTCATTTTCATAGAATATGTTTCACACGATTTTAAGGTTGACGAAATATAAGGGTAATATGCTTTCTTTTTTATATATTCGTATGTACTTATGGCAGTATCATTTCGGGACAATTGATTTAATGCAAGCATTTTTCAGTTACCATGTATTATTTTAGAAAATATAGCATTGTTAAGTCATTAATATAATTGGAATTTAATTTTACAAGCCAAATCCTCGAATTCCTGATTGTAGCCTGTTATTTCATCAATAAATCTCATTAATAACCTGAAAAGTAAGCTAGGGATGCTTTATTTTACTTTGCAATTATCTGATAATTTTTAGTCTTTCTCATTTTTACAGTTACCGTGAGTGTGACTTTTTCTTATCCATTCCAGAAATTCTAGGAAGCAGTGTATTGGTTGTCCCATTTTATGGATTTCAGTGTCTTGGATACTTCTGTCGTTAAGATGAATGCCAAATTTTAGGAGGATAAAAAATTGCTTTTTATACTTTCTGTTCGTACAGTCGAAATGATCTTTTCAGAAGGGGAGCGGGTGGTGTATTCGCTCAAAATGTCATTTTAGTCATTCAACACGAGGCTGTATGCGTGGCGAATGGGGTGCGTGGCTTGCTGAAAAGAGATCAAATATTTCCAGTCAAACCGGTTTTATATCCGCTAATCCGGTTTTTATTAGTTCGGATTGCTTGATTCTTCGACCTGAATAGATGGCGACATTTTAATACGAATGGGCTATCTTTTCAAGTTTGTTGTACATTGGCTAATATTTTCACATAGGATAAGATTTTCGGAGTGTAAAAATCCCTTATCAATGGGAAAGACAATGGATTAAAATTGCTACCTAAGATGCAAAGATGATTTTCAACGATTATCTATCAGAACAACATATTCTGGAATAAGATCAGCGGATGAAACGATAAGAAAACGCCATTCCCAGGTCCCGTTATTCTTTTCCATTTCACATGTTGCGATACCTTCACGTCGAGTACCTTTCACGTTAAACATTATGCGGGTCCTATCTTTTCCATCCTATAACAAATTAATTTCTCATCGCAAACATGAAAAGGAGAGCACCGAAAGAAATGTCAGATATAAATAACGAAATCAAAAATAATTTCACAATTCAAATCTTGAGAAACTACAAATTTTACTTTTTTATAAATGTGATGTGGAACTTGCTTCATTCTTCCACGTCCTTCCACATATCCCATAATTGAATCGCCTAATAATTTGTGACATTCCGGATCTTTTTTGATTAAGGACAGTGCCTTTGAAAATACCGTTTGTGGTGCTCCAGGTGAGAGCATTTCCTCATACAATAAATATGCCATACCTCCCATAACAACCACTGACACTACATATGCCACGTACAGATATGCATTGGTTGCCTTTTCTTTCACTGAAATCCGAAAATTATCCATGATTTAATTCACAAATCTCAATTCATTCTCTAACAATATTTCAATTTTTAATTTAAAAAGAAAAAAAAAAAGGAAGAGACAGACAGACCCTACTTACTCTGGAATTCAACTAGAATATCTCATCGTGATGCAAGAATTTCAACATTTAGGTAATGTTAACGTACAGCAGACATGTGATCACTGGAATTTTAAACAAATTAATACAAAAATATTTCATGTTAGCCAGAAATTAAGGTATCAGTAATCACCTGTCACCAAAAACAGTTTACTTAACGGTAGAAAGTGTGGTCTGTATAGCAAGGAAACCAGTCGAAGATCCGCTACTAAATTCAGTGATACTGGGAATAGTTTAAACTACATAATTAGAATTCGTACAGAAATACCTTTCTCCACTGTAGTCTGCGATTCTTTCATGATAACTTTTTCCAAAATCGACTTGCTTTGACTCATTTTCATTTCTTTATTGCTTACTGACTCCACATTTCTTCTGGTAACCGTTGGAATTGAAATAAAACGATGTCGTAAAAAAAGTGAACATCGACGCTGAATAACCCGTTCAATAGCAATCAGACCGGTATGCGGTAGCATAGTTACTATCTAAAAGTTTCCATTTCTGCATGTTTCACTAATTCAACATATGCATTGATCACACTACACGGATGATCCTTCATAAAGAAAATCTGAGAGTGTAGGCTATAAACCACTACTCCAATGATCTCAGACAGAACACTTACCATGAAAGGAAGTAAAAGACATGACGAAACTTCCTTACAGTCCATTTAATTAATCAAGATACGATCAAGGAGTTATATTGTAGGAATATATTTATCTGGAAATCAGTAACCTTGTCTTATGCAAACCTGCTTATATGCTCACTCGACGAGTGGATAATAATTCTTCAATGAGCATAGCGCTCTGAAATGAATCCAAGATAACACGGAACACCCGTGATCTGCATCAGCCTAAATTCAAAACATTGGAAACGAACGAAATCCGTGATCTTGACGACTTACATTTGCACATTTGTCTCAAATAATGGTAAACTCGATAAAAGAAAAATTCCTATTCAGTTTACTGAAATAAACTAGAGGAAAGGGAATGATAAAGTGCCACAAGGTCTATAAATAGCAATGAACTGTATTGGATAACAAATCCGCAAATTGACAATTATATAGTTCGAATATAAATACAATCTGAATAATTCCTTTACTTTTAAAATCCATGCAAAATACAGTCTCCTTCTTCCAACGAATTCAACGCCATCTTTTCCTCAAAAAAACAGTATATAAAAATTCTTGAGTAGCAAATATATATACCAAGGCATACATTCGGGACAAAAAATAATCCAATCAATTCAACATTTTCCTTTAGATGACAAATCCAGAAAATCGATAGAATTGCCTGAATAAATGTCCACAAACTTATCAGCTCCAACATCACTATCCCTACATTCATAGTAAATAAACAAAAAAAGAAAACTGTAAATGAATCGAAAAAAAAAAAAAAAAAAGAATACATTCAATTATGCACATACATTTGGAGTGGTATTTCTTTAAAAAAGGCACCAACATTTAGGCTCTTTTTGTCACCACTCTAAACGAGGTATATACAGTTCGGAATTCATACATACGCGCGCAGAGATACAACGTGGATTAAATAGTGAAATCTCTAGCACGGTGCCAAAAACAATCAATCAATCTTACGTACAACCAAAAAACTAAAATTTGGGGAAATCTGCATAATGGCGGAAAGGCAGGCCTTTAAAAAACGCACAAAACATAAGATCAGGAAAAACCGTTATTTATGATAGATAACAATAGTTTGGCCTCAAGTCACAGAGACTGATATAAAAAAAAGTAATGCGCGATACTGCAATTACTGTCTTCATACTAATAATTTTATCACCTTCATACACTTGAATCTATTTTAAAAAAGAAATGAAAAGAATTCCTAGAATAGCTCGGAAGGAAAACCATTTTAAAATAAAGTTTATGAAATGTGAATTTAAATAACAGTGACCATAGTAGAAAGACATCAGTACAGTAAGGAAAGATGCACAATTTTAATAAACAATAATCAATCATCCTTTTAAGCGAAACCAAATCCCTCGGTACACTCACGTACGGCTAACAACAACATATCCCGAAGCTTGTCATATGTTTCATATTGCGGAAGATCCAACTGATTGAAACTATAACAATGATTTAACATAACTGAATGAATGAAAGGATAATGAAAATTGGCGAAAAACCTTCTACAGCTCAATAAAAATGCAAATACCATGTATGCGCTGTTGGTAGTCGATCTGAAGATCGCGAATCCAAATGAATGGAAAATTTCTGTGTACCATTCATACCCTCAAGAGCAGCAAAACCTTGCAGGGGAACTTTGCTGGTACCAGTAACGAATTGTAGAAACTTTGCACGATCTTCCTGTTCAAAAGAACGTAATGCTTTCCAGAACCATTGTATCTGCAATGATAGAATGATACATAATAACAAATGGATCAAATTAATAATGCGTTATTTACGAGCATAACAACTTGATTATGGTCAAATACATGCCCATCTACCAGCGGTTACGAGATTTCAGTGGTCTCGCATGACCTTTGATCTCACTTGTTCACGATAGAAGATCATTAATTTTTATGTCTTCAATTAATTACTTCTCATTACTAAAAGAACTTGGAAATTTGAGAGAAGAAAAGATAATCTATTTACCTGAGAAGAGGATTTAGTGTATGTCTTGTACTCTGTATTGGCATAGAGATCATCGATATCAACATTAGGAAGTCCACTTATCAATAACTCTAATTCTTGTTCATTAAAAATTGATATCAGATGCTTGGGAATTATTTCATAAAAGCCTTCCAAAAACGCTTTCAACTGTTGATTGATAGAGCCTACAAGGAAATAACTGCTGTGCATCATAATACACCAAACTGTTTAAAGTGTGTTTTCATTTGCTTACATTATTTACAAGCACCACTAACAACCTGAAATGCATGTTAGCATCAATAAATTATAAACGATTAAATCTGCAAATGCAAAACAAACCAGTCATTTTCATTTGACAAACGAGTTTCACATATTCTTCCTTATTCTCATCAGTAACTGGAATGGACGATCCATTTTCTTTCAGCATGCGCATTTTCCTAACTCCGAATTCCTCCACTTCCAAACTAAATGTAAGTTCAGTACCAAGATCTTCGATCGGATTATTGAGCAAAAATTCCAATGACTTGTAGAAACTAGGGTCCTGAAATATACCTTTACTGAGAAGCAATTTCCAGGGTAGATTAAAAGACTTCTCTTACTAATTCTTCTAGCATCCCCTTCATCGAACACTACCCCACTCCTCTACCCTACAAAAAAACCGCGCTTCATCTTTTGTTCGGCGAAAGAAAACAATACCTCTGACTCTAAATCCTGTGCCCGAACAGGAACACTTAGAATGTGCTTATAAAATGCTCGAGTAAAATAACATTCCAACAATTTGTTTTCATATATTGCCTTTGCTATTATTCTTCCAACAAACTGAAAAGGATTACTTAAGATTTTACAGGGACGAACCACACAAAATATATCGAAACAAGGAAATGGTAATTGAAGAGAGAAAGATTTTTCAGAAAAAGCCAAAGACCGAATTCAAGTTACAACCCATTTCTTAGGATCGAATTTAAGTTAGAACCATAAAAAATAGAAATAAATGCAAGAAAACCTTAAAATATTCCAAATGTTCCGGATTAATGTACGAAGTCTTATTGATCATATATGTTACACGATCTCCGGGAGAAGTTATAAAGAGTGCATAATTGGGATTGAAAATTTCCCGTGTGATTATTGAAAACCATTCACGCAGTAATCCACCAGCATCCTGTCCTTCTTCACCCTCGAAGATGATGTAAAATCTTGCTTTCCATTCCGGAGGACGCAGTCTAAATAATTCCCGAAAACTATCGCTGAATAAATGACTGCGACGAATCCGCACCGCTACGTCTTCACCTCTATAACGAAAATTGATTATAAAATCTTCCTCGATTCAACGTATAAAGTAAATGCTAATTTCAAGCAAACAATAATATTCCGAATGAAAATTAATGCAATTGATTAAAACGCAAACCTAACACGTTCATCGATTTTCTGCATCTGTTTCCGGAAATAGATGCGCTTGACATCAAAGTCCAGCAATTTAGGCATTTGAGTTAGTACTGCGAATGGGCCATCTGTTAAACTACCGCCACTTTGTCTCAGAACCTGATTCAACATATTCCGATGCTTCTCTGAAAATTATTCAGCAGTGAATATCGTCATTTCTAACAAATGACTGAATATTTGTAATAAAGACTGAATACAAAATTTAATAAGTTTGGTTGGCATGCTATGAACATTCAATAAAATTCATTTCATAACTCCTTGGGAAAAAAAAAACCATAGAGATGAAAGAGTGTTCAAGCGGTTACTCAGAAAGAAAGTGATATAGTCAAATCCCAGAATTCGAATCTTCCAGATAGATACATTATATACAGATGGAGGCATATATCTGTAATATACCTGCAAAATGAAGAAGTTTTTGAGCATCTGGATGCTCATGTAGTTTGCTTGGATCAACAGAAGACAATTCCGATCCATACACCAGAAAAAAGGCTTCAGCGCTTGGCTGAAGAGCTAAAGCTGCATGAGCATCTGCATTTGTGAGACGTTTTAGACATCTTGATACAAGTTCCCACAATGGTTCCAACGTACTCAATAATACGCTCATGCTTTCTTCTTTCTAAAACATTAGAAATAAATACAGCAAACAGAATGTATCTGTAAATAACTATCGTCAAAAGACGTTATGAACATTACAGGAATGCATAAAGAATTGAAAAGAAAAAACTATCATTAAAAATCAAAGATTTAATCCAAATTTAAGCAAAAAATAAAAACAGAACGTACAGAGGTTTGATGCCAGTAGAGAATGGAAAAAATTAGGACAGTGAATTCAAAAAAAAAAGAAGAAATTACAAGCCTCACCTCGGCAATTTTCTTTCTTTTATGTTCTTCGCCTGTATTGTCGTATACCACCTCCGCTACACGTTCATTATTACGCACAACTGTCGTGTCAAAAATCACGTCAACTTCAACACATCTTGCATGCGATTGCAGCACTTCCCTTATTTTCATGATTGTTTGCAGCGTTCTTAGAAATACGTTTTGGATGCCATTTTTGTCAGTAAGTGCTCTCATCGCTGGTAATTGTAGTTCATAACAGCCCGATGCATTCATAACTGCTCGTGAATTCAATATTCCACTGATCACAATTACTGATTCGTCATAACTATAATGGAAATTCATGTTCTCAACATCATTATTTAAGACATGAATTAGATTTCAACTGCCTGGATCAAAACATAAAATAGCAAAATTTATAAGCTCAGATCATGACTTTTTTGATATCGACCGGGAAAGACCAACAAGAAACTATCGTTTCTGTTATGATATATTGACTTGTAAAGAAGTCTAACCGATTAAGTGCAACTTTTGAGCCCGATGGTTGTTGCTCAAAAGATGATGAAGAATTTCCTTCACTGGGTAGTTCTTTCAGTTCTTCCTCAAGTCTCTCGATATGTGGTAAAAGTCGAGCTCCTAAACGTTCAGCAGCATTTATAAGAAGAGACATTATGAAAGATTTCGTGGATGGAGTGAGAGCACGGATCAATTCCAATAGTAAGATTCGCCCATCAGCTAAACCTTCTTCTGAACATTCACCTTCTGTCAAGGCCTGAAAATTTAAATTAAGATAGCTACATACAATACGGAGTCGAAGATAAAAAATTAAAACGAACCAAAACAATGTATTCGAGTTGCTGAGTGAGTGGAGGTCTTTCTGCTGTCGAATCTATCGACATTTTCGTGACAGTTTCAGCCGGTAAAGTCTGGACGATCTGAAAAAGTTAAATGCTGATAATTCTGAATGGGAATCACGAAGCATCCTCCATCACATCTCGAGAAATTAAATCATCTTTTCACTATCTTGAAAAATTCAAGAAATCGACTAAGCCAAATTATTTAATGTTAATCTCTAAAATAAAACTAATAAATAACTGACCGTACATATAAGGCGAAGCAACTTATCCTGCAATATCGACGAGGAGAGAATAACTGGACGTCTGATATGCTCCATCAATACACCAACAGCACTATCTTCAAGTGATAAAGCAGCCATGCTCGCATTAACGCCACCCGGTCCCAAAGCTGTTTCTAATGATGAACCGTGTCGATGCGTACAACGGGATGATATATCAGCTTTCGACAAGCTAAAAATATTAAGATGTTAAGGGAACAATTTAAACTCTTTTTAAAGTGCTTTAAAGGAACTTTCTTGATTGCTCCTAACAACCATATAAAATCAGCAACCAGTTCATGCAAGACTCCCAAATTTAAAATGTATTCAGAAAGTATGATTAAGATGCATTCTCAACTGAAGTTTCCAACTTTAAAGAAAAAAAAAAGCTACGGAATGGGTAGAAATGATGAATTAATGTATAATAAATAAAATAAAGATAATCGAAAATGGAAAAAAAAATGAAGACTTCATGACAATAACTTACCCGTGAACGATAGCCCAAAACTGCGAGAATGGTGGCGTATGCATTGGAGCATTGGAAAGAGAACCTGATGTACGTAATTTCGCAGGAAGAAAATGACCCGGATAAGTTCTTGCAAGATTGATTAGTGTATCCAGTACAAGACGACAGACTGTTGCTAAGATTGCCGGATGTAAAGCAACTGCAACTGCAACGCATTAAGAACTTCATAAAGACCTCAAAATGAACTGAGCAAAATTCAACATATTAAGTCAACTATGAGCAGTCATTATTCCATATTCACGCTTTTACTGCCATTATACACGCAACTGGATTAAAACTTCAACCTATATGAGTACTCTTGAAGAATTTGACTGCTTGTTCATGTTGCCCGATACCACTGTGCACACATATCTGATCTAACCAGCCAGACACTGTGCCCGCAAAATCTTCATATTGAACAGCATCTTCGTCTACTTTGTCAAGCAGAGCAATCAAGCACCAAATTACAAAATCACATGTTACACTTTGTACGCAAAGGCTTTTGATTAGCTTCTGAAATGTATTAAAAATGTCTTTTTCAAGTCTATCGATAGCATATGAACCTCCACCGAATTCAATAGCTTACTAATGATACTTCTAATGAACAGATGAACAACATCCTAAATGGCATTTAGCTAATATGATGAACAATCTGCAGAGAGATAATGGCAATAATAGATAACCTGCAAACGTTGAGTATTAAGACGGACTGGATCAATGAAAAAAAGGAGTAATAATGTAACAATGGCATCTCGATCCAATAACTGCGCAGCATTTTTCGAAGCAAGTGTAGTAAATCCAGCATGCGCACCTACATGAGTGTTGCTACCGCTTGTTCCAGGAACCGATCGACCATTTGCAGGTCGGAAGCGTTGGGTTGGTGCCAACATACGGGCAAAACGCATAACCTGCTGGAATATTGTTAATAAACTTCAACTAGATATATTTATCCAATTTGAGAATTCCCAGAGAAAACGGAAAAAGAGTTTCATGATGACTGGTTCAAAAAAAAAAATACTTGTGCTTCGTAAGATGCTCGCAAACGTCGTGCTTCAGCTGCAACATTCTGGGGTAGAACTTGTAAGACAGTATCATCCGCATCAGCGAGCACCTGTGCTCGCAGGGTTGGTGGAAGCGATTCAATTAATGCAGCTGCGTCATCTGCACCAACTGGAGTGTCTACAATGGACTCAAATCAAAGAAAAAAAGAAAAAAGAGTCATTCATTCAGCCAGTAACGCTAATACTGTATGTAACATATATAGAGAGAGAAAAAAAAGACGAACCTGCCGGCGGCGCATTGTTACTTTCCACTCTTTCCTGAGCTAATCGCACAGTCCTCTCATGCTGTGCTAAGATTTCTTCCTGCAAATCAGGTGGAAGTGCGTTTAGGAACTCTTGATCAAGCGGTTCAACTACAGGCGCTCCATCTTCACCATTTGCTTGTCCGGCTGCTTCTAGATTTGCGGAGGTTTGTATCAAACGCTGCGAACGTTGTTGTCTCATATGATCTCGAATCACTTCCGTACGTATATCTTCTGGTAAAGCTGCCAAAAACGCAGGATCTACACCTTCCGGAATTTCAATATCTGAACAACAAACCAAATTTTTTGGATTTTTATAGTGAACTTTATGAAGCGTGTTGCTCGATTACATGGAAAAAATGAGATAAACTATTCATGAAGTATAGAAGGGATGAATCACAGCAACAGAATCAATCAGTTAAGGCTATGAGGATTTTTATTCCTTCTATTTCAAACTAGCCTAGAAATTTAAAAAATCTATTACCTCCTAATATTTCTCTGAACTCATCCTGGTTAGCATGTGAGGTTTCAGGTGCAGATTCAGGTGCATTTAGTTGCTCCACGTTCCCTAAAATAACTTCAGTAGCAAAATCAGAGACAAAAGTCAGGTTGAGAATGTGAATATGCTATTCCTCTTTCCCTTTCAGCCAAATTTTGTTAGCAAGTATAATTTTTTTTCCTTTTTGAAAAAAATATTTCAAAACATAAAAATAGTAATTTCAGTATTTCTCTATGCACGAAAGAATTAAAAGAATCGAAAAACAAATTCAAACAGAAGTAATCTTATACTTACCTTGCCCTTCAGTATCGTCTGCAATAATTGGCATTATATGCATTGATGTGTCTGTTGAAATATTACTGTTTTCATTTGAAACGATATTTTCCTGTCCCTCTTCCAGTTCAGCAGTTCGCTGAATTTGATCTTCAAAATTTTCCGAAGCATCGTAATACAAAGTATCTGGAACAAATAAAGGAATGATTAGACAAACTATTGCATATTAATCAAATTTAAAGAAGAAATGCTGTCCAAATACACACAAAAAATAAATAAATAAATAAATAAAATCCAAAGCATAAAACACCTGACTGGTCCATTGGTTCTGGAGCACTATGTGTTTGGAATATTATATTTACAGATTCTGATGACTGTTCGGGCTGTGTATTAGCAATAACATCGGCATTTCCAGCGTCCTATATTTCATAAGCTTTTTTTTTTTTTTTTTTTTTAAATTTAAAGACACGAAATCGGCAAGCAATATGATACTTTGAATTAATCTCTTCCATAATATCACCTCTTGTTGCCACTATTAATCACATGCGTATTTATACTGATGATGTAACGATTTTTAACCGAAGCTTAATAATAATCGATTGTCCTGCCGGTAGTTTTCTCAATTAAAAATGAGACTTATACTAACTGATATAAAAAAAAAAAACCAATGATCATGAGAAAAACATGTGTAAACAATGCTGAAAACAAACCTCGTGTTCTTCCTCATGTATAAACAATTGTGTGGTACTAATACTTTCATTTGATGCAGTATCATCCAGATTTCTCTTCGAAGTTTCCTCCATAACATCTTTTTCCGTTTTCAGTTTTATTTCCTCTTCCGTTTTCTTTTCATTTTCATCCTTCAAAAAGTCTGTTAGACTTGAAAAAACCGCAAAAATTTTTAAACATTCTTCAAATATTCTACAATCTTCAGCACTGAATCATCACATTCCGCAAATTTTATTTAACTGAAAGTTTCAATTAATTCGAAAGTACAAAAATGAGACTTAACAATTGGAACAATGAAATGAAACAAATAACCTTCTCAATAGCATCCATAACACCGGTGATATGAGATGCCACTATAACCCACAAGTACAAATGAGCATGACCATCAATCATCCTAGCAGCATCTGAAAACCGTTCCAGTGGAAGTGGGACTGATGTTTGCCGCCGATCATCACCAGCAGCTGTGGATGTACTATCCAATCCATGATCTTGCATCTGAAAAAAACTAAATGTATATATTTAGCATATGAGGACTTATTTTAATGAGTTTTTACCATAGAATATTTAAAAACTAATTACCACTACAGTTCTGATGCTTTAATCAAGGGTGAAACTTCGGGAATCAATTTCGATAGAAAAACACAAATGTTGTTACTTTAAACTACAACGTGAATCGACAAATTCTTTGTTTAAAAGGTTAGTATAGAATAAATTACATATACCATACCAAAAATAAGATTAAAATAACTTACAACGACGTTCAAGAAGCGCTGACGTGATGGAGCAACGTCAAAAAGATGAGTGCCATTAGCTGTAGAACCATCAAAGAGTCGTTCAATAAATTCACTTTGTGTGCCGAATGTTGTCCAACGTCGTACCGCATTCTGCCTGTGTAAGCCTGTTGGATTCACATTTCCAGCACCACGACGCTGACCAACCAGAAGGCGATAACTCTGTGATTTTTTAGAATATTCCAGTTTTATAGTAACAACTCTACACAAAGTAAAAATATCAAAAAACCCGTATGAAAGGCTTTCACAGTTCCTTCATAAATATAAAAAAGAAATTTACCGTAGGTCTTTGGCCTACGACACTATCACTGCCATTGGCTTGTGATGACCTCTGTAATAATGGATGCACAGAAGTAACTGCAGCAGACGATCGATCAGCATGCACAGATTCCATACCTGAAAACTTCATTTTAGAATGAATTTATAGTACTTTCTCTACGTCTTCATAGACTCTATAGAGAAAATGCTCACTAGTATTTACAAAAAGGCGAGCACCGGTGAAAGCACCATTTGTAAGAGCATCAATATCATCCAGATTTTCAACAAATATATTTGCATTGACAAAATTTTCCTCAGATTCGCCATCTTCAAATCGATCTGCGGGTACAGAATCATCTACACTATCGACTAAGGCAAAACGGCTTAATGCTCCCGGTTCCAATTCTACCATTCCAAAATCGTCTTCTTCTTCGACGCTCACACGTCCTTCTTCTATATTCAAAAAATTTTAAATTTTGTTGGACACAATGATCAAGAATTAACATGCAACATCAGCTTCTTTTGGACTGAGTATAGTATATGCTGACTTCTCTCACAGATCCGCGTGAGATCTCCACAGAAATAGAGCAAACTATCACACGAATATTTGCTATTTACTGGCTCAGTCACATTAAGAACCCTGATTCAGACTAAGGAAGTCATAAGAAAAAAATGGATTTCCTGATAAGATCAGTTCCTAAATCAAATATGACAAAGATAACAAACCTTCCATTACATCGTCATGCTCATCATCCGATTCATCATCCACATCCATTTCATTAATACCCGCACCTTCATCCTACAAAAACTAATGATAAATTCTAATTAATACTAAATTAATACATACGATTCTGAAATCAGGAAAAGCACACTGCTTTGAACACTAAAATAAAAATTTCATGCTAAACGATGCTTACCACATAGCAAATTTTACTTATATAAATTCAACAGATTCAATTTCCACAAAATTTTAGATACAAAAGTTGGGAAATAGTTCAGAATAGAATAAAATGTAACTACATCATCATCGTCATCTGCATCGTCTTCGTCTTCTTCACTTTCACTTGAATCTTCGACGACATCCGGATGTCTAGCATGACTACGATCTTCATCATCATCCGCACAGTAATCGTCATCATCAGGTCTATTTCGTTCAACCGTTACCTGGAACTAATCAAAGCGGGCATCAAACATCCAAATTTGAGAAGTGACAAAAAACTTCCCCAGAATCCTTTACTTCCAAAATATTTTCGGAAAACCAATTATAAAAATTAAGAAACTTAAGCTGATTTTACGGCTACTACAACGGGTTCACAGAAATGTTAAAATTATATCCGTTTAACAGTCACATCATAATATATTCGTAAACCGTCAGATAATCTAGTTAAAAGGGAAAACAGTAGAAGCGCAGTTTCTTTTAGAAAACGAAAATATCACCTATAAAGAGTGATAAATACCTCATGGGTCTCAAAACGATGTTCATCAGCAGTGCTACTTCCATCTTCGATATGTTGTTCATCCTGGGAATGCTCAGCCTCTCTTGCTGTTACTGTGGCTGATGCATCGTTTTCTGCTGCTGCAACTAAAGTTACAGATGCTGACGCATTCTGAGTCATTGATCGTGCTTCTGATGTATTTTCTGCCATTGAATTCTGTGCAGCATGATGGTTACTTAAATTGACAATGGATTATTTTCATCGATAGATCAGGAAGATAGTTTGTCAAGACTCTAACTAGGATCCCCTTTTTTCCAGTCGGAAGAACAAATGAATGAACTGCCTTCATTATCCAATCCCATTTCGCCGGAAAGGAGTGACAGTACCGAAACACGTGGCAAATATTTCTTATAGCAATAAAAATTAACTATGAAATTTAGAAGGAACCTGTTGATTGTACGCGTCAACTCTTCCAAAACTCGCAGAATGTAGTTTAATGTTTCAATACCCTCTTTCGTTGATAGATTCAAATACCATGGTATTCTACTCAGCTCGATGCAAACACGTTTCTTTACAATCAAGCGCAAAATTGCATTTGAATTTGTATTATTGCGCATATCTTGCGATCCTGTAGGACATGCTTCACGTGCCAATAGGAAGAGATCCGATAATGTCCTTAGCTAAAAATATAAAAAATTCATATTCGCATTTGTATTTCTTAATAGCTTACCAACATTTCAATTTTTAATTTAAGCTCTCTTCCGCAATTATACCATGATTTGTTTCAATTTCCAAATTTATAATACCAAATATGTTTAAAAAACTTTAATGCATCACGTCTAGATACATCACATTTATTACATATTTTTTACCTTGGTGCATGCTGCCATTGAGTCAGCTTCAGAGAAAACAATATGAAGACAAGAAATAATACTTGAGATCAACGCTTCCTGAGCCTAAAAGCACAATTTAATGATTGGATTTTGAATTCATCGGATACTAAAAAAGAGAGAGCAAAATACATATTTCTGAACGTTCAACTCGCACATATCATGCTGAATAGATTACACGTACTTTCGGTGAATGATTGCATGAAGCGACTGCAGCTACAAAAGTCTTCACAGCCATAGAGAGATTATCGGCAGCAGAAGAACCATTTGCAACAATACATTTGCTGAGGAGAGAAACCATAAAAGGCTGCCCATTAAGATCATGCGATTCAGCAACTAGTGTTGCTACAATACTGTAACTTTTCGCCAATTCAGCAATCAATCGCACAAGTGATGCACGATTTATCACTCGATTCGAATCTTCCCACGAAAAGTCCAATGTGTGATTCAGTAAATGCGTCAACACCTGAAATAAACCATGTAACATTTTTTTCTTCTTCATGAATGTTTCCATCCAAAATGCGACCTGATTATGACTAAAATAACTAGCTTTGTTCTCGTGATTGGAACGTACGTGATCCAATTCCATAATATCAGTATAATTTTAACCTCTTTATGGAAGATTGGCAAGGATAACCCTATGTCTTGGTATGAAGAAAATAGGCATCTTTTCTTGCTTTATATAAACTAAAACATTTCCACGGAACCCAGCGATTGTAAAATCATATTACTAAAGAATTTGCAAATAATAATAGTTAACAATAATAGTACCTGCTTAATAGGTGAGCAGGTAGCCCACTGCTTACAAGAAGGATCAACAGGAGTCATCGGTAAAACGGTTATCTGATCCTTCTTTTTTCGCGTAACACGTTCCATAGTAGCAGCAAAAATTTGCGGATGACGTGCGCATAGTGGAGAAAGAGCGCGTATAGCATGTAACCAGTCACGAGTTGTTCGCGGTGTCCTAAAATCTTCAAATGATTCCAAAAAAAAAAAAAAAAAAGGCATTACAATTATTCTAAAAGGAATTTTTCTTACTAGAATCAATATGACCTTCCATAACTTGCAAAAAAAAAATGATAAACTAATCTGAAAAAAAAAAAAAAAAAAAAAAAAAAAAAAACGGAATAATAAATCTACCTAATATGATTCCATCTTGTTAAAGGCGGATTGATAGTGTAACCACCTGCAGCAATTGTACGCACCGTTTTTTCGAAAATCTGTCGTACTGCAATCTCATCATCAAGACAGTGACGAATGATAAGAGCCGCAAGAAGAGCTGATGATGGTACTGCGGAACCTGACACATTTATCACTGTTTGCACGCCCCCCTGCTGAAAATCATGTCACATCGGCATAAATTGTGTCTTCCCTAGCTAGCAGAAAATTTTTTACAAGAACCAATAAAATTACTCAGTCCTTAATCATCGTTGAATGAATGATATTATACTTGGAGCAGCTACATTAAATTAATTCCCTTAGGCAAGCCTTTATCACTAAGTATCCAAATTTCGACACTGGAACCTTACCGTCTAACCAGAAAAGGGACCTTGTGTAATGATACATTCCTCCTTGAAAACCATTACATAGTATGTAATAATTACCTAACAACAGAATTTTTCTTGCAGCAAAATCATAACCCAGCGATATGAAGTTCCCTAATCCGTTTTATTTAGAAAGAATCTATATGCAACCTGCAAAAATTCTCTTGCAATTCTGAAGTCTCTCGTAATACGTGCGGCCAAAATAAAAATTGCGTGGATCGAATTTGCATCTATACTTGATAAGCCAAGAAGGCCAATGACAGCTGATACAAGTCTGTCACGCACTATCTCATTCCATTCTTTATGCTCGTTACTCTAAAATAATAACATTGCATAGAGGGGAAAATATGTGAAAAATTATCATTTTTTAAATAAAAAATTTAATAAATTCAATTATTTAGTTTGCGCATCTGCGACTGCAAACATCATTGGTGATGACGTTATGCACGGCAGACATAACTACGTACTCCATTTTTGAAGAAGTTCAAAAACTTACGCAAAAAAGAAATATAAAGCAAATACAGAATACAAATAAAAATTGAATAAAACATCGCCATATTTATAAATAAAACCAAACTAATTCCAATTCTCGAGATACTCAAACCAAAACCAAAGGATAACTGCTATATTATAACCAATTCAAAAGAAACATCAGAGAATAATTGCAATATTATATTTTACAATCCTTACGAAACTTTAACAGAATTATATTTTCCTACGAACGAAACCTAAATCTGTCATACTTATCGTACTAAAAACACAACTAAATAATCTGTCACTAGAAAAATTAGTTGAATAAATAAAAACTACAAAAATAAAACAAAATAATTGAAAGGGTAATCAGCAGAATAGTGTGCCCAGCCCAATCAAAGAAAAAATTCCAAACAAAACACACAGTTATCAAGTCGATCTGTCTAATCCACTCATTATATAATCGCCCTTGCAATTTTCGCCAAGTTTAAAAATATTAATTGCAAAAAAACCTCAGCAAGTATTTCGGATAATACAATTCCATCCTTCAAGCGACCGGCAATTGTAATTGGTCGTTCGATGTGAGATTCAATGCTACGGTGACTCATTGATGGAAAATCAACAGTGTATTGACGGCCTCCTACGCTTACGCTACAAGTTCTTCGACCAGCAAGAAATGCATTTGTGAGTGTATGCGAGGCCGCAGGAGGATAATTAATCCAAGCAAATACGCCACCTCTTTCATCGGTATCCCAGTATTTCCAAGCATATGATTCAATAGCCTTAAATCACAAAAAATTTGAAAAAATAGCAACGAAATCCACAATTACTCAACATTACTATTTTTAGAATGTTCATGATAAGGACCTTTTCGACTTTATCCTTGCTATCCAACAATTTCAACATTTTATCATATAGATCTAGCCACAAGCAAATTGGTGCAATAAGCCTGAAATAAGCAAAAAATGGGATACATCATCCTCATTTAAAAAAATGCTGAATTACAATGAAAACGAAGCATCTTTCTTACTATACGAGATAAATTCAAACAACTCACCTAATAAATGCAGGTCTCTTTAGACAATGTATGATAACCATGTCAAGCACAGAAATCAAAACACTATGAAGACGATACTCTGTAAAGACATCCATATAAGCAGTAGCAATACCAGGCCACATCAAACATACAAAATGCAAACGAGTTGCAAGCGATATAACTGTCTTCTCGTCAGTCTGAAATTTGAAATTCGTCAGTCTGAAAACTTGACTGAATAAATCGACTAATCCTGAACAATCGTAGCGATACTCGTACTCAGTGAAGTGAATAACATCTTTGTAATTTTAAGCAAAATAAGTTATATTACATTCTATGACTTTCCATCTGAATTGTAAATTAGTTTCATTCTATAATATTTCTGCAAACTCAACTCACAAAAATATGGTTAATTTATAACAGTATTTCCGATTTTGAAAATTGGATGATGCCAATACTCATCATCATGCAATTTTTCTAACCTCGTCACAACGTAATTCGTCCACCATCAAAAGAATATCTTGTACCAAATATTCACCAATAAGCATATTTTTTCTCCAGTCATCATCCACTTCATTCAAGATTGCCAACATAATTTCCGATGTACTGAATACTAACTCTGTTCCCTGTTCCATCAAATTCAAAAGAACTGGAATGACCTGTAAAGTATAACTTTCCTAACACCGTTTCTGAATAAAAAAAAATTCAATTCGAAACCTCCTAATTTCTTTATGATGAACTTGAATGTTTGAAATTTGAAGCATTAGGATTTAACAGAATAAAGTGCAATATGTTAATAAATCCAGTTTATCAATTTTGTAGAAGCATGAACTACAATAATAAATTGGTTTTGCGAAGACAAAAAGGAGCAAATTCATGGAAGAAAAAATGAAAACATAATGAAAAATTAACATTTTTTAGTTTCAACATCATTTCTCCTCCACGCTTCTTTGATACATTATTCTTAGATCAAATGTAATTTTCAACGAGAACCGATGTTAATAGTAAAACACTATATTCAGATGAATAAATAATAAAACCTACATCTTTGCACAGGCTGGATAATACAAGGCGTGTGTCGAGTGAAGGTACTTCGTTCAAAGAAATTGGTTCTTTCAAGAGAACATCTTCGAATTCCACATTCAAATCATTATTTTGGCTACCACTTCCTTCTTCTGTATCAATCTGAGAAAAAGTCAATTTTTAAATGAATTTCATATCAACAAAACTATTTTTGTCACCATTTAAAACATAGTTTAGTAGCTGACTTCATCAGCATCAATCCTTTCATCAGTTGACGATTGGCGAAGTCTGCCTAAGCCATCAGTTGCGATCAGATATTCGGCAGCCTCCGGAACAGTTGAATACTCCAACAGTGCATCAACAGCAGCATCACGATCGAATCCCATATCAACTAAGAGATCAATACTTGCTCCATCAAGTTCTGCTTCCATCCTGAAAACCAGTTATATTACAGATGCTCAAAGTAACGACTTCGACAATACTAAATAAAGGTGGAAACCATTAATTGGAATAAATGTTTGAACTAGAACCTTATTACTAGTCTTGAAAAAAAAGCAAAAAGAAAGAAACAATGGGTCTTGATGCAAATCTTAAAAATCATTCAACAATAAGTGACTATCTTTAGAAATTAAAAAACAGAGAAACAAAAACTTCTTGCGATCTTCAGATGTTGTTATCACAGCCTGCCTTTGTTTTTCGGTCAAAGGCACAATTCCTTTGACTATTTCACGATATATCGAAACAATCATGTCACAGATGTTAAAATTAACGGCTTCGCTTAAGGGTAATGACGATAGCATGCTGAATACAACATTGGCTTGCCGGAAGGCATCCTGAAAAATATAAACGAAGCAAGATAAAATCTGAACAATACTTTGAAAAATCGAAATCTCCAAAAAAAAAAAAAAAAAAAAAAGTTAAAACCTGCTGGCATTTTGTGAGATATTTCTCGGTTGGAAAACGTTTGGCTTCAGCAAATCTTTCAGACATTTTATAACGTGAATGGCGAAATGCATGCGCATTGACCAGTCGTTCCGTTAAAGACAACCAGGCTTGTAACAACTGACCCATTTCCACTAGAGAACAAAACATTTAGTTTACCTTGATATGATTTTTCCAAATTACAATCCCCTATAAAGTACTTTAACTGCCGCTACGAATAAAAGAACATTCCACAAGTCCAGAACATAAATAGCGTACAGAAGACTAGATATCCCAACACTTCACTATCAGTACAGAAAACAGTCCCTAAACATTGGTTATTAAACAAAAAAAAAAAAAAATAATCACTACTATCGTAATAATTACATTTCAGTTACATACCACAATAATTTTGATCATGATCAGGTCCGAAGTAATTTGAGATAATGTTGAAAAACGTATCATGGGTACCAGTACGATAAAAAGCGGAAAGCATTAAATGATAGGGACTCTTCCGTTCATCATATAAAATGTTGCTGAGATTGTTAATCCAGACTGCCAAATATGGTAACCTTAAAGATGAAAAATAATCACTTAAAAGCTTACTCAATTTTTTTCAACAATTTAATCCATACAATCTTTTTTTTCTTTTTTTGATTTCAAAAATTTTCAGAGAAACTAACATTATAGCTGGATCAGTTTTATCGTAAGGTTTCCATTCCAGGGCTTGTTGGAAACCTTTCATTATTTGCAGTGCTAGTTGCACAGCATTTTCGCATGGCGTGCCACCCTCATTTTCCTGAATTCTTCTCGTTCTAGTCATCCCACCAATAGATATTTTGACGAGCATTGTCATCAACTCAGTACATTGTCGGTTACAGCGATTCAGTGCACTGGTTCCTGATTTTGAGCGAAGCCAGTAGTCATCGACTAAAAAATATTAGTATTACTGTAACCTTAAAAACGTCTCAGCAGTGAGATTTCTCGATAATCAATAGCTCATTGTTAGAAATTTTTTAACGAATTTATGAATTTCCCTCTCCTTCCTATGTACTGCCTGCTAAAATTTTGTTTTACCCAACACCCTCTATAAAAAAACTCGAATCTATCTACGAAGCAACTAGCCTAATTGCTTCCTAGACAGATCCAGATAGTTTATTCGTAATGTATACGATTTATTCCGCAAAAAGTTTCAGACAGAAAAAAAGTTTTCTGCCAAAAGATTTTTTTAGGGAAAAAAAATTATTGTAACCGAATCTACAGAATAAAATTTTTGGAAAAAAAGCAAATAATTAGTTATCCCCTGTTATTGACTTACGTAGATATTTTGGTCGACCAATGCGCTGTGGAACACTATCAGCTCCAACTGAACTCTGTTTTAGAATTATATTAGTTTCCTCTATTTTTTCATCCATTTGAACATCATCTGTCTGTGTAGAGGCTGTGCATTTATTCGTTGCATTAAATACTTGTAAAACGGCACATTCCCAAACAACTACTCTGAAAAATAAAAAAATTTCCATGATCCTATTATTCCTCATGAAGTGAAACGGGATCAGTAATTTAACAGTTTACCTTTGAGCCTGATTACAGGAAGCGAGAAGTCTGCAACCTTCATTTGTCCAAAATCTGAGAACTGCTGTTTTAGTGGCTGTGTTACTTCCTAATGCAGTTTTTGACAAGCTGCCGAGAATAGAACAAAAAACTGAGATAGCACAAATGTTTGCCAATGAAGTATCTGATGAACTCATTGCAAGCAATGATAGCTTCGATGAATCTTCATTTGTGTTACACGAACTTAACATATCCAGACAAAACTTATTCAGCCGATTCGCAACCATATCCATCACATCACTACTCCTTGTATGTTGCTATAACATGAAAATATAGTGAATATGAAACCAGTGACTAATGATTCAGTAGCATATTTAAATATGCACTGAATAAAAATAAAGGATTGTTTCGAAGTACTTATTAACTTTTATATCAAAATCCAGTCTAAACAGTTTCTTAAGAGACATGTGATACGAGAAATACAATGAAACATAATTCCATAGCTTTAGGCAAGACAAAATTCAACCCTAAAAATCCGAACCACTAGTATCTACCATCCAAATGAATTTAACGGAGTGGAACTACCGGTGCTTGTGTTCGCTGGGTAACTGCGTCATTATCAAACCAACATTATATAGATTGATTAGAATACTTGTCCCCTGTTTCGAAGGATTTGTTGAGAAGTTACATATAAAAATGTGGTTCAAAAAATAAGAAAGTAAAAATTAAAGATACTTACAAACAGAAATCGCATTATATTCGTAACTAATTGCGGAAACAATGACTGTGATAATTCTAACGGAATCTGCCGAACAAAGAGTAAAGAAAGCAGTTTATCAGCAGCGCCAGACTGCATGAAAATATCAGCTTGTTCAGGTGACGCATTATGGGTTAACAGTGTTTCCAAAAATTTTCCGATATTCAGCAGATACTCGCCAAGAGGAAGAAGTGGATTTCCGTCGCACACAATTGACAGTGATAGACCGAGATCGAGTTGCGGTGATTCATTTTCGTTCGTATGCATTTCTTCCCTAAATTTTAAGAGATGACAAACAATAAAGGTTTTGTCTCCAATATCAAATCGCTATATATAAGAGGACATTCCATGCAAATCTTATATCAATTCCTATCAAATTACACAAGGTGATCAACATATATTCTTCCAAATTTTCAAGTTTCTTACTGTGAGGAAATGTCACAGCTATTAGTTTTATCCAACTAACTAAAAAGCTTACTAGTACAATGCACGCATCAAATTCCTATTATAAAAAAATTACATATTTGCAACAGCTGAAGTTGGATCATCATCATCATCATCTGAAGAAGCATTGCCTCCCATGATAGTCTCGTCTTCTCGGATAGAAGAAGCCGATGTAACGATTAAATTTGAAGAACTTGCTGTGGCTGCTTGAGCACGACATGACGCAAGAGACATGACACAACGTGGTGAATCCATGGATGCAACATCCAGTAATTTATTTAACATCTGAAATATCGAAAAATTATAAGTGATACAATATGCGAAAAAATTAGAACAATTCGATTCTAAATTTTCACATTTCAGAAGCATTAATCAGGAGACAAATACATACCTTAGACAAAGAATTGAGGAAATTTTCTCGCAAGGTCGGATGATGGCGCAAAAAGGCATCGAAAGATGTGCCGAGATTCAAGGCCACTTCATCTGTAATTACGACAAAATAAATTTCAGATACTTCATACATAAAAAACTTCCATGTAACAAAAGTAATCTTAAATCCTAAGGCTAATTACTGAAATACTAATAGCTGGCACTATTAAGCCTCAAGCATGGCAGTCGCCGGCAGACAATAACGCTGTTTGCAGGAACAGCCTTAATGACTGAAAGATCAACAAAGTCTATAACATTTACTCATTTCGTTGCGACGGCATTTCATAGCGTATATGTATTTTGTCGACACAAAGATGTCACAAAAATGATCGAAAGGATTTTCATCCATAAAGGCTTTCAGTCCACGATCGTTTAAACAAAGAGCAGTGAAGGTATTCGGCAACGCAGCAATGACATCTCGAGATGTGGGCAGCTAAAGAAATCAGAAAATAGTAAACTATTTCCAAAAGTGAAATATTTGTTATAATTATCAATTCGGATTTCTTTAAACATACCTCTTGACGGAAAATAGCCCTCAAAATGGCAGTCGTAACACCTTTTTCTTGCAAGGATGTAAGCAACGAAGGTTCTTGATAGATGAAATTTGTAATCAAGCAAACAGCTGCAAATAAAACGATATTATAAACCATAAATTATAGTGAAAATAAAAAAATTTCATGGCAGTCCACAGTCGATTAATGGGATTTAAATGTCTTTGAATTATCTTAGATGAAAAGGATAATTGGGATTTAAAAAATTGCCCATAATGATGTTTGACTATGCCACTTATGCCGTAATCAGATAAATGAAATCCTGACCATTGTGAAACAATGAAGCTCCGAAAAATCCGCAGTTTGTCAAGATATGCACTAAAGCCGCCGGTAAAGCACCATCCATGACTGAAATTTCGTTAAATTTTAGCGTAAAGTAATGAATATAAATACATACACATGTGTATCGATAAACCTTGAAACATGTTTTTCAAAAATCCTGAATATTTTTTGAAAAAGAAAAAGACACTTCAGAATACACTAACTATGTCGAGTACTATCAGCGAACTGTGTATCCTGAACAGCTCTTTTGATGAAATTCAATAATGATTTGATCAGTGCAGCACGTTGCTGATGACACTGTTCTGTTGTAGGTCCAGTAACACTCAGTTCTGCTAGATGTTTCATGCATATATTGACATCAAACTGCAAAAATCCTAAATGATAAATATTCGCATCCATTATATATGCTATACATAAAGCTAAAGTATTCCATATAAACTAACTGCTGATCAATTATTTCAATGCAGAAAAAACCGAGCTAAAATCTAAAGTTGAGCTTAGCAACTTGAATATCGTCATTCTTTTTTATCTCAACAAAAACACCATAAATACTGACAATTAAGCGGTGAACAATAATGTTCATCCCATTGCAGGATGTAAAACCGTTAGCATCTAATGAAGTCATGATATCGATAACACGGACAGCACGTGTCACAAAGGTAATGAGTTCTAAAGGCAGCGTTTCACAAGATACTACAGCCAATAATGTCTCCGTTAAAGAGCACGAAACTAATGCTTCACCGCCTGAAAGATAGAATTATAAATATTACACTGCGAATATCAATGGTAATGTTATAATGCTAAAGAGAACTAATTAAAAGTAAAAACTTACCATTTTCAAAGCCAGCAAGATGATAAAGCAGAGAAAATAGGGCAGTGCAGAATGGTACAGTCGTATACCCATTTCCGATTCTTCCGCACCGTAAGTCGTCGACACATTGGCGTGTCATTCGAGCCAAGAAACCGTGATATGAATTCACTCCGAGAGATTCTACTACTACGTTCAATCTATAATTCATTCATTCTATTTTTGAAAAATGTTTATAGACTTCTAACTATCGATAGTAATTAGAGTCATTAATCACTAAACTAGTAAATAGTTTAATCTAATTGGTTCTATGGCTGGCATATTGAGTCTGCAACAGAGAGACATGCACAGTCATGTCTTAAGAGCAATTTGCTACCATTTACGGATGAAATCCGAAAATTTTTTTTTGGAAGAATGAGTGAGAATTAAAAACTGGACAAAAAACACCTTACTTTGCAGGTCTTCCAAGTGAAACAATACTGGTTAGCGTACGAAGTGCTTCCGTTTTAACAGCATCAATAATAGATTCCGAAGTATTATTAATCAATAATAAACAAGTTATCTCTTCAATAAGGCCATCATAAAGCATTGTGGTCATTGCCCATTCTTCTATTAAACTACGAGTGTAAACTGCAATTGGGAATATTACACTGTTTTTTTTTTTTGAATGAATGAAGTATTAAGATAAAAAGACATTAAAAAACACGTACCTAATATCGACAACGAAAGAAGACGTGCAATAATACTTAGACGTCGACCACGAGAAGTGTTAAACGATCGTACCAGCCGTAAACGAGTTATGAAAGATGCACGTTCATCTTCCTCAATTTTTTTACCAGACAGCAAGTGTTCCAGTTCAGCCGCGAAACTTTTATCTAACTGAAAAAATTATTTGTTCATTGTAAAGGGATGGAAATAAGTCAATTTTTTAAATCGTCCTTTCATCACTGATTAACAAAACATGGATCTATCATAGAGGCTTGTGTTCCTTCGTTCAAAGAATTTAAATTTCGATTCTATGTGACAAATCAAATAAGAATAATTAACCCACATGTATAGAACGAACAAGATTGACCGTATCCGTTTGAAATCCGATTGGTAGCAGAGTAGAAGGCCGCACATTCGTAGTACAACATTCATCCATCTTCAAACTTCTGAGTTTACCACTCCAACACTGGAAATTATGATTACAGCTCAAATTAAAGTTCTTATGAATAAAAAAGATACTTGATGAAATATCTTTCTCCTTTATTTTTCAATGCAATTATTTCTTTAAAAAAAGTTACAACTGCAAGTAATTACGGACAAATCAGAAAACAAACCTGAGCAATAGCGAAAAGTCGAACAGTGAGTTTTTTCTGTTGGATATCATTGAGATGTTGTGAGAGAAATCTTGAGCGCTTGCTGATAACCAGTAATAGTCGCAATGTCTCCACAACAACCTCTACATTACCAGAATCCAACAAGTTTAATAATCGCTGAAATTATTTTTTTTTTTTTTAAACCATACCTGGAATATTCAAACCAGAATGAAAACTATCAACAACGATCAGTTAGACGGAACTAGATTGATGACTGCCCCTCTGCACATATTCCGGAAATCCATACACGATTGTCCTCAACACCCAGTCTTGTTAAAGAAACGATAAATTGCAGCAAATCACTAAGACATACTTACACCTTCATACTTACATCTCGGGAGCTATATAATTAATTCGATAATGATTGTGCGAAAATGTGCTTGGAAATTGTATAAGCAATTTTGATCGAGCTTTTGGAATCATAGTTCCCTCAGATTTGTATGCAAAATAATTTAAATCTCAAAATTCAGTGAATTTCAATTTAAACTAACGTCGGTAGAACTATAGACTGAACGAGTGAAAGTATTTTCGAAAAGCATAGCGGTAAAAGAAAGAACAGATGTAACGTCTGCTAATAAAGTCTGATCTTCGTCGATCGCCATCGGTGCACCCGGTGACGAACTACATGTTACGGCATCTTTCAACACATCATCGCACAGATTCAAAACATCCGACCACCTCGCCATTTCGGACTACAAAGAAAAAAATCAAAGCTGTTGATAAAATAAATTTTAATATGCTTAGTGGCAACACTAATGACTACAGCGCAATAAATAAACACACAATTCGTTTACCTTTCCGAACTGTGGTTGCCATTCATGAACTTCAGTTAGTCGCTCAAGAAAAGTTCTCCGATCCGGAGCTGATTTGATATGTTCAATAAGTTGCATACATCGGGGGAACTAAAATAAAAAATGTTTCAACAAGTTTTTCAACTTAAATAATCCTTATCTGAGAACTGCTTGATTACGAGTTCATCTTTCTCAACAGCGATTCCTTAGTTGAATGTAATCCACTTAAGTTGAAGATTTTTTTGCTGAAAATCCTTCAACTGAATATTTAATTCCTTATCACAAGTCACACCTTATTTATTGAATATTCTATTCGTTGAAATGAAAAAGCCTGAATAAAATATAAGCTTACCAGTACCTTTAACGGTCATTTGATGCTTTAATTTTCGTAAGACTGAGAAAAAAGTAGGAAATGAAAACCATGCAAGAACAAAAAAATTGAACTAACAATTTCTGCACTACACGGCCGTAATGTTTTAGAATCGATTTTCATATCTACCAAGAAGGCGTTTTTTTAAATATTCACAATAGAGTTCGAAAGAAACACCAAAAAGAGATCCTGGAAAAAAAGAAAAAAAAGATGCGTAAGTACATGATGAATCCCATACGTATCTAAATACAATGGCCAACAATGCACAAATTTCCATACAACGAATGCTATAACGGAAACCAGTTCGAGAATAAGAATAATCCTACATGCTAACCTATAATTTTGAATTTCTCAAATGTTTAAGACGGAATTTCACTACTAACTTCAAACAAAATTATTCTCTTTCATCAATGGCAAAATATCAAAAATTTATTTCCCTTTCATTCCCCTCATCCTTCTAGAGTCATGTTAGTGATGATTATCCAAGAAATGAAGATCTGGTCATATTCGTTGCAGATCATGTCATATCCCATGACAAATCGGGTCACGTCTCACTGCATATTCGATCATACTTTATTATTACGGCCATTCCTCGTTGTACATACGTCATATCCCATGGGGAATCTAGTCATACTTTATGGTAGATCCAGACTTGTTATATATCCGGTTCAGTTCGGTCATATTTCGTTAAGAAACGGAGATTTGCTACCAATCCATCTACAACTCGAAATGTTAACATACTCAACGTTTCCTTTCAGACATGTACAGTGATACTAAAAAATTTGGAGAACAATGGCAAAAATAAAGCCATCTTCATAGGCTAAAATCTAATCTGAGATCAATCCATTCCAAAAATCCGTTATAAAAATCACGTCCCAAACCTCTGGAATCATGCCAAAATTTATTAGTCTTAGATAACGAGGCACGGAGATAGTATCAACAGTTAACGAAAAGGAGCTTAGTCAGACATCTCGGAGATATTCCTCCTTCCTTTTTTATCGAAGCTTACCTATTCCGATACTGTTCGCTAGGACCCAATCAAATCAAAACGTATGAATGAAATTTTCAAGAAGGGAATAATATTTGCTAATTCTCATCACTAATTTAGTAATTAAAGTGATTACAATTAAAACTAAAAAATGATGCAAGTGAATTTAACAAAGTAGAGGGAAGCTAATGAATATTGTGTTAGGTGAACCTTCTTTCATCAGTGTAAGAGTATTCCGAAATAGAACTCCATGCATAGTATCAGATCACACTTAAAATATGCAGTGAAGATAAATGACAGCAGAGTAACGGATGGAAGGGTATGACACATCGGTTTCCAAATTTCTCCATCACTTTTTTTTTTTTTTTTTTTGCACTATTTCATAATCGATAAATTCATCCGACAATTCTCGCTCTTCCCCGGAGATTCCAGGTCGTACTTATTTCTGCTCACTTATCTTGTCAACTCTACCTATCGAGATTTTATTCGCCTAATCTCCTGAGTACTTCACCACCGACAACATCAACTGTATCCAACGCAGTACCACACGTCACACCTGCGCGCAGATCCTCACCTTAAGCAAAAACCATCGTTGCATGCTACGACAATGTTAACGTTAGGGACGGTAATTTTCACGTGTGATATTATTAAGGATGGTGTGGATTAAGTTTTCCTTTCTAAAAGGAGTGAAGAAGCTGAAATGGTACAGTGATAGCAACTAACTCTTTATCAATTATCATTTCGGTTCACAAGAATGTCATACAAACACAAATTCAGATAATTTGAAAGTATAATTGATAGATATGGGGAGCTCACTTTATGTAACTATGATTCCTGAGTATATTGGTCCAATGCAGGCACTTTTCATCTTAATTCAATATTTGCTAGGGTATTCGAGATATTGTCAGCCATGAAAATCTTTCCTTTTTTAGTTCAGGATGAAAGTGGCAATGAAATTACTCGGGTTGCGTTGTGGAATATCGCTGTGTTGTAAGCCAGTTCAATATTTAATATATCGTTTTGCATCTGAAAGCAGCCAAAAAATTAGGAAGGAATTACTTCCATCCGAACAGAGTTTCAGTGAGGTAGCAAACGAATTGCGTAGCAAACAAACTTTCCTAAATGTTATTGGTAAGTTCAGGAGCCATATTGTGATTCATGTCATTCAGATAATCTAAATGAAAATAATGCAGAAAAATTGCGATAGGTAGTGGAATTTGAATTATATGAAAATATATTTCCTGAATAGTTGAAGAAGCCTTGAAAGTTAGAGATTTATGTTGCTAGAATGTTCTTACAAAGATCACACAGCTTCTATCATTCTTAGTAACCTGTCATTGATGGTCCCATAATTGCATAAAACCATAAATCAGCTTTTTGATGAAGACTTGTGATATCAATCGCTGAACTTCATAGTTAACTACTGTTAATTTTAGAGTATTCAATCATAGGAATTAGTACTACTATGAGGACCGATAATGATCAGAAACAAGACGAAGGACAGGATTTTATATCTTCTTAAATGTTTACATCAAATTCAATGTTATTTTGTTTCAGATAATTTTTGTAAAAAACAAGTACATGCTCGAGGACATGTAGAATTTATAAATACTGCTTTAAAATATATGAAGGAATACGGGTTACAAAAGGATCTAGATATTTATAAATCATTGTTAAATGTATTTCCGAAGGGACCGATGATACCTCAGAATGTTTTTCAGGTCTGAACTCTTTGTGTTTTTCAGAATCAGCTGGTTTTTTCTTCTCTTTTTTTAAGCTATTTCTGTTGTAATCTGAGAGAAAATTGCTATAGTTTTATGAATTTCAGCAGAGATTTTTGTATTATCCCCAGCAGCAGATATGTTGCGTCAAACTTCTCGATGAAATGGAATGGTTTGGTTCGTACCTTTTCTGAATTCCCTAACATTCTATCCTCTAATAATTTTTAAATAGAAATATATAATTCAGTCGATGTAAAATAAATCTAATCCTTTATGTAAGAATTTTATGTAAAGATAGAAATTTAATTTCGTTATATGATTGCTTAACTTTGTGCATTACAGGAGTGCAGCCTGACAAGGAAATTCATGATTTAGTCGTTAACGCTTTTGGTGAATGGAATTATGCCACAAAAAAGGTGAAGCGTATGATGTATTGGATGCCAAAGTTAAAACATTCGAATATCTATTTGGATCGCCGGAAAATTGAAGGCAAGAATTTAAGTGCTGTAGACCTTGGTTATTTAGCATTAAAAATGATATCGCGTGATCCAGGTACACGAATAACTCTTGTCAGGGTTAGTTTATTTATAATTTTTCAATGTATAATTTTCGTTCACTTCAGAGTGTTTGTTGCAATTGAAGGACATTCTTTTTTGAACAATTAGCTTTAAAAAAAAAAAAAAAAAGGAAAGTTAGGATTTCAATAAGATGTTTAACAGAAATTATACATCAAATTGCACAGAAGACTTTTATTTTCCATTTCATTTAGTTCAGTATTGTCAAGTGCAAAGTTTTGCAGATTAATGATACAAAATTAGATGAATCTGATAGGTGGTTGTTATCTTCTCAAAGTCATCTTCAAAAGAAGTTGCTGCAAAATTTGGAGAATAATACTACCTTATATGTGGACGGACCTAATAAAGTGTATTTAATGGACCATTGTATCGAGTACGTTGGTCTCTTTAGTGATCCGAAATCTCAGTACTATGAGAAACATGAGGAGGATGACCTAGTAAGATCTTTTTCATGCTATCAGATATTCGTATTTAGGAAAAAGTTTTATTTACTTGCGTAAGAAGTTTGTTCATAAAAGCCATTTTCTTGAAATATGATGTAATATTGCAATTTTTGGACATGGTGACATGTTGTGATATTCTAAAAAAATCTAAAATTTAAAATAAGTTTTTTATGTGTATTAAATATCTTCCACAAATATATCCTGTCAAACTGCAGTTGAACGAATCGCAGTATTTTTGGAATTTTATCGAATTACAGTCAAGCATTATTTTGCAGAATCAAGTTAGTCACTGATTTTTGCTCGACAGTCTATTTTTTCATTAAGATTTCATTCTTTTTGCTCTTTTTTAGGACGAAGACTTTGAAAATTGGAAAAGCGAGTGGGGTGAAGAATATGAAAGACGTCCAAAATATAACATCCATGAACAACAGCATGAAACAATTTTAGCCCTTTCAATTTTTGGCAAAGTTTGTCGGGAAACTGCAGTTGCCTGGATCAGCCATTTGCAAGAATCAAATCTATCTCTGCATAATGCCCGGGTTTTATTCCGAACGAAACAAACTAGTGAAACATTGATAACAGAATTATCTTAATGTGGAATCATCTTTTTTACTAATTTTCATTTTATGGCTAGTTGATAGCCATCAGTAGATCGAATGCAGATGTATGTTAAATTATGCTTGCATTTCGGTCTAAAGATAAAAGTGTTTATAAATGTACAGAGAAATCATTATTTCCTTTGTATTATTACTTAATGGTCTTGGAATTATTTTTTCCTCTTGTTAAATGAAATGTATTTTTGTTTGTAGTCAAGTGTCATTGTTGCTGAATGCTCTCTATTTCAAACATCGAATGTTCCATAACGACATTATTTGTGAAAATGTTCAAAATTGTTTTAAACGGGTTGGTAAATCATATATAGGACGTTGCAAGATTTTTGCATAGTTTCAAGATTTTAAATTCTGGACTGCATATGATGCAGTTCAATATTTAGCTTAAATGAGAGGCTAAAGTACACAGTCGTTATAGTACAGTAGCTATAGTACATATTTGGGTCTTGGATATAAAACAAAAATACGGAAGGGTTCTCGAATAACATCAACCATCGATATTTTCTCCTAAACTTCCTTGACATATGTGGTTCTCTTCTCTCGAGTAGTCTGACTATGGATGCAACAAAATTTGTTTTCCAATTCAAATAGTAATTTCTTAATTCTAAATCTCTAAAAAAACCTGACAATCCTTCGTGAAAGTGACTTGTCATTTCGATTTTCCTTAGTTTTAAAATCAGAGAAGAAAGGGGATTCTTCATCATATTTACAAATTTCATTCTAAACGAATTTTATAGTGCATGTTCCTCATCATTAAAATACCAGTATTGAAGGATCTATCGAAACATACACACACATATTTATTTTCTATCTTTTCTGTTTTTTTTTTTTCCTGAAAAAGATTTTCAAAATAATTCACTCCATTGATAATAAATAAATTCGGCTAGCACTGAGGATGTCTGAAATTTGTTAGTGCTGTCATTTCCAGAATATCAAATGTTATGTTCTGAAAATTTTTAAATATGAACGATCGATTATCACCGAATTAATGATGATCCATTCGAGGATATTATACATACGTATGAATGCTCCATTAGATTAACACTAGATTTCTTTTGTAGTCTCAATGAAGATGTAAAATTTTTTTTGGAAAATTTCTACTTCTCATTCACGACTTCATTGTCGAAGTGAAATGTTCAGTTTCACTTTTTCTCTTTTTTTTTTTTTTTTTTGTTTTCCATAAATTACAATCAATGAAAAGCATAAAAGCATACAGTTGAAAGATATTCTATTTGTGATAATTCCATCTAAAGACTATCATTATATTTCATCAAAAATAAGGCCGGCTATTTTTGCTCCAAAAGACGCATATGATGCTTATTTAATTTTCAGAAAAAGTTTTACTTTTTTTCTATTTTTTTGCATGCAATTTTCTTCATATAAAAAAATCTGAGAAAAACGACAATATTAGATTTAATTACACTATTAAAAGATGACGATTTTAATTTGAGGTATATTTTTATAACAGGGCTTATATCACAAGTATCCTGAAAAATCACACTAGAGTTTATTTTCTGACAAACTACGATATCATATTCATAATTAAGCAATGATGGGATGATACTACTTTTGCATAATCCTCAGTATTGGTGGACATAATTGTGACATGAACTTGTAAGGTACAAACTCTGATTGATGTTACGGACGTAAATTATTCAAATTATTTGTGGCTCTCATCGGAAGATTCTTCGTATTCTTCTCATAAATTCTTGTTTTCCCTCATTCTCCTTTCCAAAATTTAGCAAAAAAAAAAGCCGAAAACAATAGATAATCGAATGTTTGTAATTATTTGCGAAGTAATTAAAAAAACTTGTATAATAGTTTCCATTATATTCATAGCCTGGATAATGTTGCATTCAAAACAGTTAGTACTGTTGCAAATGTGATCTGAAATGAACTCATTTTTATCATTTCTAAAAGATATGATCATTATATATTGAAAAGTAAAACTGCAATTTTAATTTTTCTAGTTGATTGAAAAAATAAAAAACAAAAGAAAAAAAAAGTTGAATTCGAAAAGATTGCTATCATAATCAATTTTATTTTTGATATCTCCAGTTTTTTTAACTTTTTTTTTTTTTTAAACTTAATTCACTTTTTTTCAAGCTATATATTATCCAAATATATATTTTCCATTAAATTTTCATACTTCATTGATTCTCCTATTCAACTAACAACAGTATAAATCAGAAATAAAGAAAAAGAAGAAATGTTTAGTTTCGATTCGGCAAATTTCACCAATTTTTTCATTTTTAAATCCAAATATTGTCATTTCTTGTATAAATTGCTTCATAAAAAAAAAAAAAAAAAAAAAAAAAAAAAAGGAAAATTATAATATATATATTGTAAAGAGAAATTCAGGTATAAAAAAGATATTATTATATCAAAATGTTTGTAATGAACCAGTTCTCTTCGTCAATTTCTCATTTTTTTTTTTCGATGAAATAAATTCAATCCATTATCTTTTCATTCTTCACATTAAAAAAAAAAAAAAAAAAATTTTCCTTTTTTTTTTTTTTTTAATTTGCGAATCTTCTAATTTGTAGTTGTTGTTTATATTCTTCTCATGATGAATTCTATCTTTTCAAAAAAAAAAAAAAAAAAAAAATTATTCCATCATAAAAGAAGACAATGTTGAAATCATTAAGAAGTTAAAACAAGAGAAATTACAACGAAAACGGATACTTTCTAATTCTTTTTTTTTTTTATAAAGTATAATACATATGATAACACAGACCAACATTAGGAATGAAATAATTAACTAATTAAAAAAAAAGTGAAAACGAGTGGCATCAATTTAAAATATAATGAAAATGTCAGAAATAGAATTTCCGAAAATTAAACTAGATTAAGAAGACAAAAAAAAAAACAAAAAATTAAAAATAAGAATAGAAAAACCAATCTATCGAATTCATTGATTTAGAGCAAATTAACAAAAATGAAATGTTTGAAAGGAATGCGAAAATTTTCATGAACATATTTAAATGTGCCCGCAGAATTTCATCAATGAAACAAAGCATTGTCCTAAAATATTCTAGTAAAAACATTCGCATCCTTTATGATTCTGCCCTGGTTTAATTTTTTGAAAAATTCGTATAAATCAAAAAGTGAAAAAAAAAAACTAATTCGTTGCTCGATTTTGATTAGTTTCATTCATTCCAACCTTAGAATAGATCAAATTTGATTATCGATCGAAATGCCTGAAATTATGGAGAAATTTGAATTTTTTTACAAAAAATTTTTCCCACACACATGATAGTATTTGATAAAATCATATCAATTCATTGATATCTAACTATATCATCTTTTTTTTTTCTTCTTCATCAATACCGTAGCAAAATTATAAAAATTAGAAATTGAAAAGATAAGAAACAAACACACCGTACTTGTGAATCATCCTAAATACATCTTGAATTACTCATCCATCTCTATTATCATAAATCATGATCAGTTTCATTTATAACAAAAAATGAATAGATCAATATCTTCAACCTATTCCATATCATTTAAAAAAGTCAATTTATGGAGACTGTTTGTCTCACATACAACAGACTTATAGATTTATCGATGGTGTAAAAATGTGACAAAAAAGATGACAGTGAAATTGTCTTTCTTTTTTTTGTGAAAAAGAATTTACGAATGAAGCAAAGCTGCAATTTTATTAGCTTTTTTTAAAAGCAATTAATAAAGCATCGTGGTAATTATCTCTTCCTCTCTCTCTCTCTAATGAATTAGTTTTAAACTTTACTATGTATTTTTTTTTTCAATTAACTGCTTAAAAAAAAACTACTCGACAAAATTGGTAGTAACAACAAAAATTAGGAAGAAAAAAGGAAAAAATAAATATAATCACATAAACCAGTAACAGTTCGTATTTCATATCATATTTCGAAAATTTTCATCCTAAAAAAAAAAAAAAAAAAAAAAAAAAAAAAAAAATTTTTAAAAAAAAAAAAAAAAAAAAAAAAAAAAAAAAAAAAGATTTTGAAGATAAAAATTTAGTAAGTTACTTCACAGAAAGAATTCATCTATCAATATTGTTAGGTATTATATTTATGCATCTGCAGTCAAATTTGATAGGATTAATTTTATACTTTATTAAATTAAATGGATCACTTGTGAAATAAACATTAAATTGAATTTCAAATTTTCCTCTTCTTTTCTTCTGAAATAGAAGGATGACTTGTTTTAAAATTGCTGAAAAATTGAAAATATTGGAATACATTCGACATTTAAAATGAAACAAATTGATAAGGATATGGTTCACAACTGATAAGAATTTATTCATGTCATTGTGCCGGTCACTACTGAAAGCTTAGTGAAAGCAAGAAAAAATAAATAAATATTAATTTTTTCTTTCATTTTTAATGTCCATCGGATATTTAATCATAGAAGACATTAAAAGAAACAAAGATAACAATTGAAAAAAAAGTTTATTTGGCTAAGAAAGTGAAACTTTCATTTAGAGAAACCGTTCAAAGTGTAATAATGCTCGTCAAGTTTTGATGAATTTTAATGGACTATAAATAATTCTTCAAATCATGAAGGAATCAAGAACTTACGAAAAACTTGTTCTCATTAAGAAGACGAGACTTTTTTTTTTTTCTTGTCCTCCATTGTGTAAATAAATACAAGAAAATGGCGATATTGTGTCTACTACACCCACAAAATGTATACAGCATGAATTCATTAACAAAAGCAAAAATTGGAAACAAAAAAAAAAAAAAAAAAAAATTCTTTAAAGAAAGAAAAAATAAATGCTATAGATCAGATGATCGATATTAGGAAAGGAATTACGGATGTTACGTTTAAATATACGTACGTACGTAATAATTTTATTTAATGGTACAACAAAATTAGTCAATTTGTTATCCAAAAAGTACGATTCATTCAAATAAGGCGAATATTTGAAGAATGAATTGTCATATTTGCAAAATACCACTGACCATTCAAACTTTTTGCATGTAATTGAGCATGTTTTGCAACGAATTTTCGGTTGCCAAATGAATTGGAATTGAAATAATGAAATAATTAATAACTATTAAAAATGATAAGCAATAAAGGGATAATGAAGTGAGGAATAAGATAAAAAGATGGAAGGCAAAAAAAAAAGGTGAGGTTGGAGAGGAAGGGATTGAAAATGAGATACTATTACTGATAAGGAATGATAAGAAAAGAGGGAGAGGAGGGAAAAGGATCACTGGATGACGAAAAGGTGTATAACAACATTTTTTTGCATGTATATGCGTTCCACGACGGCGACCGACAACCAGTATTTCCGGTGGGGTATTTAAGAACTTTCGGGTCGTCATTGGGATGGCGAAAAATGGAGGAGCAAAGAGAACGCGCATACAAGGCGGTTGCCTATGCAGCTGTTACCTTCTCCCTCATATCCATCTTATCAGTATGTATCACAATGCCTATCGTCTACAGTTTTGTTGATCATATACAGCAACAGACACGAAAGGATCTTCAATTTTGCAAAGTATTAATTAATTAATTGATTAATTAATTAATTAATTATTCCATTCTTCATTCATTCATTCATCATCTATTATTATATTTTATTACTCTACTTGAATTATGGCACTTTTAATATCATTCATTGAGCCAAATATCATTCGTCAATTTGTTGTTTATGCAGTTCATCAGAGATGCTCTGAACTGCAAATTCTGAAATTATTCTCGAATGATTCGGATCATTGATCCAAGCATAAAGAGTTCTGTGAGCTATTTTCTTGATATAAAAAACGGTTCCTACTTATTGTTATTATTATTTATTATTATTATTATTATTATTATTATTATTATTATTATTATTATTATTATTATTAT
>HG738138.1:4264183-4507023 GCA_000499405.2 Onchocerca volvulus
GCATAAATTGAAAACCGAACTTTATTTCATCAGCGAACGTTTTCATTGTAAAACATGTTTTTTTATGCTTGAAATTGCAGTAGAAATTAATTGAAGGACCTGATGAAGCAGATTCTATTTCTTTAGTTAATTAGACTAAAGTTTTGAAATTTCAATATCAAAACAAGTTTACACAATAGCAGATAGCTAATGAATAAATTAACATAAGTTCTTCCTACTTGGTCAAATTCTACAGCTAGAAACACACTGAAATATCAATAACATTTATATAAATCGGGAATTTTAATTTAAATTTCTTGAATGGTTTGAATATATTTTTATCAGTCTCAAACGAAATCAGTATGCTTTATGAAAATGTTGGTAATGAAGTATTTATTACACAGCAGTCTGTCAATAGTTAAAAAGTATTTTTTCTTTTTTTGCCACTGGAAATGTTTTTTCCAAGTTGCTTCAAATGCTGTTCCTCATTTAATTTTTCTCTTCTCTCCAAAGAATGCATTCCAAGCGTAAAATACTACTTGAATTAGATCATCAATATTTTCGTAAATTCACCCACACAATTCATGATATTCAGTTCTAATTTATCTTTATGTAGAAATACAAAAGAGTGCTTTATATTGAATTTCGCATGAACTGATATGTATCGAGGCGTGAAATATTATGTTCTCTGGGTATTTGTATGCATATCCAGCCTTGTAACATTTAATATCCAATAAGAATAATGAAATGTCTCATCATAATAACAAGAATAAATTCTGTACTTCAAATTATTGGAAGTTTTATGGTTTATTCTGACAAATGGAAAAGATCGAGAATAAAAAAGGAATAGTTCGATCAAAATGATAAATAGCATTTCGCATACGAAGCAGTACTAAGCAATAAATCTTATTTTGATCAGAATATATCATTTTAACAAATGCTAAATTTTAAATTCAGGTGGAAGTGGACTGGTAGATAGATATACACATACACAGAGAGAGAGGCAAAGAGAAAGAGAAGGAAAGAAGGACAAGCATAGATAACGACGCGGACAAATTGATACACAAAATCATTAATTATTAAACATCAGTAATCAAACACCGTGGTGACAAATCGAAGGAACTAATGAATTAGCCAGATTTTGCAGACATTTAGAATCAGTTACTTCTGGAAATCAATCACAACTCGCTCAATACGATGTTAAATATTACCAATGATTTAGGATCTGTATCAAATGAATCGTTACTTCCTTCGGTTTGTTAATAAAAATCATGAGAATGAAAGTACTAATAATAATAATAGGCTATTTTAAACCAGAAAATACTGACAACAAACAGTATATTATTATACTGGATCACTTTATATGATACGTCAATGTATCTTCCTTATATTAGTAGAACGATAAAGAGATGTGTTTCGAATCTTTTTTTTTTTTTTCAAGCAGTAAATTATCGATCTTTCTAGCTGTTTTTTGCCTGTGATTCGAAAAATTTAGCACTTTGATGTCACATATCATCTTCGGAAATTAGTTTAATAATTTATTCTTTTTTTCCCTGAAAAAATTCCGAGTCTTGAATAAAACTGGAAACTTTTAAAATATTAAAATGGACAGATATTTTATCGATAAACAGCTATGCTAATAGCGAAGTCCCAACTTTTAGCTTGTGATTTGCCTAGCAATTTTCATTTCAAAAGAGGGAAAGAGTAAAGCAGAATGAAGTATACATAAAAAAGAAATGGAACACCATTCAGAACTGTCATCATAAATCTTCGGCAAATTTCATTAACGCATCGGATTCGCCCTCATAAATCGTTTTTTTTTTTTTTTTTTTTTTTTTTTTTTTAAAAATTTTTTTTTTTTTTTTTTTTTTTTTTTTTTTGCAAACGAACCCCAGGTCATCAATCAATCTGGTTTTGGTGTAGACTGTTTTTTGAACTTGCGACAGAATGATATTTAATTAATGAGACCCTTCACATGTTAATTAACCTCCAAAAATGGATTAGCCAAGAATTAAGAAAGCACTAACAAGGATAAAAACTCTCTGTACTATTGGTGATGCTTACTTATTTCAGGTTATGGCATGAGTATTTAAATACCATAAAATTGCTATTCTGAATCTTTTCAAAGGAAAGACTGAATGATTGTAATGCTTTGTGATTGTTTCTCACCCGAAAGTAGATAAATATCTTATCACTTAACATTGCCGATCAGTCGATGTTCCCTTGCAAACGAATCTAATAAAAGCAGTAATGATTTGCCTTCATATAACATTTAAAATCTATATTTATTAAATCCGTAAATTAAAATCAACAAAATTAAAATATGTCACCGAAGGCCACCAAACGTCTAATTTATTTACTTTCAATCAATTTTATTACTTCAACATTGATTAGATTAAAATAAAATCAGTGACATCAACTACATTTTGGCACAGCAGGAGATACGCAATTACTATCTGCTTGATTTCTCTTAAGAGCGATTTTCACATAATACCAGATAATAACAAATACAACTAATGATTCGGAATAATATATTGATAACTACTTTTATGCGCAGTAAACAATTTCATTTCTCGCAAATATAATATATATATGTCACAGCATGCAAAATGATACGGAAGTTCAAAGTCGGCTTTCCAAAATTTCTGAACAACAGTATATAACATTGCTAAAACTTCTTAGAATTTCGACGAATATTGAGAATTTTTTCTAAAAATTATTCCATGCAGTACAACAGTGTACAGTTATCCAGATATATTATCAGACAGCGTATTCCTGCGTTGAAATATAGACGACTGCTATAATTTTGAAAATTTTTCAAAAATTTGACTTGGTACAAACCTTTTATCTGTTTGTATTGAAATACCGGGTGGTACAATTTGTTCGTGAAAATATTGGAGATGTCGACAAAATTTTGAATTTAGGGGATAGAAAACAGAAAGGGTTAGAATTTGATCCAAAGGACAACATTTATCATTCTTCGCAGTTCTGCTGAAATCATATTTAATGTTAAATGATTGATCATTGGGTAGATAATGATCATTATGCTGGGATAATTCAGACGGTAAAGTAATGAAAGTTGATCGAATACAGATCATTAATCAACATCAGCCGACAAATTTAAGTGCAAAGCATCTATGATGCGGATTTCTCACTTGATTTGTTGATGTTATTGCACAATAAGGGACCAACTACATCCTGAAAATTCACTTCAGTTATTCATTCAGAACTTCATCCTGTAAGCTCAAATGTTAATTTTAGAACATGAAACAATGAATTAATATAGAATCTCGCAGTAAAACATGGAATAGAATCGTTAATCACCGCGGCTAATCACGCATAAACCTACAGCATATCCATTCACAAATGCCGCAAGCCCAAACACCTAATCGGGATAAACAGTGTCTGCTTATTATCTCACAAATTTTATGCAAGTTAAGATGTATTGGAAGTGTTAGCCTGTTAACATCAGAAAATCCGAATCAGCAACAGCACATCCAGCAAGTAGAGCTGACACTGGATATCTTTCCAGATTGACGCGCGAACATATCCGTAAATTTACCACCAGAAAACACACTGAAAACCATGTAACTCTTCTGATAATTCCACAGTAAAAAATTGTTCGCAGTCATTTTAATGATTAAACACGTCCAATGCACGTCTAAGAATCTGAAAAAGGTTTGGTTACAAGCTACAATGAACAAAAAGAAAGCAAAAACAGAAAGAGATTGTCAACAGCAGTTCACATTACTTTCCACACAGTCTATCCTATGCGATTTTGAACTGTCAACATCAAAGTCAAAACGATAACAAACTTGAACCAATACCTTGATCTATCTTCTCTTACGTTGTAAATAACTATTGTCATACTACAAATCATACCATAAATTTTCCATATAACAAAACCTAGGTAAAGCGCAATTTGTTCTGCTGTTCAAAATGTATAAATGAAAATTCAATTGAGATTTTCACACAAAGAGCAAATACATATATCACGATTAGCATCCAAGTATTGGAACCTTCACAAATCACATATTTTACAATTGTCTAAACTTTTTCATTGAGACTAATGCTTGTTTCTAACTACGCATTTGATATCATTCAAAGGAGTAGTGATTGCCAAGAAAATTTGTTAACCAAATGATTAATCAAACTCGTTGTAAAATAAGTGAAGATCAAAGTAACACAAACGTTACCAAAAAGAAAAGAAATTAATAGCAGAATTCTTGAAGTCCCATTTCAGCAAATGTATACTTAAATTTTTTTTTCTAGTAATGACTGAAATTAAAAAAGGCATTGAAATTCGTATCGCATTTATACTTGAAACAGTTGCACCAATGTTGATATAAGGCCTGATTATTATCGAAACAAAATAAACAACATAAACACATACATCCAATGAAATAAATATATGTTAAGCCATTTCATCATTTTCGGAGTAAAATGTTTTCATTAGTCTACAACAAATGGCAAAATAAGAACATCGTTATAACCCCTTTTTTTTCACCAGTTGTAAATTTTCCTAGTTTACAAATAAGTAAAGAATTAAGAAACTTCTCATTGCAATTATTTTTATGAAAAAAGAGAGAAAAAAAAATCATGCAATATTTAATCAAACAACAAAACTACTATTCATTCAGAAAATAAAGGCAAGTTTTACATCCGGTACCATATGCTTTTGATTTCTCAAAAATTTCCGCAAATATAGAAAACTTAATCCACCTTCTAGATCATCAATTCTAAATAAGTTGCTCCCTACCAGCTAATTGAAAACGCAATTAAAGAAGTCGAGAAAGAAAATAAAACGGAGTTGATATTATTAGCAAAGATGTTATGATAACCGAAACCGTTTACAAAATCGAAAAAAATGAAAACCGGTAATCTGATTAAACACCGAAATTAAGAGAAGTTTTTTAAAAATGTTTAAAGTTTAACATACAACATCAAGTGTTTGGAACTAACAATGTGGATTGAGTGCGAAATGGTAATGATGAGAATAAATAGAAATTTTTCCTATGAATCTTATACAATCTTCATTCGAAATACGTCGCGTGGCTTAAAAAAGCCCAGGCGACCAAACAAAGTTTTGAGCAAATATTAAAGTTATGAACATCTCTTAACATACATCCATTTCTTTCGTCCTGTTAAGAGTAATATTGAGAGTATATTACATTTGCAATACTATGTAGAATCCCTCCTTCAGCATTTTCTCTAAAATCTAATTGAACATTCTGGCATTCAAAAAACGTAAAATCATTTCAAATTCAGCACCAACATAACATAGTCACTACATGATTGCATGTTTCAAAATTAATGATCTAATCTGATTCGGACAGGAACAATAAAAATTAATCAAAAAATATGAAAAGAGAACAAAATTTTGACTATTTCTGCATTTCTTGCCGAATATAATTCAAGAATTCAATATAGCTATGGGATGATTCTGTTCGATCATCAATCAGACGCCCGAAAAATAAATTGCGTAAGGGACTATCCTCTCTGAAAATGTTCTGAGCATGAAATTTACTCCATTTGATGTGAAAATAATATATTTCAAAACTAACAAATAATCAATTGATCAAATCCCTTTTCTTCTTGGCTAATAGAAAACCAAACGTGGATAAATTTTAGGACTGTTTTTAGAAGATTATTTCGCGAAATCTGTGATATGATTCCGAGTATAAATTAATATTAACTTCAAATCTTGGCTTAAAAAAGATTTGAACAAATTTTGTCGTAATTTTTGTCATGTTGATGGTATCTAAAAAAGTTCTTAAATAAAATGAAATCCTTCAACAAATCTTTCAAAGAAAACAAAGAGAATAAAGAAAAAACAACAAAAAAAAAAAAAAAAATTCAACAAAAAATTAGACATTACCGTATTAATATCACTGGAACAAACATAGTTCGATAAACAGAAAGTTTACGAAGAAAACTGTGTACCCTACTACTGAATGGATTGTCAAGAACTTCAAATGAACTCTGCAAAAAAAAAAATGTATTAGTAGACCATCATGCAACAAAAATTCCCTGATGCAATTTTAAAACTAGAGTTTGCCAGCACCACAATGTCTACAGCCATTTCTAAAAAAGTGATGAAAAAAAAGACCGAAAGGTGAAAAAAAAAATTGCTCTTGGCGTTTTCTGGCTGAAAATAAAAAGTTTTGATTAGATATAATACTAAAGGAACTTGCTTCATCATCAATTGTTTCGAAAGTATTCACACCAAATAAACGCTTTATAATACTGGACTCAACATTTGATGAAATGTATATGTAAACATATGAGCCTGTATCCAGTAAATATACACCATTTCGATTAATATATTCGAAAGAGAGATGTAATCTTGGAGGATCAGCCTCATTCTGTAACAGATAGAAAATCACTGTAAATAGAATATAATTCTTTACAAAATATAACAAAATCTCACGGCTAAAACTTAGTTGAAATTACTGAATATTTCAAAGCAATTTAATAAAAAACTCGACAGTAGCTAGTAATCCATGATCTACTTTCCCATTACACTTTCAATTTAAAGAGCTAAACGCTCCCTTCTCTATGGCAATATATTTAATATAAAAATCTAACTAGTAAAGAAAAAAAAACCGTAAAACGTAACAAACTTTCTGAAATCAACGTTCATCAGAAGTTAACAACAAAATAAAGGAATTTTCTGGTCTAAATTTGAGAAAAATTGGTTGCCACAATTTCAATTGAAAAAATTCATTCAAATTGTACAATTTTTAATGAAATGACACCTCAACAAAATGATTGAGTTCATACAAAGCAGGATAGAGTTCTAAATCGATCACTTCTAAAGGAGCGCTGCGAAAGAGGAGAAGAGCAGCCACACGATTGTCCAATTTAACAGACTGTCCTGCGATGAATGCCCGCTAAAAAAAAAAAAATAAAAAATAACGTCTTTTTTAAACATTAAATAAACAAAGAGCTTTCAAAGCAACAGAAACAATGGGGATAATAGTCCAAAACGATTGATATATATGCCATTCAATCAAACATGTTATCACCGATCAGCATTATTGTAACTAATCATCCTTAGATGAATCTTCCAGCAAGGAAGTGAACAAAAGTTGGGAATCCTGAAGGAGGATAATGGTATTAGTCATCAAAATACTCGCTTTCGACCAATTCCACATGAAAAACGCGAAACATATAACGACCACTTTGAACAATAGTAATCAGTTCTTGAACCAGAATTATGTAGTAAGAGAACTAACATGTTTAAGCATGCCCAACACATAGAGTGGCAGCAAACGTATCGAAGTAATTGGTGATAACATAGAGCTGGTATGATTCATACCGGAAACGGCAGAATTATAAGTACCAAATATATCAATAACAGTATTCACCATTGCTTCACGGGAATCTGTCAAACTTGCACCCATAAGCGTGCGCTCGACCGCTAAACATTTTCAAACAAATATATGAGAATGAACACAGAGTTTCATTTTGCCATATTTCCAGTTCCTTACAAGCTGCCTTTACAATTCCTAGTTAAATCAATTTTGTTGGCTTCACTGGGTTGTTACCTTCATAAGCGGAGCCAATTACTGTCTAATATGACTGTTTTTCAAAAAATGATGTCATATGAAACATTTTAAATGAAAGTGTAATTGCAGAAGCAAACAGAGTCATATTTTTTGCCATAACGATTGAGGCTAATGCAAAAACGATTTCCAAAGCTGCATCCCTAACCTGATTGTGGATGATCTGTGATTATTCAGGAGTTTGAAAATATTACCCATTTTTGAAAGAAGCGATATTGCACATTTCACATCAAATTGACTAAAAACAGTGGACAAATCTTTCGTCACCGGCAAACAAAGCGTATGAATTCGTATCCGTCTGTCACCTAAAAAAATACATATAGTATAATTTTAAAAAGTTAACGAAAACGAGAATCTTGTACCATTAGGAAACGCGCTATTGACAAAGGATGTGCTGTACAATAACCTGAAGTCATAATAATAACAATAACAATAATACTATTACTACTACAACTAATTTAATTAATAATAATAATTAATAATTAATGATGATAATAATACTAATAATAATGATAATGATAATGATAATGATAATGATAATAATGATAATGAAAATGATAATAATAATAATAATAATAATAATAATAATAATAATAATAATAATAAATAATAAATAATAAATAATAAGTAATAAATAATAAATAATAAATAATAAATAATAAATAATAAATAATAAATAATAAATAATAATAATAATAATAATAATAATAATAATAATAATAATAATAATAATAATAATAATAACTAATAATAATAATAATTCTAAGATATATTAAAAGTATACAACTCACCTCGACTTGATGTGTACAATACAGCAGCTTGGAAGCATGCTGTATTAATACCAATAAGATTCTCTTCCATTTGTACTTGTACAGCAATTGCAGAATCCGGATTTACATTGGCCATTGCCAAAAGATCTGTCGAACGGACAAAAAAATTCCCGTAGAATGTATGCAAAGATAAGCCTATAAACACTTGAATAGTTCTTTTTTTTTAAAAAAAGCCTGAAAAAAATCAGAAAAAGCAGAGATTATCCGACGAAAAAGACGAAAAAGAGACCTTTAGTACATCGAATCCTTAACACTGCTTCAAATCCAATTTTGCGAACCAAATATCGATTTAACTGCTTTTGGAATCTCTTGACTTGCACCTGATCATGATTTATATGATAATTTGGGAAGTGAAAGACACATCCCGTGCTAAACTTCGACATATCAGCTGAAAATACGTCCAACGGTAATGGCAAGAGAGAGATAATCTGAAGCAGAATTGTATTTTAACGAAAACACTAAATCCTTTAAAAAGTAGTGAATGAACCTTGCTCATACAAATTCTATTTTCTAATAGTACTCTTCTAAAAAATGTCCTATGTGTTCTGAATACAAACTCTTTTACTGTATGATGTTTGGTTAAGATTTTGAACAATATCATTTGGCATCGACAATGATGGATAGATTAATGATCACTTTATGAAGTTTTGTCGCTTTTTGTACGGAAAATTATAACATAAAACCCGCCTAAGGTTGACAAATCAGAATATTGACTGTTCATTAAAAATAAATCAACAGCAATTTGATGCCCAGTACATTCAAGCGCTAGACGCTTATAATAATCATTCGCCGGACACAAATTTGGCACTTCCTGAAAAGAATGCATATTAATTAAATTTTATTACCTAACTTAGTAAGATATTTTCGAAAGGAATAAAACCCAAAACTACAAAAAAATTGATGGCTATAAGACATGTAAACAAAGAAACTAACAGAAGCTGCCCGTTGATTTGGATCTTCTCGACTTCTGAGTGCTCCTGGCCCCACATCTGGAATCACTGTCAATAATACGGTGATTCTTCCACCGATATCAGCCTAAACAGTTAAGTTAAACATAGAAAATGGATGAACAGAAGAACTGTGAAAAGTAGTGTAGTAGTGAGTTCAAAATTTCTTCAAAAAAAAAAAAAAAAAAAAAAAATTGCAATCTGAAGTGAATAAAAACTAACAATAAGTTCATGTGCCGCAGTTAATGCTGCACCTAGGCAGCATGAAGTTGAGGAATTTGATTCATAAAGAGCAGGTAAATTTTGTATAAACAAACGTATCACCTGTAAAAATAGACAATTTAAAATGAAGTTGCTAATTAAATACTAATAAAAATTTAACATCAAAAACACGATAACTCACATCAATGTTTTTGTGAAGGTTTACCAACAATCCACAATTGACTGGTAGGAAAATATCTAAAAAAAACACAGCATTTGAAGGCAGGAAATGAACGACATATTTTCCGGTAAAAAATGAAAAAAAAAGAAAAAAAAAACAAGCTATAATGAAATTGGTAAACAGGATTTTTTCTATTGAATCTAAAATAGCATTCTTCGAAGCAGTTGATGACTTTCGCAAAATTTTTATATATAAAAATGTGCTGATATTCATACGTATATGCTGGTCATGACGTCAGAAAACGATTACTGAATCAATCGAAAACAATGCAATCATAAAAAAATCAGACAGCCCAATCTTTAACAAATATGCATGAAACTTTTTTTGAAAAACTTTACTTACCACTACATTCTTCGACTATGAGCTGCTGCGGGCGTGATTTTCCCCGGAACTGAAAGAAGTGAACAGCCGAGTCTACACCGATAAAACCAAGCATAGTACGTTCGTCGCCGGGTAATTGTTCCAAAGTAATCAAAAGCTGTTCAGTGAAAGTATAAAGATAACCTGAATGATAAATAATTTATCAAAATGTTTCGAAAAATATCGATGACAAACCAACAGTTCGACGACTTCTCAATCCGCTAGTAGGAACTAATAATAATTTCTCACGCTTTACCAAAACTGGTTTCTCAATTCATCTAAATCTTGAGAAGTTATGAAGTATAAAAGCTTTTAACCTGTCTCAATCGCATTTTGACTGATATCCATCACAAATACATAAACTGCCGGTTGCGGCGGACGCAACTGTAATAAAAAGCAAAAATGACTAACGTCTTAGAGGTCAGTAAAAGTCAAGCAGCTTCAGAATTAAAAAACTTTCATCAGATCAAATTATAACAGAATCTAACTGGACAGAACACTGCATTACCATATATTCGGAAGGAGCAATAAATTCGACAGTTGCATTCCTAATTTCTGGACGATGAGTTGGTTCACCAAGTGACTTCGTAGCGGGATCCCAATTAAAATCATCTGGTACTGAAATGATTCCAGTCGTTATCAAAGAATCAAACTCTGTTGGAAAAATATAAACCTTACAGCTAACAATAATTCAAGAGTTCACAAAATAATAAACTTACAGTCATTAACACGATAGCAAATATTGCACTTCCAATGACGAGAATCTGGAAGATAAATATAAGGATTAATGTAGGTACGACAATACCGACATCGCACAATAGATGAAGTTTGGATGATGTTCAAATTCTGCAAATCCAGATTAATTTTATTTATAACGAAATTTTACAGCATCGTTTATGATAAAAGGTATAAAACTCATGAATATCACTCAAATGTGCCTTAGGCAATTTTTTATACCGGTAATTTTTCCACGAGTAACAATTTTAGTAAATTATCAAGCTCATAAATTAACTTCTCTAAGTCACTTATAATTTGTAAGGAAATTTTCACTGCTGCTAACAGCTTGTTTTTTGGGAACTACAACTATAATTTAATTACTTATTAAATAAGTTTTTCCACTAATAACGTAAAAAGAAAATCAAACCTTCATATCTCTAAATGGCTGCAAAGTGAGTCCAAACGGTAAACGCGATTTTTTCAACAATTCTTGGGTCTGAGGTACTGAGCTCAATGTGCAACGAAATATACTGAAAAGAACATCAAAAAAAATTATGCTAACACATTCTTCTCTTTAAAATGCGTTTTGAATACCTTCTCAGGGCATGGAAGATATGAAATAATGTCGAAAGCACAATCAAGAGGATTGAACAGAGGATACTGTATGTGGTCACTAATTATTATCAAATCGGCTAATCAAATTATCAGAAATCTGATGTTCTAGGATATAACGATACCGACACACTTTTAATGAAAATGATAATGATGACTTGTTATCTTCACATTTGCTTACTGATGAAATTACTGCACAAAATATCGAAGCTACTAAATTCAGAAAAAAGCTCGTTTCTCATATTCGAAGAAAATGCGAAGAATAATACCTAGGACTGCATCGGGCATCAGGATTGCAAACAGTTGGTGGAAGAGCAATCTCTTCGTCATCAGTCCCATATTTCATTAAATCCCTTTCCTGTATCAAATCGATATATCTAGCCGACTGCACCCCATGAGTCTACAACTTTCGTTCATACATAAACATGTAAAAAGAAACATTATTTTTATTAAAGCCTAAAGAACTGTTTTATCAACCCTAATTTAAAACAGGAAACTTCGAAGTTCGTTTATCAAACATGAAATATTCTTAACACATTATTAGGCTCAACTCCATAATACAATAAAACTGCTGGCCTCTAATATACAATTATAATAGAACCACTGGCACATAATGAAATTATTTAAGATGTTACATATTGTGAGGTCAACATTTTAGAGCATTTTTTCACACTATCATTAATGACTTATAAGATCTATATTTCTTTCACATGTCAATAAATAAATTTAATACAATCTCAGTAAGTATATCATCTTTAATCATTTTTATGCCTAATTCTATGCATCTAAACAGAAAAAAAAAAAAAAAAAAACTTTGCAGGTCTTGCTTGCAACTTTATTCAAGATTATGGTGCAAAATGAAAATCCTTTCGGTATTATCCTCATTAAAAAATTACCATTCGAGCAAATTCTTGTTGCAAACTGCCTATTCCACCCGGATAATTCCCATTCATCTGATAATGATCGTTTAGCGGTTGCGATTTTGATTGTTTGTTAGGAACTGGGAAATTGTGAGATAAACCAATTTCACTCCTTGCATTATTCCTATACGCCACGCTGGTGAGAGGATAAACAGAAGATGGTGGTAGATATTGCGCACAGGTTACAACTGAATCTGGATTAGTATCTTTGTCAGACCGACAGGAAAAAGACGTCTGTGGAGGAACTGCTGATACCGGAGCAGCAACGTTCACCGGCATAATCGAAGATGAAAATGGTGCTGTTGAAAAATTAGGAAGCAGCTCAGGCTGAACAGTGGTATCACTCTGCACAGCTGGGTTAGTCCAAATATTGTTCATTTGATTATGCGTCACACTGCATGATGGCGCATAATGGTAAGTTGAAGCTGATATATTCGAATCATGAAACAAGGATTGCACACTGTCCTAAACAAATTATAAATTTGAGCAGAGATTAAAATTAAAACAAATAGGACATAAAATACAAGCTTTGGTAGTCTAAATTCCATAAAAGTAAGATAGAAGAACACATCAGCCGACTTCAAGCACTACATATCAAAATTAACTATTTGAGCAATATGAAGCACAATCGCTAAATGACTGAAATCAAAAAAATGGTATTTATAACAATTTACATTCCTCGACAATACTATAAAAAGAAAATAAAAAAGTAGCCAATGTGGGGCAAAAATTCCAAAATTTACGGACATTGCTTGGAAATGAATTCGGATGCTGTTGTAAGCATGATTGCACATTTACATTGCTGCCAACTGCAGTATTGTCAAAAAAATAACCTAAAAAAACGGATTTCTAAGAAAGCAAAATACATAATCAAGAAGAGTTGCACAAATCCAACAATCTTAACTCATCCACAGATCCGAAAAAAAAATCCTTATGTATTTGCAAACAATGAAAACGAAACCTTGACTGGGTATAGGATTATTCGACGAATGCATTTTTGTCGTCCACGATGTATTTTGAATGCTGCAACAAAGAAACTCTTTTATTAAATCTGAATCGAAAACATTTGACTAAACATCATTTCCATTTGAATAGGATAGTGAAGTATGAAGACAGAAGTAAAGAACTCGAAAGAATTTAAGTTAATTACGATGAGTAGTTGAGCGAATCAAACAACTTTCTTTTTTTTTTTTTATTAAAGCATACATTTCTATTATTATTAGAGCATGTAACATGCCAAAGATAAACGGTATCAATATATATGGAAATATTTCAAGATATTGACATCGTGATTCCAATCCAGTATACGACAAAAAGAATTTGATTAATTAAATAGCTAACCTCTGGTTGTTAAGAGTTGTTATCGAAGCATCTGCTTTAGGCTGCTGTTGCCACACTGCTTGATTATTGGTCCCATAATCAACAAAATTTAGCGGATTTTCCGCCATTATTTCCAGACAACTAAAAAGGCCGACGAGCAGCTGAAGTTGATGTAATTTAGAATCTAGTATTTTATTCAAATTATGAACCAATTCATACAGCTATCCTGATCATATTTTTGATCAGTTCTTATTTGAAGGATGATTATGTTCATTAAGTTCGGATTAGCGAAGTTATGTTCTCTAAGATCTACGAAATATACGTTGATATTTCATGAACCACAGGTGACAATACTCACATTGCATATGGTCTGACCATGCCACAATTTATCGGCACTTAAAAATACAAATACTGACACCTAACGATCACAAACTTCAAAAGAGCGCTCACACTACTGCATACTCCTCTTTGCTTGCGTGTATAAAAACCCAAGCATTGGATTCCGCTATGAAAATTTGTTTCCCTCATGTCGTTAAGAAATGGAGTAAAGCCAACCGTGATTTAGCAAGAATTGTTAAGGTGTATGAATCCATTCAACTTCACTTTAACCAGTACTGTCATACTGGGAATTAAGCGCTTTTACTTTTTATTTTCCAGCAAAAGAACTCCCAATATTGTGTAACAACAACTACAAGCTAGTGAAATATGAAATGGAATTCCTAACACTTTAATTAATATATATATATATAAAATTTGACTTATTTAAAGTTTGATTTATTTGGATCCAATCTTAATCGAATACTTATGTACATTAAAAATATGACTGGAAATGTATGAACCGCTTGAAGTTTCTTAACTGAGGAAAGCCTAAAGTATAAATAAAACAAATTTTTTTTTACAAACATTCACAAGAATGGATGAAGGAAGAGGGAACAATTCTGCGGTCATATTTGCGACACCTCTCATCCAGAATTGTGCTTCGGAACCGCTCGTAAATCATGAATAGTGAACATTTGTGAAACATTATCTACCCAACACCATCAATCACCAACTATAACTATCCACTATTTCCACGTGATGCCCCACTTTCGTAGTTTTAAAGCCAAGTAAAATTATTGCCACAAATGGCAACCAGCATAAGTCTATATAAATATTGGTTGATCATTTGTAATAATGAGAATTTCTGTTCTTTAATCAAAGAAATGTGAAAAATCGTCAGATAGTACAACTTTTCATGTTAATCTTTACTTATAAGCCGAATTAGAAGAATTGTAAATGAAAGTTTAATCACTGGTTTGATGTAAATAATCAAATGTTTTAATTGGAGTGATAATCAATAACACTACCTTTATCTAAAAACAAACTCTATATGTATCAGATAATAGCCAATACTTTTCCCACTCGTCTTCATTCCTCTACAGTACCTTTCCTCACATTTGGGATGACAACATGGAACTTTTAAAGTTAAAAGCTAGGCTCACTTCCTGGAAACTATCTTATCAATTTCCTCTACATTTTATAAAGTTTTTTCTTTCATTAGAAAGCTTACCTTGATTTACCATCACGTCATGAGGATGGCAAGTGAGACATAAGTTCGAAGCAAATTAAGAAATCATATTATTATCACAGATATTACCCATCTATCACTACCAAAAAATAAGCCATAATACTCAGAACTCAACTGCCCTTACCATACACCGAAAAGACTACTCAAACTCCGCCAATGTCCTCAAGTGGAAACCACTATTTTCACTGATTCTAAATTGGTTTGCAATGTCATAGGTGTTTTGCGGCCCAGGCCGTGTTTTTCAGTGAGATCATCGGTATATGTGAGTCCCGAGAGATACTGGTATTGAGGGGAGGGCAATCGGGCGTTAGTCCTTCATTAATAAATTCAACCTGCAAGTTTTTGTTAGCATTTTTCATTTTGAGATGCAGGACTTAATGTCGCTGAAGACTACGAGTATGAGTCTTTCAGGAAGTGTAATTTATCACGAGAGCGAATTTAGAAGGAGAGTGTTTTCAAAAGAAATTCGAGCTCTTAAGAATCGTTTTCTGCAAAAAATTTCATTTCCTTTGGTCATTTTTAACAAAGAGAGATAACACTGTTACGTAACTTCATGAAATCACTCGAAAATTTTCGGTACCTTGCTTACTGAATCGCAGTTTGACACATTGTAGTTCAGCGCTAATTGTCACATCCCTAATAACATTTCTGTTCATCTTATTAACCATATAAGAACGTTTCGTTCTGTGTATATCATTCAAGCGTTATTGTTTAGTCGAAGAAAATTACTGAAAATAAACTGACGATTGTAATTTGTTTGCAGGCAGAAAGTTCTGGACAGACAAGCTTTCGGCTTATCAGCAAAGAAACGGGAGGCGAGAAAGGACGATTAGGTCAGTAGACTTGGAAGACGTCCAAACAATAGTGGATACTAACAACATTAATGTGTATTGGATGACAACCAGTAGCTCAAGTATGTTTCTCTCTTTCTTTTCCCTTCCAACCATAAAAATTGAAACTTGAGTAATTAGCTTGGCAGCCTACGACACTCATTTTCATGAGATATTTTTTTGGAGTGATGATCATCTCCGAGGAATATGAGTATTTCCTAAAATAAATACTTTCTTCTGCGCCACTAGGAATATTCATTTGTTAAATTTTACTCTTCTTGGGATCCTACCAAGTTCTCGCATATATGATACAGCTGTACATGATTTCCTGAAAAAGATTTGCTGTGGCAGTTACTGAATCTCTTCAGAACGTCTTCTGATATACCATAGACATAATCTTGTATGACTTTTTGAAAATCAATCATTGTACCATTCAGTGTCTACTTGTTTATTCACCTGTGATGGTTCAGACTGTCTAGTTTTAGCCAATTCATACACAGAACTGTCTTCTCATTGAGGTTGAGGCTTCTAAGATATCTGTGTTGTTGTGCTTTTACAATGTTTAACTATTTTCGTGTTAAAATGGTGATGACATTTTGAAATGAAATTTGGAATGGTTTAAATATCAGTCATTTCTTTAGAACTATTCTTATAGGAATTTCACATAGTTTCGGTTTGAAGGAAAGGTACTAGGTGATGTTTGTATGCTCCTTGTGCATATTCTCAAAATCTACAATTTTTCTGCTTCCGTAAAGTCATCTTTTTTTGCATGCTGATCGTTTTCCGTGGTGTTGTTCACTAGTTCAAAGGATTTTCAAAAATATGTTTTTTGCGGAATTTAAAAAAGGCATAAAAATATGGCTTCATTGGGACTTTTTTTTATAAATCATCCATTTACTTTGCACGCAGCTTGCAGTCATTGAAGTGCTTGATGTGACTTTATTGTGTAACTGCCGAATCGTAGTTGAGAGAGTTGAATAGCAAATTTAGATCAGATCTTCTGTAGAAATTTCTAAATTCGTAAAGTTATACAAAATTACGCAGCTAAAATACTTTATTTACAACTTCTCATTTGGAACATTTTTGTTATTTACTAATTCTTCGACGAATGATAGGATTGTTATTGACCTTATTTGATAGCGACGATTGGATATCAATACTTCATGCGATAAGGATGCGAGAGAGGACATAATTGTGCACCATCGTGAAGATTTGTTTGTTGGTTTGCTACGAAACTGGCATGAAATCGAGATGTATCTATATCGAATTGTCTGAGACTACCTGAAGTTTCTGTGTATAGTAATTTCTGTTATTATTCAAGTTAAATCCAAACTAAGAAATTATGGCGTTTTTTCATTAAAATTGTTATTTCAGTGTTATTCATTTTAGAACAGTGTTATTCAAAATTTTATTTGGTTTTTGAAATGGCATGTATTTCGTTCTTTGTATTAGACTTTCCATGATAGATTTTTAGGAAGCTTCGAAACTGTTTTGATCTTGAGCATAGGAAATGTATTGCCAGATCAAGCTTGTGATGAAGCTCATGACCTTTGTGTCAGATTTCCAATTTATACCACCAACCTTTTCTAAATCAAAATCCTGTTTTTTGGTGTATTTTATGACGGCATTGTCTTAAATTATGTTACTGGAAGACTAAACGACACAGTTATCTCTTAAAACAGTTATTAGAAAGATATTAATTGTTGATGTCATTAGAGGCTTAAGGCGATACCCTAACTGTGCATCTAATAATTTCAGAAGATAGCGTATTCGGTTATGTTTCAATTTCAGGACTTCAAGTTTCAGTGTTGCTATATAATAACGCTTTTGCTGGTGGAATGCTGCTTGGGAAAATAATATTAAATAGTGTTTAATTGCTAATACCTTTAGCTTTCGGAGATAGCGAAATGTTGAAACTTCGAAGATTTGGCATGTACCGTTGAGCACTCATAACTGTTTGAAACTATGGAATTGTTGCATTCCCATTGCTTTAGTTATGTTGGCTAGTTTAAAAGTTTCACAAATTTAGAAAACTAACTTTTGTCAGAAAATTTCCTTAAAAGTTTAGACTGGTCGAACTAGAGGTTTAAGAACTTTTTATTCAAAAAAATAATGGGTATAGGAAAAAAAGAATAGCTGGGAGGAAATGAGTGGAAGAAGAGTTTATGGAAGATTCTGAATGTGATCAAAAAAAAAAAATTATCGGGATCTTTCCAAAAATAGGCTTTTAATATGCAATATTTTGTTAAATAGTTTCAAAAAATTCGAATATTTTAGGTGGATTGAGAAGCTAAATTAGTCATTTTCATCAGACTAGCAACTGAGGGAGTAGTGGTACACCGCTTGCTGTGTTACAAAACTGTTAAAGCTGAAGTTGTATTATCATGTACAGGCGACAAATGCTGTTCTTTCCCAGTACGTTCTTTTTTTTTCTGGACAAGAATTCACGAATAAGAACAAAATTTAATCATTTGCGTCAAGATTGCTTGCTCTTGCATGAATGCCTTGTGTTTTTTTTTTTTTTTTTTTTTTTTTAAAGGTATTACGATCAGCTTGTTTGCTGCCGAACTGACGATTTCGTTTTAAAGTTATTGTCCATGCCAGATTGTTCAATCATTTCTTGAAATGAGTTTCCAAATAGGTGTATTGCATGGTAGTAATAGATCTGTTAAAAAGAGCTTACTGTATCAACTATCGCACCTTGCGTTAAATTTAAATACTGGCTTGGATGTCGGTCGCTCGAACTATTCCGCTTTAGCCAATTGTGCAAACATTATTCTCTTCGGGCCTTTTCGAAATCTTGGAAAATATGTCCTTCTAAGCTTTGATGCTTCCCTCCTGTTATCGTTCTCGTGCTGCACTGAACAAGATTAGATTTGGGAAGCGAAACGTATTAAATGAGTACAATCGATGGCAGCAAACCTGCTGAGATATGATCATCATATAATGGTTGCACTAAATTATTTTGTTTTGCAGATAGATCCAGAGTGACTTAAGCAAGATTTTGTTCTGTATTTTGCTGAATAAGCTTTCTATTGTTTAGTGCATGTTTTTAAATTCAAACCTCAATTAACATAATTTCTGGAGGCAGTTCCAGATTTAAATGAAATTTCAGAACACGACCTGCCGTATGTGGCGGGTGCACATCATCATGAATATATGCTACCTAATGGTGATGCACATGGACATGAAAAATGCGCCACCTCAGCTGGTCTACCGTTAACAAAATCAGAAAGCACAGATGGTAGAAAGAAGTTACCGAATGGTATGTTGAGGGTGCATCGCATAATGACTGAGGAAGAACTTGCACAGGGTAAAGAACCGCGTTGGACCGAACTCGAGATACGCGGTTTGTTTTTCTTGAACCTTTCGAGTGGATTTGAAAGAAAAAAAAAGTGGCATGAATTTAGCAAAAATATCGATTTTAAACGAGCGAAATTTACTGGGCAATTAAAAGTTCATAGTTGGTTGTGCAACATTTAGATCCATCGTTCACTCTCAAGTAGTTGCTGTCATTTGCGTATTGCCCGCATCATCAGTTATTAAAAAAGGAAGGAATATATGTATTTGCAGGTCGCAATCTAAGTCCAGTTTTGTGGGAAATGAGATGCCTTACCGCCCTTTTCTTGTACAGAAACCATCTGACGAGGTGATTTTTATCGTTACTAATCTTCGGTTAAATCTTTACTTTTTTTAAAATATTTTTTATCCAAACAATGGAGAAAATAGATGGCATGTTGTAGAAGTATTGAATTTCGAAGAATAGATAATGTAAGCAATGAGTAATATGTTGTTAACGTCTCAGAAAATTTTTATATTCTTTCAGAATTCCTTGTGAAATTTCAAAGTTGGAAAACTTGACCGTGCTGGATTTGTCTGAAAATAAATTACGTAGTCTGCCAGCTGAGCTGGGCGATATGATCTCTTTATGTCACCTTTACCTCAATGGCAATCAAATAAGGGTTCTTCCTTACGAACTGGGCAAGCTGTTTCGTTTGCAGACCCTTGGTGAGTAGTTTTGTAACTTTAGATCTGATTTGGAAATATCACCATGAAATTAAAATGTACCTAGTAGGAATGGGAAAAATGGGGACATGTTTTTTTTAATTTGCTTTCTTTTACATTTGATCAGAAATGATTAAATTCGAGTTATTAAGCTCATTTACATCATTGTGATATGAACTTGCAGCGATAGAAGGCATTTTTGTAGCGATAAATATAACATTAGCAGACATGGAACCATAGGAAAAGATTGGGATTATACTTTCTTTTATTTTTCAGATCTTCGATCAAATCCTCTTTCTCCCGAGATTAACAAAATCTATTATGAAGCTGGACCTCAGAAACTGCTTCGATTTTTGTTAGATCATCTGGCAAGTATGTTCTTGATAATTTTGCATTTCAGCAAAGGAATAAAACGATCGTATGGGACTGCAAAAGAAATGGCGCTATGCATTTCTTGTTTTAATTAACATTTATGATGTGAATTTAGTTTCTCCTGCTGACTAATTTTTTAAAAATCATTAAAAATTTATCTTGTTATGGTTATATAAGGATGAAATTTTTTTTTCACATTTATGCTTTCGCGGTGCTTTGATTTGTTTGCTGCAAAGTTTTCGAACGATTCATTTTTCCTTGAAAGCTTTGATCGCTCTATATTTCAGTAAATGCGACAGTACCTCCGGATCGCCAATGGGTGATGATAAGGCACGCGGATCCTGAAAGACCGATCGGTATTGAATCGTGTTAAATTAATATTTAGTAAAACACAGTGTCTCTAAACACTATCTTGATAGTTTTTTCTTTTAATTTATATGATTATGAATTAATATCTTTGCTTCGTCTAAATTTTATTGGCACTCCGAAAACTTGCACTCAATAGAATGAGTCAATTTTGATAATGATTATCTGTCATTAATTACCTCTCATATCTCATTATTTTTAGCAACGTTCACTGTTCTTTGCTATAACGTTCTATGTGATAAATATGCCACAAATAGTCTCTACTCATATTGTCCATCCTGGGCTCTCAATTGGGAATATCGAAAAACAGCAATTTTAAAGGAAATCCGACATTACGAAGCTGATATCATTACCTTGCAAGTATGTTTGTGGTTATTCCTCTCATTTATATAATGATATAATAATCAATCCTTTTTTTTTTTCTTTGAGAATGCCTTCATCTTTCTTTTCCGTTTTGTATTAAATCTTTTCCATAATTGTTCATTCCGCAAGTTCAAATAAGTTTGTTTTTACTTTAGGAAGTAGAAACCGAGCAATTTCGTTGCCTTTTTCAACCTGAGCTAGAACAAATCGGCTATGCGGGCATTTTTTCACCGAAGTCACGGGCGAAAACAATGGGTGAAGAAGAACGAAAATTTGTTGACGGTTGTGCGATCTTTTGGAAATATGATAAGTGTGTCGGATTTAATTTTTTTTTTCCCTTCACTTCGACTAAATTTGAAGTTTAATACCTGTTTTCTTTGCAATTATGAGATGTTTAGTATAATCAGAGAGGAGAAATAAGAGAATTCATCAAATCATTCTTTTCTTTGAAATTATAAGAAGTTTAATATAATCAGAAAGGGGAAATGAGAGAATTCATTAATCATTCTTTGTACAACTGCTTTACGTCTTTTCGTAATATTTTCTCAGGTTATTTAATGCATTTGGCTTCTAATTGCAATTTTTTTCAGTAGTTTAAAATTTTGCTCAAAAGTCCAATAATCGGGAGAGTATATTTACAGATTTGAGTTGGAGAAAGAACATCTCGTTGAGTTTACGCAGGTAGCTATCAAGAAAGCTCCAACAAGTGAGAAAATCTTGAATCGTGTTATGCCAAAGGATAACATTGCTCTTTGTGCTGTTTTCAAAATCAGGGAGAACGTTTACGCCAATCGTTTGTTTATTCTTTTTTTTTTTTTTTTTTTTTTTTTCCCCCAATTTTTTTTTTTTTTTTTTTTTTTTTTTTTTTTTTTTTGCGTCATTTCCTTTAAGAACACTTGCTTGTGAGATGTGGTTGCTATACCTATTATCATAAAATGAGTAACGCTGATCAATCCTCATTTGGAAATATTTTTTGGTTCTAATACCAAAATGCAAGTAAAAGTTAAAACAAAAGAAAATGACTTAAATAGCTCTCGATAAAATTTCTTAATAGTAATATTTTCATGAAATCTTCTGGCGTTTTCTGTCGTCATTTTTGATTTCCTTATGAAATATTCTTCCGGCAACAAAAAGTATGCTTGTATTTATTCAAGAATCTGCAGGACAAATGTCTATGGCTCCAAGCGATAATGTGGTTGGAAATCCACTTGTCGTGAGCACGGCACATATTCACTGGGATCCAGAATTTTGCGATGTAAAGCTAATTCAGTCAATGATGTTGGTGCAGGAGATAAATATTTTGCTTGATGAAGTATTTTTTTTTTTTTTTTTGAAGATGGTGAATTCAAATCTAGTTATTAAAATGATGTTTGCCAATTTTCTTCAGAAAAAAATGTCTTTTATCTTCTAGATATCGGAAAAATGTCGTATAACACCTCAACAGATACCTGTTCTAATCTGTGGCGATCTCAATTCACTTCCTGAATCAGGTTTTCTGCTGTTGCATTACTATGGTTCATCGCTTGCAATATTTTTTTAACGGATTTTTATGTATAGCATATAAACGAATGGAAGCATGAAAACAATTTTTTTTTTTTTTTTTTTTTTTAAAGATATAAGTTTCTTGATGAAATTGTTGAACTTCCTGCTTTTTTCGAAAGTCTTATTGGCAATATTTCAGGAGTTGTGGAATTTCTGTCGAAGGGAGCAATTTCAAAAGAGCATCCGGATCTAAAGGAATTCCGTCAGGACCCTTGTATTACACGTTTTAGTGCATCCGATGATCCGGCGGTTTATACTCACGGACTCAGACTTGACTGCGCTGTGGATCCTAACTCAATGCCATTTACAAATTACACGTTGGTTTTAAATTTGCAATAAACAGGATATCAATTCCATATTTGCTTAATAAAAAAAAAAAAATTCGTTATTTTTGATTCAAAAAGCAATTGCCGCTAACAAAGAAAATAAATATGACAAATTCTCTGTAAAGAAAATCATGCTTTTATATTTTGAATCATATTTTTTCTAACGTATTTTCCACCGCTGTTGATTGATTATCCATAAGAAAGATTTGTGAGACATGAAAGAACTTAGATTTCAGGCTTGAATTTAAAGGTGTTATCGATTACATCTTTTCGACACCGCAGTCATTAGCTCGTTTGGGAGTATTAGGAGCACTAAATATGGATTGGGTGCTAGCAAATAAAATAATCGGTTTCCCACATCCTCACGTGCCCTCGGATCACGTACCAATAATGGCACAATTTGCAATTATTCCAACAAGTCATCAACGTATTCAACCAGTTGTCCATCACTATGGTAACAGTCATTCCAGTTCATTTGGTGCTGTTGGTCGATAAAAAATTCACAACTTTTAATATTAAATTTGCATTCTCAGGAAATAGTTTCATTGTTTATCAAGTTATCAGTATTTATTCATTTTAATCGTAACATTTTCATCCGTTATTTCTATATCCTGATTAAATCCAAATTTTATACGTGGAATTAGATTGGCTTCCAGCAATATTTTGTTGTGTACAATATTTAGTTTTAATTCTTGAAAAAAAAAAATGGGATTGGGGTTTTAAAGCAAGACAGACATTGTTGTATAAAGTCCTCGTCGTTTATCATCTCCTGATAGTGGTTTTCAAGAAATTGAAAGCTGACTTTTTCGAAAGAAATAACGAGATCTTTATTGGTTGGAGAATTTGTATAAGTAAAAGTTGCAATAATTGGAAGAATATGTTCGTATATTTTGCCATGTTAATGTTAGCCAACAATATTTACTATGTTTCGCTGAGCTACTGCTGCAGCGATGATGCCTTCTAAGTTTTCGTCGAGGAATATGTTTTGTCTTGAAATTGTTCACTTTTCATTCCAAGCGCCGATCAGTTTAGGCTTTTATGTGTTTTTTGCCGAATTGTTTAATTGAATTTCTCATGAAGTTTTTATGTTGCGAAAATAATCTCCTAAGGGATATTTTCAGGTTCTGCCGTTGGACACTGCATTGCTTCCACGGCTGTTAAAGTTTTCATTGCGGTAGGATTGTTTTCGTATGTATTTCTCTTTAAACATCGTTCTTAGCTAGTGTTTAAGTATACCTCATCGATTAATCCCTTTCTTCACCTTTTCAATATATTTGATATTAGAATTCGGCCAACAGGCGACCTTTTTTGTGAGAAGGATGTTAAATAATTGGTAGTTCAATTTTTTGCTTGACCGTTGTTTTCTTTTTCTCGTTATTATATTCATTATTTCTTCAAAATTAGTATCTCATTTTTCTGAAATAATTTAATGTTAATTCTAACATTTTCTGGAATGTGGTGTTATTTTCTCTGAACTGTGTTTTGATTTTCCTTCAGAAGGCACGAAAACTTACCGAAAGAAACAGGCTTCAGTAATCAATAAAATGATAGCATTGTCTCATTATCTTCATAAATGGTTTTTTGGAAATGCCTTTGTTTGTTATTTTCTGGATTTGTGTCATAATTTGTTTTATTTTGTTTATTGTGGAAATCTAATATTGTGGATATCAAATATTGTGGAAATCTAAAGAGGAAGCAGAGCAACTAATAACAAGTAAGCTCTTTTTTGTTGTGAATTAATGTTGTCTATTTCGTTTGTTAATTGGATTCATTACAAATATTTTCATTCTAGTTGAGAGTTGATTTTTCAGCTAGCCATCATATTATGGCAATCATTATCTTCATCCATAATTGGTTTCAGTATCTGATTTTAATCTTTGTGCATTCTTTTTTTTTTTTTTTTTTGTGTATTATTTAATGATATTACTATTGATATAATTGTGAACTGTTTGCTCCTCGTTTTGATTTTCCGCTGTTTTCTTTTATATTGTGGAATTTCCCTCATGTTTTTTCCTTAATATTTGCATGTAACTTAAACCAATATTTTAACATGTTTTCTTCATTGTACGTATGATCTCGTTTGTTGAAGCCTTTTTTTGGATAAAATCCTATTGAATGCCTTAAAGTCATCGCATTAACATTTCAAATTCTTGATGACTTTTGATTTGAAAGAAACGTATTGAAGGTCGTTTAAACTTTTGTTAGCTAAATTTCCCGATTAGTAATGTGAAGTATATTCATGTTTAAAGATCGAGGCATATGAGTCATCATTCTCAAGGTCGCGCAGTTAAAATTATGTCATGATTCATTGTTCTGATAATTCTGCAAAAGAGTGGGAAAGAGATGTTATACGTCATAGTCTTCATTTCAAGATTTACTCATTTCATTCACTAATCCAACCTTTTTTTTTTTTTTTTTTTTTTTTTGAGACTTACAAAATGAAAATTATAGAATCGCATTCATGTGCCTTGCATATCTTGTGAACAACTTCAGTCGTTTTTTTTGCGCTTGCTATTAAAGTTCGTTCAGGTTTTATAAGCTGGTCTCCTTCGGTATAGATATTTAGATTTCAATGATGGGTATTATTTATCAGGACAAATGTAGCAACGTTTTTTTTTTTGGAAGAAAGATCCATTTAACACTAGTTATCAAGTAGAAAGCATGACATGCTATGTTCATATCGCTATATTCATCATGAGAAGTTTCCTACATTCATATTAATCACGCTTCTCATATCGCAACACTCTCAGCATGGCGCAAATTAAATTCAAATTCTACAGGTGGACTTTAAGCGAACAAATGATGTGCATCCTAACTTTACTATATTTATCTTTCAATCCATCTTCTATTGCTTTTAGTTCTAACAGTATTTTGGTTTTTTTGTGGACATTTTTCACGTTGGTAATGATACTTCAATTGAGAGATATAAAAATTTCCAGTTTCCAGCAGTCGGTAAAAAGCTGTAATCGACTTTATTTCAAACCCCATGAATTACTCTGTGAATTTAAAAAGTGATCCTCAACCAATCAAAAAGTCAATACTCATATTTATTCACTAACCTAATGCACATATATATCAACAAAATTTAATTCAGCCAAATTCTTCAACATTTTATCTTAAAACAAATTGTTACACTTTTCGTTATGAATTGCTTAGCATTATTTGCAGATCGTCAAAAGTTTCCTCACTGTGTTCAAATAGTGGTAATGCTATCTGAATGCTATGATGATTAGTTTACTCGAGCCTGAAGGTAAAAATAAACGTAAGATGTGAATGAATTCATATATCTTATCCATCTCTTTCATTCACTGTCATCTGCCTACGCTGTGAAACGCATCCCCACTTCTACCTTTTGTTATGCGCTGACAATCTCAGCAATTCTTGAAATCCTGTCCTATTTGATTGCACTGATAGTAACCTTTATCACGACATGTTTGTCTCCTTCTTATTTCACCAGTTTGTACCTTTTTTACTGTAGCCTTCTATATTTCCAACGCTTCTGAAACCTAAGTTCATTCGCCTCTCGAAATGAGAAAAGTTGCTCGGGAAAGTCAAGTAAAATCTCCTATGCCGTAGTTTTTGCAACAATGGTAGAACATTATGTTCATGTTATTTCATTCTTGCAGTCTTATCCTCTTCCATCTGATAACATGCGCCGTGGAAGGTTACCTATTTTACTTGCGTGATAACTGATAAACCAGCAAATTTTATGTGACACAAGACACAAACGTCAAGAAAAATTCATGAAAATACACGATATGAAATGGAAAATCACCGAATACCGTAACATATCTGCACTTTCCGAGGAAATTCGATGTAATAAAGGTTTAACATATAATCCGGCAAGATGGACTAGCAGTTACACCCAGTCTACAAATATGGGAATTTTTGCAAGCAAATTCCCACATGTCCCCTTTCCACTTTTGCAAGCTTATTCACTGTTAGTTCATCCTTTCCCATATAGTGAAGAAGGTAACAAATCGAAGTTTTTTTTGAAGATTTTGGAATGTCAAAATTAAATCGTATGCGAAACATTTGCCAAAGCTAGTCCTTAAGAAATGATTCAAGAAAATGAATGGTGTTTGAGGTGATATCGAGGAATGCAATAAATTGCAGGTAGAACAGCTAAGTATTAAAAATAAACCACAGGAAAAGAATAATAGCAGTTATAGGATATTCACAAGATCAATCAGATTTCTCCAGTATTTTAAAAAAATTATTAAACTAAGTGTGTCCTAATTAACGAAATAATAACTTGCGAAGACCCCGACCAGCGAAAATTGTCGAAATTTCGAAATTTTCTCGATTCAAATCGAAAAATACTGATGTAAACACGATACCACGAGGGCAATGGTATGCAAGAAATTAGCAAACATGATTGAAATGACATCCCTGAGAGCCAGAAAACACAATGCGTTTAAAGTGAACAAGAAAACCAATATCATACGAAGGAAAATCATCAAAACACGGATAGAAAGAAAAAACTAGACCTTGTGACAAATTTTCAACTCACTGAGATAAAATTCAATCCAAACTCTATGTTGAATGGATTTGCTCAAAAAGTGAGTTGCTATACTCTTGATAAACAAACGAAAAGAATAAAAATTCCCGAGATAAAGAGACCACAGATCAAACAAAATGTGTGGAAATGAAATCGATGCAAAACAAAAATTAATCCGGACCTGAGGTAGTCATAGTACAACGAATGGAAAAAAATAACAAGAACATTCCTGAGTAACAGCAAAATGCATTAACCAGCCACGCGCACATAAACATACAATGACCATCTCGCATTTTCTCGAAATTGAAAAACACGATAATATGAAGAACCGGACATTTTTAGGAAACAAGGTTTATTGCAGCGAATGTGCCAGACTTTAACGATAGTATTATTCCATAATATGTCTTATACAAACTGTTAACCTGTTTCATAACTAAATCATCAAATGATGGGTTAACAAATATTCTCAAATTGAGCTTTGCATCTCCCATGTTACGCTCCTTCAGTTTCTAAATGAGTAAGTTTATTTCAGTTGTAAGCATGCATATTTAAGTTTGGCCTACTATGTGTTTTTCATGATGAGAAAAAGCGAATGATAAAAAAATTCAACAAATCATAACATGACGACAGTATAGTGAAATAGAAAAGAACACACCGAGTTTGTTTAACTGAACAGAGCAAAGCATTCATGACAAAAAAAAAAAAAAAAAAATGCAAAAAATTTTTAAAAGTTAATCTGAATCTAATATACAATTTTCTGTAAGGAAAAAATTGATCTAATACTGACAACATAAATTCAAAAAAAAAAAAAAAAAAAAAGAGAATAAAAACAGATGACAAAAATGGACCTGAGTTGGTACCTGAAATAGAAAATAGAACAACACCTGAGGTGAAACCAAAAAAATTAAATGAAAATCGTAACTTCGTTAAAAAGATCCCTGAAAAGAACAAAGAGGTGAACAGTAACAAACAGCACCACACTGGGTCACATTCTAAAACAGCACAAATCAACGATTCATTAGCATGACTGCTTTAAAAAAAAAAAAAGAAAAAAAAGGAAAGAAAAATTGTTCGTTGTATGCAAAGTTTAGCTAGTAGAAAACCAGTAGATAAAAAGGGAAACATTAAATGAATTGTCCAAACTTCCGTTTTGTGTTCTATGCCAATTTCAAATTCTGCATGAATAACCATCTGATTCTAGAACGGAACTACCTGACATGGACTTAAATTTCCAGAAGGAGAACCTCTGATTCGCTACTAGCTCCAACTAGTAACAGTCACCGTTATTATTAACCTGATTAACAATCATATAACTGTAACTGAAAAATGTAATTTGAACACATATTTAAAGAAAAAAAACTGCTAAATTGCATCGTTTATGTCCTAAATTAGAACAGAAGCAAAGAGATGTCAAGCAACACTAGTATCGGGCTTAAATGATGCTTGCAATGGGGTACTTTGGATACCTTTCAGATGTTCTTCATTAACCTGCAAACGATGCTCCAGAGCTGTATTAAAAGTATCTGTTGCACTACCTTTTAAATTGGAAAGAAGAGGAGCAGTAGCTTTCAAAGTGTCATTACCAACAGCAACAGCACCCGTGGTACTAATCTGCAAATGATGATGGCGATGATGCTCCATGGCACTGCTTTCACGAAGTCGTTTAGCATCACGCTCTTCACTTCTTGTCTTCTTCGAATGCCGTACACGTCGACAACGAGCAGCCAATTTACGCGTCACATCACGAAACACTTCCCAAAATTCATCCTCATTAGGAATTCGATGCATCATCACTTTACGACACACATCTGCAACATGATGGTCCATTGAAAATAGATCTAAATTTCATTTAATCATCGATTATTTTGCCATCAACCTTTAACAGTGGACCGTTAAAGAAATCATTTAATCTGTCCTAAATTTGATTTTATTGAAAATCCCCACTTTTTTTCTTTTTTTTAAATTTAAAAACTTACAAGCAATATAGTGAATGCCTTCTTCAGGAAGATTTTTGTAAGTTGAATGATTTGGACCAGCAACAGTCGTTTGTGCCATTAGCTTGGTACCAAATACCCGCTTTTCAGCCAACATTTTGGAGAGAAACGCCATTGCCTTACGCACATCATCATCACAGCGACGATTCTGATGAAACTGATGAACAATCTGCTCTTCACTACAAGGTGTAAAACCTGAAAAGGGGATGAAATCAAAGAATTCAAACTCAAATCATTTTAAAATGACTGGAAACAAATCCAAGACATTCTCAAAATTCGATACTTTGAAATTAAAAAGCAATTATAGAGATGTATTACCTGGATCTGAAAGATAAGCTTGGGGCACCGGAATTTTTATCTCTGAAATGCTGCTTTGAGAAATGCCCTTTTGACGTATGAATTTCACATAGTCATCTGATACAGGTTTCTGGAAAAAAAAAATGGAAATTTAATAAAGACAATTCGTTAATAAATATTAATTCAAAATTCTTCTATTTCCATGAAATCAACTAGAATACTTCTGAAGCACTATTAAAATACCTTTCGACAGGGTGAAGCAGTCGTGAGATGTTGTCGCTGCTGTCGCACTAATGCATTTTGGGAACCCTGATTACTATTTAACATCTGTTGAACCAAATGTTGATGAGCTTGCTGATTTCGTCCAGCTAATGTTTCCAAATGAGCCGGTATACCGCAGCTTAGCTGAAACAATTCTTTTAAATATCATACATCCTCCTTTAAAACTTAGGATTTCAGTACAATGAACCTTTCATCAAATACATTTCTTTAAATTGTTAGTAAAGCAATTCAGGATACTGTTTTCGAATGATATAATTTTATGCTTTAGTAGTTAAATTCTGACAAAAAATTAGACTCCTAAAAAATTCGTTTAAATGAGACAAATGGTCAATTAAAATGACATACTGTCTGATCAACGACATTCGTTGAATTTAGGTGAAGCTGCGTAGAATGATCCTGCTTAGATTGTTGTTCTTGCCGAGTTTGCTGTTGAATGTGATGCAACTGCGTTGATGACGATTGTCCCAAATGGCCCTGACCGTTCACAACCAGTTGTTGCAGCAACTGCTGTTGCAGAAGCAAAGGATTTAGTGAAGACAGCGAATCTAACTTCGACGCGAACACATGTGCTGCATTCTGTAAAAAAATTAAAAACTATCAACGGGGCATAAGACACGAACTTTCTAAATGCTTTGCTAATCCTAATTAGAATGTAGAAGCAAGCAACACACAATTATAAAATGATTAGCAAGAACAATTACAGTTTGTTAAGAGCGGTCTTAATCCTGGATATGAGAAAACAAAAAAGCACATCTTTTCGATTACCAAATCATTTACTGTGTAAACAGTAGACGTTATATAAAAACCGAAATCCTAGTTTGAGAACTCACATCTGTACTGCTAATGACACTCTTAGTAGTAGCCGAAACAGATGTTGAACATATATCGCTGTTGTTGTCAATGCTTACGGGATCGATTTGTGCATCACCTGAATTTTTTTCAGTAAAAACATCAAAACATATTGCTTCACTTGAATAGCGAATCATTTCCATATCTAATACTTTATAGGGAAAAAGGGTGATCAGATACAAGAAATGTTGCCAAAATGATGAAAACAATTGTTTTATTATGAGTTCCAAAACCTGCCGGCACAATGTTCCTATTCGAAGAGTACATATTCTATTCAGTTATTTCCACTCAATTATTAAGTTATTAATAACTATTACAACACTGAATGGACTTTTATTTATACAGACCAGTATTATTTGAGTATTAACCAAATACTGCTATAAATTCAATTAAAAGTCTTCATTGTTCATTCCTTAAATATTACCATTAGAGTCGCATTTTCGATCAAGATTCGATGAATTCCATCTTTTTATTGGACCAAGTTGTAGCTGTTCCTGCAGGTTCGGTGGTAAAATTGGATTCGTTTGTTGCAAAAGTGATGGGAACAGCCAAGGATTCCATTGCAGCAACGGGCTTGGCACTAAATCCAATAGAAAATAAATGGCCTCAAATGGAAGAATATCGCCAAAAGATCAAATATATACTATATGCACCTATGCTTATTAAAGGATTTTTCGGATAAGGTGAACGGTGAACAAAAGGATACAAAGCTTTTCAAGTTCAGTCATTCGCTGAATTCAAAACGTATGGACTCCATGACCAAATTTCAGAAAAATGTTGGCCATAATTTTTTGAAAAGAAAGTAGGAGCTATTGTAAACAGTCATTTTACAAAATCTAGAAAACAAACTGACATGCAGGCAGTGGCCTCAACGCAACAGGGCATTCAGGAGTAACTGCATTCTTTCGAGGAGTTGACGAAGAGCTTGCCAAAGTATTACCCGGTTCATTACCGGTTGCAGCACAAACCTGATTGATAAGAGCTTGCATATTTCTCTCGAAATGCTGTTTCATTTCTTGCACTTCTCTGGAAATAAAATATGCAAAACATTACTGATGCAAATGAATAGATGTTCTTTTAAAACGAGCGAAAACTTCAAAGGCTGGAAAACTTCGAATTCCCAGGTATAGTTTACTTATAATTCAGCAATTTCCCACCTTACAACAGAAAACAATTTCGAGGCTTCAAAATATCGAAAAAATGATATGTAATGTCATTTTACATTTCTAGCGTAAACTTCGAAAACATTATAGCAATACTGTCATTGATATGCAACTCTGATAACATCCCGTTTTATGAAGACGTTTTATGGTGTAATAGATTTTTCTGACAACTTGACAGAAAAAAGAAAAGAATCAATAGAGGAATAGATGAGATTGCGTTTCCGAAAGTATCTAATTGCCAAGCAAGAACTGATGATCGTACATTCCAAAAATAAAAACGTGGTCGCTAATAATAAAATAAAGAAAATGAAAAGTGGAGAAACTAAGGAAGCATAAATCTAAACGTTAATAGAATCATTTCAAACAATACTCTAAATCTATCAAATGCATTCCATACTACACCAAAATTGATAATTTCTAATTCGTTGTGTCTGCTATGTTGTGTTACCAACCATTTCATTTTAGATGACTATTTACCACTTACTTCTTTTATAAATTCATTACATTAGTGATAATTTCTTTGATCAGTCCTCTAACCGTTACTGGGAGAAGGAAAAACTGTTCAGCGCTTTGAAATGTATACCGAATCGTATTCAAATATGAAAGGAAGCTTAGCACTGCAGGCTACACCAATCTATATCAAACCGTAGTCGACACAACTGATGGTCATCGTGGCGATCTGCATGCACATTAGTTATAACTGCTCAGCCAGCCGAAATAACTGAACAAATCTCGAAAATAAACTAAATGTAACGAAATAGAATTGCAGATCTCACTTTTTGATCTCCAAGCATCCTTGACAAATTGTTGTAGATGGATGAGTGCTTGCCACTGTTGACTGTGTTGCTCGATTATTATTTGACAAAGCTGATGAAGCTGTTGTTGGTCCCGCAAAATCAAGCGGCTGCTCTTCTTTCATCCGCCAATTTGACGAGCCAGCTTGTTCTAGCTGCAAAATATCAAAAAATTTCTTTATTTGATTCCGTTTGCTGCAGTTGACCAGTCAGTTACTAATCGAGCTTATTAAGAGAATTGACACTAACTGAACATAAACTGAAATCTCTTTCAAAACAAAAAAAAAGAAATACATAAACTGGAAACTATAGTAAGCACATTGATATATGCAGAACAATAAGTCAATCGACAATTAGCCGCGAAGTAATAACGTAATTAAAAAGAAAAAGAACGAAAAAACAAAACCCAAATGATCACTTCATGCTTTCAGTTTAACTCTACGTAAAAATGAAAAGAGAACGGTGGACGAGACTGAACGGATGAAACAATAATTAGATGGATTATAGACGACCGAATTTGATGACCTTCTTGTGAACGCAAAGAAGTTTCTAATACATAAATCGGTTCACATACAGTTGAGACAGCCAGCGGAAGGTATCACCATATTTGTTGATCTTTCTTTCTTCTCCTCATCCATCTTCTGTCACCCTATCGCCTCTCTTTTGCAATGCTCTCACCCGATGCTATCTATGTATATGTGTGTTTTGTGTTGTTCAGTATTATGATGGATTTGCTTGAGGGTTGTTAGTAACTTATGTACATTAACATACCCACATACACACACATACATGTACATGCATATACACACTCACAAGCAAATATACAACGGACGGCACAGCAAGTAGTAAGAAGCGAAGATGGAATAAATATGATGATGATGATCGTGGCTAGAAGTTACCACTGAGATAGCTTGCGCTTCTTTTTGTTGCTTCTCTTCTTTCGGGCTTCTCTGTAGGTTATTTACCCAATCTTTCTGTATATAAATATATATACATATATGTGTATGCCGCCTATAAGTGTGTCAATGTTTGTCAATCGCACGCTTCGCATCGCATCATCGTCATCGTCACCAGCGTTATTACTTTTGCTTCTCTAGACCAACACTTGAAATAGCATCAGTAGTAGTATCAATAAACAGAAGTTTGTGGTACCATACCAACCAACCATCCCAATACCTGCCTGTCTACCTGCCATCAGCAAAATCCATCTTTGCTTCCAACTAACACTCAACAAAACACCTTTAACAAACAATTCGAATGCCCATGCTGTTGCTAATATCACTGCTGCATGTGGAGACTAATTGTTACACGGAGTTTGTGAGAGGTAAATTTATGTCAACAAAAGTAAACATAGAAGATGGGAAAAGAATCCTAAATCAGCGTGAGGAATTGGCGGAGAAGGTACTGAAGCAGTTACTGCTGATAGATTCCGCTGAAGTTTACAAAAACTTAGTCACAAACTGTGACCCTCCTGGGTGATGTTAAAGCACAGAAACAAGTGAAAAAGATGAAAATGTATCCTAATGACTATTATTACTTATCCACTGCTTAACAGTATATTCATAATATTCATAACATGCATGAACCACTCCTCTCTGACTTCAACTTTTTGCTTCAATTCAGATTCGATCTATACCTGCATTATTATCTACCTTATAATACACAATTACATCTTTCACTGTCAAATATCCAAAACTACACGTATACCAAAAGTGCACCAAAATTACACGTACGAATTCAATGTAACGACCTAAATAATCTGGAAATGTGAAGTCGGTACACATAAATGTTTATGGATGAGGAATAGAGGCGTCATACTGTTGTGCAAACTATTCTTATAGACGTGCGTCATATAGACATGACCTACTCAAGCATATTCTAAAAGTTTCGAAATCGAATTATGAGAAAGGAATGTGTATGTGTGTTCTTCGTAGTATCGATGGTGCATAACTTCATTCGTACATACATGCACACAAATACGCTCAGAGCAATTCGTCAAGGTCATCGAGCAATTCTCATGACTGCTCTCATCAGATCTGCAAAACTTATGTTCCACAAATGAATATTAATATATTTAAATTCGAACATATTGTTAAATAAATAAGCAAGCTAAATTAGAAATAGCATGCCATTAATTAGCGACAAAAAATCTTTTTTGCAATTGAATAAATTCGTCAGTGACAGAAAAAAAAAAAAAACAAAACAAAAAACAAAAAACAAAAAACAAGAAAAAAAAACAGAGAAAGTGTATAATTTAGTTTCTAAATAATTGAAGTTCTGATTAAAATAACAGAATCTCATTTTCAGATCTTGTGACTGCTTAAATCTTCACAGCTCAAATCATTCTAAACGTATTATTTCTACCTGATACTAGTGCAATCTGCAATCGCTTAAGTGACTGAGGGTAAATCTTATTTAGACACAATTCCTTCAGCAACAAAGGTATAAAATTATTTTCTGCAAAAATACAAAAGAAAAAAAAAAGCGATATAGCAAACTTTATCCAAGGAGAATTGTTTTTTTGACCAAATGGACGAACTTCAAGACAATAAGTGCTACATTGTAAATTGTCATAATACATATATGTAAGCCCAACAAACTTTACATAATCACTTACACACATCATCACAAATTATATATATAATCACGGTGCTTCTCGCGGAGGCCTGTGTTTGTGCTCTTCTTTTCCGATTCTCTTTCTTTCAATACCCAGCCTCCCCTTTTCATAAAGTTGTTCAAGTGAGATGTTTGTGTGTGAGTTTTGAGGGAAACGGACAGGGACGCTGCAGAAGAGCGCGTCACCCACCCACCCACCTCAAACCAACTGAATGTTCCATCGCTCCACAATCGGGCGAATTCATTCCATTCCATTCCATTTCATTCAAGCATTCCCTAACTCTCACCTACTACTACTACTACTACTCACGCTGTTGCCCTCCTCGCCTTTTAAAAGCCGACTCGGCGTCGTCGTCGTCCTTCAGGACACCATTTCTTCCTTTTTCTTCTTCTTCACCAAGAGCCTCGACTCTCCAAACCTTGCACGGAGATGGTGGATGTGTCCAACCTTCTTTCTCCCTTTCCTCCAAAATAGCCAATACGATTTCTGATCAGCAGAAAGCTTGATGAGCACATGTCACACACGACATGGACACCTAACATAAACACTTCCTATGCAATCTACAAAACTATTATCCAGAATTGTTCAGGCCAAATATTACCTTCACACAATCATGGATATAATAATAAAAAAAAAAGAAAAGATAACATGTTGAACCCACAGCGTCCAAAGCAAAACAAAAAAAACTCTCCAAAGGAAATCAATCAATGACATAAAGAATCTAACAAAACAACCGAATTCTGCATTCAGGAATTCTTTGCATTACCAAAATTCAGCTAAAAAGCATTTCCCGCTTTCTGATTCGCAAACATTTTTCCCAAACAAAAAAATTCAATTAAATACAGAAATCAACAACTTATAAAAAGGAAAGAAATCAAATAAATGCTAAATCTAACTATTAATAAACCATAGGTTTCGAGAAACTACTCATTTCCCAAACAATTTATTATTCCCAATGTGCTATCAAATATAAACCGTATGCCAAAGTAATATAGGTGGTACTGTACTAATTCATCCACATATGTGATAAAAATCAGGCTTAACGATGAGTTCAAGTCGATAAAAATCACAGCCGTAAGTTTGGTGAAGTACTGAATGACGCTGATAATGTAGGATCTTATTATTTAAGTTAAATATACATGATGTCAAAGTTTTAAGTGAAGATCACAAATGCACTTTCTAATATCAGCTGATTTTCACTGCAATTTCCATAACATTCTTGAATATTATGTGTGAATTTAGACTGGCAGGAGAGTGAATGAAGCTGCTACAAGATGCATACAGTCTAAATGTGACATTTGAGAAACGTGTATTTAGAAATTGGTATTTACTGGGGGGTCGAAGGCCATGTATGTATGTTATAAACATTCCACCGAACATTAAGCAAACAGAAAAAAGAATTTATGAAGGGATGACTTACTGAATGTATCATATGACGGAACGAATGTGATATTAGCAACGACTAAACTTTCAGCGATGTAGTCATAATGCTGATATCATGTGGAAGAAAAACAAAATAAGCAAGAAAAATGTTTACCTGTAAAAGTGCGTAAATTAACTGTTGATGAGGAAATGAATTGTGAGTGCCGCCACCGCCGTGATACCTTGGATCAATGATGCTGGATGCGGAACACCCCGTACGCGTACGGTAGGGTTATTTGCGGGTAGTAAATCGACTTTTCCAAGGTAAGCTATCGCCAGAATTGGATTATAAAAGAAGCAGCACTGTATGTAATATGTACTAGTACCACTCGTTGCGTGTTGTCCTTCGAAATGATTTAGGTAATGAATTAACAGAAATCGAATATCCTTCAAAGAGGTTAAAAATAATCGAAATTGGGGAAATTAGCATACCGCGCAAGACAGCGCAATGCATCGCGCGGCGTGCATATCGATGTGGCGGTTAAAGCTCAGTAAATTGAGCACTAATTGCATTTTGCTGCAAATACTCATCGCAGCTTCTTTAATTGCGAACTTTTTTCGGAATGGCAGTCGGTTGTAAGCCGTAAGAGGAAGGAAAAGAAGAGGAAGGCACGCTCTCTTTGTCTTCCTTTCTCTTTCCTTCCTTTCTCTGTATGTATGTATGTGTGTGTGTCGGTTAATATGTGAGTTTGTGAGAGTGACAGCAAGACATGCATGCACGCTGGTTCGCGCATAACGAGAATAGCGCGATAGTGACATTGTTGTCTGCCTGCTGCGCTACTACTGGCTGGTTATGTGGCATGTCTGCACAACAAAATCTGTCGTAACTCACTCCATGGGAACGTTCAACTCTTCTCCCTCTCTTTCCCTCTCTCTCTCCCCTTCGGACCTGTTCTCATACTTTCACGCAGTCTCTCTCTCTCTCTCTGCAGCAAGAAATACTCATTTCGAATTTACCGATAATATGAATGCACGGAGTCGGTAACGAATTTATGCAATAGCATGTTTCATATCATCTGCATTACCGCATATCTGTTTTACTCCCTCATCCTCTCCACCTCCCTCTCTCTCTCCATCCAGGAATGAAGTGCGGGGAAAAGAACTGGAGGAGGGGAAGGTATGGATACACGTTTGAAGGATAGTTTTTCAGCATCCATCATCGTGTCGCTGTTCCTTTTTATTTAACATTCAGAAGCTGTACATCAGCCTCTCTCTCCCCGTTCTTCCTCTCTCTAACTCTCCCCTCCTCCTACAATCATTTGACGGAGTTGGCGGAGAGTGCAGAGAAAGCAACAAACGATACATGTAAACAGTGAGCGTCACCACTCGATTCGATATCAAAGTGGCGAGCGATACAATCCTGTGACTGCTTTAATTGCAGCATTGCTTCAGGTGATAAGATAATGCATGAAAAGAGGAGGTCGCCACGACACTAAGATGGATTTTAGATGCAATGATGGAGAGAGAGGAAGAGAGTGTTAACCTGCTCATTACCTGGTAAACTATAGCCTCCTTTCTCTTTCGTACATAGCACAAAGAAAGAGAGCATCTTCTTGCTTGCAAAAGACATTGGCATACGTGAAAAATGAAAAGCTGAGAATACGTAATAGTTGGGTGGATAAGAAGAAAAAAACGAGATAGTATGAAACATACGAGCAATCAAATCCATTCATTGAGATGAAATAGTGTGGGGAAGAGTGGGAGAAGTATGATAAAAGAGAATGAAAAAAGAACAGAAAAATTTCCACTAGAATAAATTACGATATAAACACTTCATTGCTGGAGTAACGCTGGCAATCAAGCCTGCCAACAATAGCAGTGTTATGTTTATCTTGGCAAGCAAATCATGGCAGTGCAGAGATAGAGATCTCCCTTCCTTCTCTCTTTCTCTCTCTCTCCTTCCCTTTCCTTTTCTTTTCACCTTTCTCCGAATGGAACCTAAATTTTGAAAAATGTTGCTGTCCTTGATGACATTACGGGTGAGGACGATTTTGGTGCTCGTTAATGAACAAAGTTCGTGGCATGTATCTCTGAAGTTTTTCAGTTTCCGAACTTGCCAAATGCGAGAGAAAGACATTCCGATTGGAATTGGAAGTTAAAATTTCAAACGGTTCATCCAGACAAAATTTAAACCGTTAGCAGAAGAAAATATCTGCATTTTGCCGCAAGCACATGAAGTGGAATTTTGGTAGAAATCCAGTATTATCCCAGAAATTGCTGCACTGAACAAACAACGTGCATAGCTTGCACGCATACATATGCACAACACAAGCATAAAGACAAACAGACGGGAAATATTGCCTGAAACTAGTGGGAATGCAAATACTACCCACTCAAATGGATGAAGTTTACTCAGGTCATTGCAATTCATGCATTTCGTTGTTGCACAAACAATATATCGCTACGGGGACCAATTGAAAATGTGCAAATGTGCTGCTCTACTCGCTGCACATTTGAAAATAATTCTTCTGGAAAAATCTCCTTATCCACTGTTTGTTGTACATTCCCTTACTTCTTTGATTTGCATTGGATAATTAATTTGATTCATTTTTATATCAATTACAGCTCATTTACATTGCAAGTTCCATTAGTGTGGACTAACCTCACAACTACATTGATTAAAATTGTGAAATTGGTTGCGCATAGAAAAGATGCAATTATATTTGGTATAATTACGATGGAACACCTGGTGGTGTAAGAAACTGGTTCGTCCTAATGCTCGTCGTCATCTGTTCTCCTTCTGAAAGTCGAATCAACTGAACTTCGACGTAAATGGCATGAGAGCAATGTAGCAACACATGAAGCTTGACGTGTTACTAACAATTCAACATTACTTTAGTAGTAACATATTCATTCTAATATATTTATTACTCCCGCTACTACAACTCCCAACTATTTGTAATGATGAATGCAAATGAATTCGAGAAGTTTTCTGGATGACATTGAATTAAGCAGTCATCAAATTGATTCTATTTTACTCACCATTTTTATACTTAAATGACTGCTACTATAAGAGGTGATGAAGTTGCCTTGTTCAGCTAATTTTTTCCAAAATAACGGCGATTAAGCACTAATTTAAACAGTAAGGCTCTCAAAAACAAGACTTCAATTTTTCAGTATCGTAATTCCCATATTAAGGACGGTGGACAACATGTTGATCACAGAAGTCGCTTTCTACAACCTTTTTTCTTTTCAGTAAAAAAGATTAAGCTAGCTTATCTAGCTATCTATCCGCACATTTTATCTTAACATTAACTTCCATCGAGCATGAAATCATTGAAGTGCCATGCCGATAGTAAAGCATTATGATAAATTTAGCTATAAAACTCGAGTAAACAACAATATACGGTTACTCCTAGTAGCCCTGGCAACAGTTGGAAGATATATCTAGTGCGTCCCTATATCGGACTGAAATGCTTTAAATGATAATTTCCGGAAATTCATTTTCAAACCTTTAATATGACTAATGATCTGAAAGTGACGTTAAGTCATCTGAAACTAATGTTTTCCATCATTTGTTGCAACATAGAATGATTAATCATCATTGAAATTAACATTCTAACCTTCAAAACAGCGGTTTTCTAGCTGTTAGCAATTCATAAATACCTGTGCCATTTCAAAATTATTGTTTTGTGCAATGCTTTTTTTATAACTGTCTTACACTAATCATAACATCTGAAAAAATCTCTCCAACATTTATTCGTACGGTTTGCAACCTCAAACATTAGGGGAATAGCAGATTCTGGTCTTAACTACATCTACAGCAAATCTCTTCGTTAACAATCGCTACAATTTATTCACGAAAAACTCGGAATCTTTGTTTATACGGCACAGAATTGTGTACCTGTAAGAATTCGCGAAAATGATAAAAGGATTACCGGATTACCCACTTTACCTGGCTGCATATATGTTCAGCTACTGTGCATTTTCTCTTCCAATAATCTAATTGGCTTAGTTGTTACTCTGATAGTCATTGATAAGTCGCCTCACATTGATATAATAATGTATGCTACTTTTTCATTCACTTCTCAGAAAAAATGGATAATTTTCCTGCCTTCTCCATGTTTCATTTCTGAAAAATATACACTTAGTTTTTTATTCATTACTCACACAAGTGAGTTGGATTTCTGTATATTATCAGCTAATTCTGCCGTTATGTATCCTGAAAAACAATTAGTTCCAACCACAATCTTTCCTCAAAAATTGAAAAAGTTTTTCTGTGTCACTACTGAGTACAATGGACTTCCATCGTATGAGTAGCTGGTCGATACAGTTATATAAATGAACATATATGTAACGATTTTTTTCAGTCTTAAATTGCGTACTTATTAAACTTAACTAATTAAACCTAACTTAATTGAGCTCACAAAAAATAACTGATAGTAATGAGAGGATTTGGATCGGATAACTGTTGTTATAATGGAATTGAAGCTTTGATTGACATATTAATAACAAAACTTTCATATATATATATATATAGAGGCACTGCAAAATCAGTAACATTTGTAACATTTCCATGATATTCCTGGGAAGCATTATGATAATACAGGAAGGAATGCGTCATCTAAACTAATGATCACGTTGAGCAATGATGTCGCAATCGGATTTGAGCTGGCTAGGAACATTTCAAAAGAAATTAAACAGAGTTCATGCTTCTTGCTTCAGTTGATTATTCCATTCAGAGAATTGCTTTCCTTAGAAACTATTGTCACGTATTATTCATCTATACAGCCAAGCTTATACTAGAAATGAATGCTTTATATTAGTCCTCTATTCAATCAACTTTTCTCATTATGAGGAATCCACAGTCGATGATAGCGAGTTGTATGTGAAATTCGTTTTGCAGTATCTGTCACCAAAACTAATATTCTTCTGGTTCTTAAGTTTATTTCTGGATTTGCTGATAATTGCTTCCATATTAAAACATGCATTTCGTAAATTTTTATATTACTTCTAACACTGTACTAATACTTCGCAGAGGTTAATTTTTTTATTTGCTTGAATGAAAAAAACATTTAAGTGTCCTAAAAGAACTACAAAATATGACAACGATAAGTTTATTATCACCATTAACGAGATCCACGCACAGTTCATCAAAGATAAAACAAATATTTTACATTATTATATAAAAACATGAAATTATTAGCAAAGCTAAATAGTGGAGGTCGATGAAGTTTTCATGATAAAGCACAATTTAGTGCTTATTTTATGTTTAAGAGACTTACAGTTCAATATGAGAAAAATTGAAATTCAAAAACAGCAAAAGTAGTGTAGAATCTAAATACCTCAAAAATGAAATGTACAAAAAAAAATATGAAATCGTTGACAAATATTTCTGTATATAACAGTTTTTCATAAAGGCACACTTCTTCAATTAAATGGAACAGAAATTTGGAAAATTGCACATAAAAAACTCAAATATTTTGAGTACTGAATGTAGTAAACTAAATCACTGAAAATAATTATTGTTTAAAAAAAGAACACCAACAGCAAAATGACCATAAGAAAGTATTCTCAGAGCTTTTTAAATTTAATTGGTGAGGATTAACTGGACGAACAAATTTAATTAACACCAATTTTGAACGGCTATACTGAGATATATTAATGCTCAATTTGTGTTTCTATTTATTTGCAGCATGCAAATATATTTAAATTGTTGAAAAATTCAAAATTCAGCTTTTAATACTATCTTTGTAATATGCACACATCATAAATAATAAATTTATGAAGTTCCGAAGCTCTAAAACGAATTCAGAAATGCGGATTAATTTAAACTGATGGATGAATGTCGAGAGAGATGCTTATAAAAACATGATAAAAGAGGAGAAATTTTTCCTCCTTTAATATAATTCCATTGGAATATGATGCACAGACATATAATTGTCTGATATTTTTGAAAGTCTCAGATTTCTGACTTCTTAACATTATATAAATACAAATAATAAAGTAAACGAATAGTGAACAGAACTCAGGTAATTGATACAACAGGTGGAAATATGGCAGAACGGGATCCATATGAATATTGAAGTGACTGGATTCGAGTCATGCATACACAGTGTCCTCCTTCTTGTTCCTCTTCTGGCGACGGTGGACTCCATGAATATATGCCATAGGCTAAATATTGAATTGAAGTGAAGTTCTGATATGTTATTAGTAGCGATTGACGCTTTTTCGCATCATAAGAAACCTTCATTTTTTCACGTCAATTTTACTTTATTCGTTTCAAAATTCATTTCATTCACAATATCCTTATACTAAAAAGCTCAAATTCCGTATGAAATAACCTGTGCAAAACTGCTGACATTCTTCGGGCTTCCTAAAACGTACTTCTGCTGTCGCGCCACCTTCTATTTTCACGTTTTTCAAAAATGAACCCTGTCCTGAAAGCACACTTTATCATCCAACAATGATAAAGTGCATAAGAGTTCTTCTTCTGAATGCGCTTTTTAGATTAATTCCTTATGAATTTCGTGACATCTACTATTTGTGACAAATTTAAAAGCATTTTCCTATTTTGATAAAATTGCAATGCCATTATTCTACTATCAATATACAGCTGTGACTAAAAACGTGGTTGAATCACATTAAGCCTTGTCCTTATTGTCTAGTTTCAGGTCTTCGCCAACTAAAAATGAAAAGTGCACACCTGAGTGAGTATTTGCTTTTAAACCACTAATTGCTTCATAATTAATTTCGGAATCGGACATTGCTGATTTCAAATAACATCGCTTTCTTGTTTTACTATATGTATAACCAAGACAGCAATGATCCCGAGCACATGTTATGCAACATCGCTAAAATCATTACTACTACGTTATTATGCTAAATTGAAAAAAGTGATATTTTCACTAACAAAAATGTGATAATTTCTCGACAACTTCAAAAATCACAATGCTGCAAATGCCTTATATTGTATATGTGAATGTGTTAAAGATTTTCGAATCTCATTCTTATTCGTTGATAATTTCCAAAATTTATTCGAAATGATTTTGGCAAACGAAACAGTATGAAAGAGATACTTTTCCTCTATCCAAAAGACTGTTCGATGTCTCTGCTAAACAAATGCCAATTTTACTTTTTGCTAATCAACAAATTTCTACTTTTTATATGCTCATCTGAGATTTGTCTATAATTTCCATATTTTTGATGGAGGAAACAATATCACCTTAATATCACTTGCATTGAATTCATCATAAGTACCACCACTTAATGCAATATTTGGAAGATAAAAGCACCGCGATGCTGAAATTTGATAGCTTCATGAAACTAGGTTACTATATAAAATTTATTAGAGTTCATTTTGTCCTCACTTTATTCTCATTTATAATTGATATATACAAAAATCAATTTGAAGCCAAATGCCATTATAAATATTTCGCTAGTTCTTCACTTCTCAGCATCACTTATTATCAGAATAATGAAACAGAGAATTGATCTGTTTCAAAATGTGGAATTACAAATACTCTAAAGAATATAAGTCCTATAAGACATTATTTCATGATCATCCCAAAATACAATACGTTTATTTCAAAGGCATATTCTATGATCTACAAAAGAGAATTTAAAAAAAAAAAATTAGCAACGTAAAACGAATTTATTATATCAATCTTACTAAATATTTTATTCTAAGTATTCAATGCTTAATATATAAACACAATCAGATATTCGCTGCACTACCATTTCAGCGTTGAAAAGTCTAGTTTCGTCAAATGACTTAATTTGATGAGAAAATTGAATAGAACTAGAAATTACGAATTATAAATAAATAAATAAACGAATAAATAAATAAATAAACGAACAAACAAACAAACAAACAAACAAATAAATAAGTAAATAAATAAATAAGTAAATAAATAAATAAATAAATATATATATATATTTATATATTTTTTTTTAATATTTTTATATATATATATAGGGAGAGAGGGAGAGAGAGAAATTAACAAATATAATAGCATTAGGATTAGGGCCGTTATTAATATGTCGTAATCGCCTGAGACTTATTGTATCTAAATATTATTTAAAATATTCCAGAGCTTTTTGGCTAAAACTGTCTTTGAATTTTCATAAAATTAGGGAACAAATGGATGTTGATGTGTGTAAGTATACGACAGTTATAGCCAATGATCAAAAGAAGTTGCATGTTGGAAGTAGAAAAAGTAACTTATTAAGTTCATTTGTACGTCACTCAATTTACAATTATTAATTTTTATTCAACTTTTACGAAAGACTATTCTGTCAATGCACATCCTAACATCCATTAGATAATTTCGAGAATGCTATCTAAGAAGATCTTCAATTTCCATTTATCGCAACTTGACCTTCTTCAAAAAAGATTATCATTCTCTTTCAAGCTCTCATAGAATGGAGACTAAGAAAGAACGACTTCATGATAAAGAGATTAATTTATAAATTCCATCCAATGAAATTTCATGCATTTAAGGTACATGATCAGCTGGACATTAATTGAGAGATTTAATCCATCTGAGGTTATTCTAAAATATGGAATTCTGCTTTAAATGATAAAACGTTGAAAATTTGTACTAATTTACAAGTTTATGAATAATAATCGTTATTCTACATGGATTCTTTCTTCATTGAGAGTAAAAAATGTCCTAACCATGCATTGATTAATTTATACTGATGAAGTTGTGAGTTTTGCAGGAGATTGAAGATTACTGTATATGTTGAAGAGATTACGCATATAACAATTTCATAAAAACTTACTTACTGACTGTGCTGTACGGACGAATAAACCGATGATCAACGCTTCCAGTAGCATCCTGAAAAAAAAAACGTTCCAACAGTAAGTCCAAATCTTCAATCCCAGATTATTTGTTCTGATAGTTGCTGGTGCAAAATGAATTCCTGCAAAGTATTTTCTGTAGAATTATTTTGGAACTAATTTCGAGCGATCGAGCAAATGCAGATTCAAATCTAAAATTCACAAACGATAATCATTTGCGTGTACGTATATAGACTGATTGTTGCTAATAATTACAAGAAGGAAAAGAATAGTTTAAAAAGGGATGAAACTAAGTTAGAAAAATCAGAACTGACAGATCGTTATCAAATAAATAAGTGTCCTCTGGATTAATAAATCATACAGGATAACGAATGGAAGTTAATAAATCAGTGATTAAATGTTTGCTTGTCAACAGGAATGAGTTAAGAACTTTCAGATCGACAATATGAAATATCTATGCAAGACACAACATTTCGTCCCCTTCTAAATGTAAGTGTATGAGTGTACATGTATGTTTATGTGTGTGTTATATATGTGTGTGTCTGTGTATGTGCGTATGTTATGTGTATGTGTGTGTATGTGTGGTATGTATGTGTGTATGTGTGTGTATGTGTGTGTATGTGTGTGTATGTGTGTGTATGTCTGTGTGTGTCTGTGTCTGTACTTCAGTGATTTGCTAGAGGCATTATGGATTAGCACTTCTCAGGAACACAACGTGCACGCTATCACTCTTGAGAATGATAAATGAAACTTTGCAGAGAACACAATTCAAGATTACAATGATCGCTTCATCATTTTTTGTCATTTCCATGCGATTTTCATTGTTATCGAATATTTCAGAATCCTCGATAACAATTCCAGAATTACGGAATTCGGCGGCAATTTTACCGTTTCTTATTTAATTAGTTAATATCAACAAAAAATCAAAAGTATTTATTTGCTTGTTTGCAATCTATTATTCGCATCTTCTCAAACACCCAGAATTTCCATTTTCTAGAAAATCAGCAAAAAATTTGTCAGAATAAAATCGATAAAAATTATTTCTTGACAATTAATTGTAATTATATTAGATTCTGTTTGATGTGGGAATAATTTTCTCTATTCATTTGATGAATTCACTTTTAAACAAGCTTCAAATCTCATTTAGCAGAGAAGGCAGAATTTGAAAAATTCTTCAAAAGCTCTTATCGCAAGTGATCAAATGCTTCCTTTCTGATAAATGATTTTCTAGATGTCCTTGATACTATTTTCAACTCATTCAATTGCAGAATGAAAATAAGAACTGCTCATTTTCTAAAAGCACTTTTATTTTGAAAAGTGCTATTAGAAAATGAGCAGTTCTTAATCGTAAAATCCTAATTATTCACCAACGATTTATTCATTTCTTTCTGAATTACATTTCCCAGATTATTGTTGAGAACAAAAGTAATAAAAACTTGATTCTTGCTGCACCACATTTAAAGTTTGGCAAATTAATTCTTACATACACGTTTCAGTGTTTTAATGGTAAAGCCAAATAATGAAAATTGAAAGAATGGCTTTCCTTCATCAATGTTGCACTTTTCAATACAAATCAGCATCGTCTAAATATCATTTGAAATTTGTTATGCATTTTGATAATATCAGCACATTCCTCAAACGAATATCGCAGGTTGAAAATTTGTGCCAAAAAGAGAACTAATTAAAAATGGATGTCGAAAATTTGGTATTACTTGATGGCGAAGAGTGAACCAATTGAGAAATCAGAAATTCTTATTCAGCAGATTTCCATGTTCTATTTTCGTAATAGATGATGCATGCATGCAATCTTTACAAGTGTCAGAAAGTTGTAGTATGTGCTGAGAAAAGAGCTAACAAACTAATCCAAAGAATGAGTCAATCCACAAATGACGGAAGAGCTTACATAAGCAAATTATTTCTTGAAATCAACAATATTCACCTATATCCGATCGACTTGAAGTTGTTTTAGGCAAATTAACATTTGAATCATATGATAGAAAAATAATTGAATGTCTAGAAAGACGAAACTCCACGAAAAGATTTTATAAACACAAGCCACGAAATTAATTTTCTGAACTCAGTTATCCATGAGAAAATCAATATTACGCAACGATTCTATCCAGAATCTGTAATAAAATTCTGCCTGATAAGAAGTTTTTTTTTTTTTCATTTGTAATTTTTCCATTTTAAATATTTTTTTTCATTTTGATTTTTCACTTTGAAGAAATTTCCCAATTTTAATGCGCTTTTATGAATTATGCTGATAGGAAGTCATATGCCGAACGCAGCTGTGTTTAGAATTTATCAATTCGTTAAGAAAATAGATTATAAATTATGAATATTTCTGGATGAAGAAGCTTGCACAGAAGCATTTAATTTAGTAAATCAATTGGAAAAATATAAAATTTCTCCATCCAAATGTTTGAATTCCTACCTCAGAGCCAATGGTTAAAACTTGCATGCTCCATTTTCGCTACAGCTACTACTTTTTTAAAGCTTAAAATCATCACGTATTTGTCGGTAGCAAAAATGCTAATTTTTTTTTTATTGCTACAAGTAAAGGTGCTTTCAATTTCAAAATCAATTATCCTGAATTATCCCATGTTACTGATGTACGAATTTAAAATTTTGGTTCAATGACTCCATTGAAATGTTTGATCATTTCTTATTCAGCTGATAAACAGTAGACTAAATGACTAACAATAATTAAGCGGAAAAGATGAATCCGGAATCAGAACTGAAACCATCCTTAGAATGGTATAATGTACAAAGAATTGCATATATCAAAATGGAGTATTACGCAGAAAGTCACTGTATTCATCCGATTCCATAGCGAAATTATTTAAGGTGATATCATTATATCAAAAAAAGAGTTCTGTATAATTATACATAAATTGATTTCGAATAACGAATATCTTGCCAGAAGATTGGAACAAATAAAATATAAATACAGCGAGAGTATACTTATTTGCATGGCAAGTTTTCCATACTTTTTATGCTCATTTTGGTTTAGCATTTCAGAAAACCTTTCAGAAAAGAGAAGAAAAACATATCTTTTAAGAACAATATAATGAATCTTAAGAAGTCATAATGAGTTTTGCAGAAAAAAGTTTGATCGAATCAAACCATACAGAGATTGAGTGATTGGATATAACTTAGACAATCACAAAGATTTCTATATGTATTATGAAAAAATTGCTTTGCTATTGCTAAGAAATTAAGAAAAAAATTAGTAAAAATTTCAAAAAAAGAAAGGAAACACGATAATTGTTGGAAAGGACAGAATTCGTCATTGATCTGCAGCATCTAAAGTGTCATGCATCTGTTGCACTCTTTATTGCCTTAAATCTAAATTTCACATGAACTTAAAACTATTCAGCTGTATACATTATTGATAATCTAATAAATTGATGGAAATAAAATTTCACGTTATTAAAGTATTTAATCAAGTTAGGATCATTGCAAAAGATGCAGTAAATGAAAAATTGTTCATAGATCAGTTATATATGCGAAAGCCTATGCATCGCAAATAGTACAAGTTCAACTTATTCTTCGCATTATTGCTTTTATTACTTTGTGGATAAAGATTAATTCATTTTTCCGTAGATTAATTCGCTTATACATTGAGTTTTTTACCATATGCAGGCATTTTTGTTTGAAAAATAATGAGCTATCTTAAAGATAAAAGCAGCATTGGAGGACAAATCCTTTCCATTCTAGCTTTCTCCTTTACTTGTTTTGTCATAGAATTGAAAAATTCAGAAATTCAAAATCTGCTAAGACTATTGATAAAACCGAGTATAAAATTATTTTTTATGGTTTCCTCAAGGGTAAACTTGGCTATAAAATCTAAATTTCTGAATTATCTGGGTTGTTGGAAAAAAAATCTGATTGAATTGTATAATTTGGTTTGTAGATTGATTGGACTGGAAACTGATTCTTGTTGCTGTTGTGACTCAACAAAGTCAGCGATGGATGTTGGGAAAATCTTATATGACAGAGACGAATCCTTTTAAGATTTATTGATTGATGGAAGAATAACTGTCGATAAAAACAACATCAGAGAATATCCAGATAAATTAATCACTGGTTATTCTTCTCTTGTCGCTCTTGTCGATCTGAACTGTGGCTCCTGCTGCCTTGAATTGTACTTGAAGTTGCAGCTACTGCCGAATTATGTCGGACTGTCGCTACTGATCTGTCCAATTGTGCCGAATTTGAACTGCGAATTGTTGTAAAAAGCTTGTTGAAAAACTCTCATAGAAAACTGTCAAGAAACTGATTCTGCAAATCCGAACCATTAAATCCTTTCAGAACTCCAACGTGTCGTTTCATGATTAATCGACCTCATTTTGTTTATTTGTTAGTCGGAGCATTTTGGTGGCAAATATGTTTATCGTTTTGGCGGAAAATGTGTTTATCCTTTTGCTGGTTCGTTTGAAACTTCCTTCGTCTTCCTGGTCATTTTGATCGAACTATTCCTTTTTTATTCTCGATCTTTTCCATTTGTCAGAATAAACCATAAAACTTCCAATAATTTGAAGTACAGAATTTATTCTTGTTATTATGATGAGACATTTCATTATTCTTATTGGATATTAAATGTTACAAGGCTGGATATGCATACAAATACCCAGAGAACATAATATTTCACGCCTCGATACATATCAGTTCATGCGAAATTCAATATAAAGCACTCTTTTGTATTTCTACATAAAGATAAATTAGAACTGAATATCATGAATTGTGTGGGTGAATTTACGAAAATATTGATGATCTAATTCAAGTAGTATTTTACGCTTGGAATGCATTCTTTGGAGAGAAGAGAAAAATTAAATGAGGAACAGCATTTGAAGCAACTTGGAAAAAACATTTCCAGTGGCAAAAAAAGAAAAAATACTTTTTAACTATTGACAGACTGCTGTGTAATAAATACTTCATTACCAACATTTTCATAAAGCATACTGATTTCGTTTGAGACTGATAAAAATATATTCAAACCATTCAAGAAATTTAAATTAAAATTCCCGATTTATATAAATGTTATTGATATTTCAGTGTGTTTCTAGCTGTAGAATTTGACCAAGTAGGAAGAACTTATGTTAATTTATTCATTAGCTATCTGCTATTGTGTAAACTTGTTTTGATATTGAAATTTCAAAACTTTAGTCTAATTAACTAAAGAAATAGAATCTGCTTCATCAGGTCCTTCAATTAATTTCTACTGCAATTTCAAGCATAAAAAAACATGTTTTACAATGAAAACGTTCGCTGATGAAATAAAGTTCGGTTTTCAATTTATGTTTGAGATAATTTTATTGATCATTGATTACTGTTTCAAATATTAAATTTTTGATCATAGCAAATTACTCGAAATTCAATCAAATTTCAGAAACAAACATATATATAACAATCATTCAGGATTCATGAACAACACTGAAACAAAATCTACTACAAAATATGCATAGAATATTGTACTAGGGTTATCATCTTGATCGGAAGAAAGCTACGTATACCGTAGTCTCACTCATAATTTACGAACCATGTCCGAAATATCCGAAAATTGTTATAAAGCTGACGGATCATACGGATCAGGTAATGCCGTTGCTTTACCTTCCCAGCAAATATATCTAACAAATATCGATAATGTTGCATAATCTTCAAAAGAATTTGGAATTCAATCATTTCGTCGATGTTTGCTTCTGTTCGTGCTACCATCACGACCAACTTGACCAGATTCCTCATTATTTGTACGTTTTTCTCGATTTTCCATATCGTTCGAATCTTTTCTTCGCCTTTTCTGCTTTTCATCACATTTTGTTCTTTCATTTCATTCTCTTTATATCCAGTTCTATCATGCTTTTTTCTTTCCGTCTTTACTCGTTGTCCTCTCTTCTTGTGGTAAATTTTTTGTGATTCTTTACATTTGGTTCATCCATTATCATTCCGTTTCTCTTCGTCTTTCTCATTTTTCTATCGTTTTTCTTGTCATAACTTCTGGAGATAGAATCATTACTACTTTCATCCGAATCTGAACCACTCAATGAACTCCCTAAAGACAACGAAACTTCTCTAGCTCTGGTCATTTTCCAAGCTTGGTCCAAATGCAGTTTTAGATCGACTGTAAGATGTCCAAGACCTATCGTACTGAAAAAATTGATCGAAAAGCATATATTATTCGGATTGTCACGTGGGAATATTTTGTCGAAGGAAGATTACATTGATGGATCGCTAACTCTCCGCAACAGATTTTCCACACCTAAGAATTCGGTAAGTTCTTGGAAGATGAACAATAATTTGGATATTGTGATAGTAGAAGTTTTGTCCTTTCGTTCACAACATCTTTTGAACTGTGTCAGCAATCGATGAATGACTAACATTCAATATTTGGGAAATGACTGTGTTTGGATTATTGGTCGTGCTAATTAACCCCTGAAAGTATTTATGTCATACCGTGCTAATTAACCCCTGAAAGTATTTATGTCATACCCTCATGCAAAATGGAGCTAATTAATTATAATTAATCCGGAAAATTATATAGTTGTTTAGCTATGCCGAAATTAATATGGTGATGCTAAAAATAAATTAAGTTTGGAATCCATTGTCAAAAATTGGTACCCATTTATATATATATGAATTTCGTAACTTGAAAAATGATTCTATGAAACGTATGAAAAGGATTAAAATTTCAAATTTCTTAACCTCCCTCGGATGACATTTCCACGCACAAATCTTTAAGCATGACATTAAGCAAATTGCTGGTGTTCGCTTTCTTCTGACGTTGAATTCGTTTCTTCAGGCGCTCACAGTTCAGTCTCTGATATGCTTTACTATTCTTATCACTGATCTGCTCTTGCATCATTTTAAGTTTGCCAGGTGGAATATGTGCACAACCTGTGTGCATATGTCACAAATCCGATGACATAGTGGTATCCCGCTAAATTGTCGTTCGTGTCGATCTGGACTGTAGAACTGTTGCTGTGTCGTAGAACTGTAGTTGCGTCAGTGTAAAAATTTGCAGCTCAACTCCTGTAGTAAACTGTTCGAGAGCACTTGTAGAAAAAGTGACTCTTCTCCAAAATCCGAACCTTACATATCCTTTCGGATTTCTCCTTCTTACCTGATATTCAGTTTGTCGCCTCTTATTGGTCGATCTCACTTTGTTTACATGTTAATTGGAGCTTTTGGCGGCAAACATGTTTATCGTTTTGACGGGGAACATATTTGTCCTTCTGTTTATTGTTTTGACAGTAAAATGTTTATCATTGTTGGACCATTTGAAACTATCTTCGCGCTTCTTGACCTTTAATACTTCTTGTTTATAATAAGTCATTTTTCGGATTTTTCCCACAAGGGTAGAGTGAAAATTATGAAAAAAAAAAGAGGAAAACAGTTGCTTATGAACTAACAGTAATCAATCACTTTCCTCAAAAGAACGTTCCGTAATCAGATTATCGTAATCGAGTTGATATAATTCAAAAATTACAAAAACCAAAAAAAAAAAAAAGGAACCAACAAAAAAACAATAAAATCCATCCAGTTTTAATGAGTCACATATATCTTATGGTATTTCAGGAAAATGCTTTACTTAGCTATACCGCGATTTTATTTTATCTGGATAAGAAGGTAACCGTCACTTAAATAGTTTAGAATGAGAAATCGCACTAACCGAACGCTAAAAAAAATGAATAAATTGAGAAGACATCCGTCATGTACAAAGTTTTTTCCATCAAAATTTAGGCTTTTCAGAATAGTGAATGGATTAAATGGCAGAAGTCAAGTAATTGTATGTATTCCTAACGATGGCGATTACAACATAATTCATTGGAAAACTTATGACTGAGGGATATTATTTTCAAGGAGTAAGCCTAAATGACGACTGTTCATTTTTAAAATTTAGGTCTCTAAATTTTTGTAAAAACAGTGAATCCAGAAATCCTGGTTTTCCATAGTTTAAGATTGTAATCATCTGTCTGCAAGATTACTAGATTACAGTTTTCTGTTTTTTGTACATGAAGCTTGGAAGTAGCTATTATATTCACTATTTAATAATTAGACGGGCATGAAAAGATATAACTTTTCTGGAAGAACAAGAATCGTGAGTTAAGAATTTTCTAATGTTTTTTCAGTCTGCCTGCAAGGGAACTTTCAGATCTTTGGATTTTCTGGATTGAGTTTGGATTTTCTTTCCTACAAATGAATAGATTTTTCATTCTGTGATACCTATGTATATTAAATTTGTTGAAGTGACTTTGTTACAGACTGTAAAGCATACAAAAAACAGTCTAACAAAACCGGAGACGGGGAAGAAAGAATTGAAATAAATGATAGTTGTCAAGGTAACAAGAATGTCTTTTCTTATACTAATTTGCTGAGAAACTGATCCGTGTAGGTTTAGATAAAGTGTTTTGCATACCGTGCAACCAAAATGATTTATGATAACTTGCGGCCTGATTCAAGACTGTTTCTTATGATTAGATTAATATGGTTTATTATTTCAGGTTTTTGATAGTTATAAAGGATTGGAAAACAAGTTAAGTTATGTTGGAAACTAAAAGTTGTCGCCATAGTTACAGATATGTTTTCGAGTTTCATAGAGTCCAAGCGTAAGCATCCCATTTCTAGTTTTATTCATTTTCAGTGAAATTATATCATTCGTTTTATAATTTGCCATGCGTTAAATCTAAACAATTTTCGGAAAGTAACTGATGTTGAATGATCACGACAAGCAAGACGAAAGTGGAGATAGGTAAGACAAATTATAATTTCAAGAAATAATTCGTTTTTTATTACAATCAAATTAAGAGGTGCAGTATGTAAATTAATGAATAAATTAATTATTACTTTAGTGTTGTGCCCAAGCATCTGGAGGATTACTATGGTCGAAGAAACAGTGTTGAAGCAAATCCGAAAAGTAGTAATGAACAAGTAGGCAAAAATATTACAATGACAGCAATCCTTAGCCAACCGGTATACGATGTGTTCGTTCAGCATGATAGTTTGTTATTTGCTTATTCAATGTTTAGTTCTCAAGATTCGAGTTCTGTTCCTTTATTTATTTCTTTCAAATTTAAAAGTATCTGCCATCTGTAATTGTTTGATACATTTACAAGTATTTCCATATATTTATTTTTGAGAATGTTTCCGCCGAACTGATCGTAAACAGTACGAAAAAATGTTAGAATCACGAACAGACGATTTGATGAGTATTACTCCATCCGAAAGCATTCAGTCGGCATTGACAATTCAGACTGCTTTTCATAATCTATCGCTCATAATACAAGGTAAATATAACGAATTGTAATACTATTCTAATTGCTTTTATACAATGTGCAATCTCAAGAGTACCTCTTAATCTAAAAGGCTAGAGCTAAACTTGAAAAATATTACAGTTAAATTCTCTGTTGACGATCATATAAATAGAATCTGGGACTTTAAATTGAACAACAGGCTTTACATTTGGTGTTACATTGAAGCATCTATGCTTGTATACTTTCCTTCTTCTCTTGCTTTTGCCTTCTTTTCTGTAAAAGTTGTTTACGGTAGTGTTTTTGTGAAAGTAGGAGTAAACGTTTCAAAGGTATATGGAAAGTTTACAGATTTCAAATGCTTTTGAAAAAGCTTTCGCTAACTCAAGACAGTTTCCAGGCATTTTTGAAACTTTTTATATCAAAATTCCAAAACTTGCTCCATTTTTTCGCTACGGATTTTTCGCTTTTAGGATTTTTATCTGGATTCGGGACTTCTCACGCTATTTTCGCTTTCGCTTTTGCCGACATTGTAAATTTTACTTCATCATAAATTTTCTATTTATTCCTCGGTGCATTTGTTTTTTGGTTTCTTAAGACTGTATTTCAGTTTTTGAATAAACAATGTTAGATAGATTGAACAAAGTGCGTAATTATTTAATCACTTGAAATTTTGTCTTCGTTTTCTCAGGACGTACTTCATAAAAGTTATGCATGGTTAGCGATGCCAATACAAGCCACCTTCTATGCATGCTTTGTGATCAGCACCATTGCAGCATTTGACAGGTACTTTCATTACTTTGCTTTTTCCCATTAATTCACAAAAAATTGATGGTAACAACATAATTTATGACAATTATTAGAGATTTCTGAAATGTTCGTGTATTCTACAAAATTGATTTGGGAATTGTTCCCAACAATTTCATAAAACTATTTAAGGAAAAAGAATACTTTATTTCCAGGCTTGAAATAAGTTCTGGTTTAATGGATAACTTGAAACGTGGATTGAGCTTACAAAGTGGTGGTTTAGATATATTGTTATGTTTAATTGGTACAACAGCTACATTGCTGTCAGCATTATATGATGAATGGATTATAGAACCAATGAAACAACAAAAAATTCAGGTACGTCTACATTTGAATTCCGAATTTTTTCCCTTCTACCTCTTGGAATTTTTTAATGCCGATAAAATGGGTAGAAAGTTTTGTTTAATTTTTGAAATCTTAAAAAATATTGGGTTTAAATATCTCTGGCTTCTACTGGATGTATCGAAAGCATGCTAACAGTTTTTGTCTTATCACAGGGAATTTGAGTAGATCACAATAACAAGTAAACTAATATTGCAGGATATTTTGGCTATAGACCCACTAGTTGCTTGGCGTTTATTAAGTAGTGTTCGTGCCATAGTCGGATTGTTAAATTGGGTCCTTCTGTCTCTTTCACCAAATAGCAATATTTTATTAAGACAGATTCGTAATCCGGTATGCCAACTTTTTTGTCTTTTTTTCGAAAATTGCTTTTTTTTATTTTTTATTTTTTGTCTTTTTTTTTTTCGAAAATTGAGGAGGTCAACAGGTACGGATGTATTTCGAGAAGAGTTTAGAAGTTTTCATTGTCATTCCGAAAATATTTATTCAACAGACTCTTATAATTTCGAGTTTATTTCTGCTTATATTTTAGGAATCAGTTCATGAAAATTGTGAAGTGACGTGAAGTAGACGAAATCATTGGCAAAAAAGTAAAGTGATTGATAAATTTATTTTGAATTATGAACAGATAGAATTGATTAATCTAAATAAAAAATTTGTTACATTATTTTGCTGAAAAGACTGCAAGATCGCAAATATGCTGTATTCAAACTATCATAAATTTCTACGACAATCTTTTTTATCAAAATGAATAAAAAAGAAATCAAAACTTGATTAGCATTAGTCAACAGCATTATGTAGGCTTATTTTTCGTTGCACCCCTAGTGTTAGTTATTTTTTATTCCATTACTTTTAAAGAGAACTTTTTTTGCTTTCTCTTCGGAGCTGCTATTTTAATTCAAACAGACTCAATGGGCAATCGCCTCCATTAATGCAATTTTCATTAATAACATGCAGTAATTAACTCAGCCGATAAATTCTTGATGCTTTTCTGTTGTCATAACTGCCTATGAGTTAAATGTTTTCTTGCATTTAATTTAGTTTAGACAAATTCTCGAAAGTCGAGAAATTTCGAAAATCAAATTCAACGTGGATTATATTTTATAAAAGAATTCAAATGTTTTGAATTCATTCCAAGTCTTCGAAGAGCAATTTCAGTAATTCTTAACTAAACCAAAGAGAAAAATTGGGACTAATGGAAGCTCCCTCTATATTCTAGCGGCCAAATTCCTTTGATATTTTTTAAGGAAATTTTAATTCAAGCATTCTAAGAAATTATAAAAGATTCAACATTCCGTCACACAAATTCAAGAAAGCTGAAAAACCATCAATATTGGATTCCATTGTTCCTCTGGTTTGTTGTCCTTTTCTTGCTCCTTCATTCCTTTTGTTATTCCCAACAATCCTCACCGCCACTTCTATAGACCGTAATTTGACGTCTCCTCCACCGTGTCATTTCAATTGTCGACAGAGAAAGAATATGTTCTTTTTTTTCCCAAAAAGAAAAAAAAAAAAAGGAAAAAAAAATATTTGCAGTTTTACTTGAAATTTTTTGAGATAGGAGAAGTAATCGCTGAGAGTGAAATGATGTATGTTTCTTTTTTTCTTGTTCTTTCATTTCAAGTTTCTTTTCCATTATTTTCTGCAGACTGTTATCAAAACTTTCCCTTGTACAATATTCATGATCTACATTTGATCTTTTATTTCTGATGCTAATAATTTCACTTTACAAGATCGAAATGAAATTATTTTTGCTGTTTGCTATGTTCAGTACTGTTCGTTACCCAGCTTTTCCAACATTGAATTTCAATGTGCCATCAGAACAATCTGTTATTTCTGGAATACGATTTTTCCTCCTTTTTTTTTTTAAATTAACGAACAAGTTTGATTTATCAACCACCTTTATTGCTGTGTTAGTGAAACACAATAATGCATACGTCTGTGTGTGCTATCAAGTGTTTATTACATGCATTTTCATTCCCATGAATTCTGGCAAAAATTTAGAGCTGAAAATTAAATCGGCTAATCTTATAGTTAATCAATTTTAATATGGCACTTAAATTTTTATTTTCCCGTTAAAGAAAGGAAGTTAATTTCAAACAATTTCATGCATTTAATTACAATCTTCATGGCTTTTTTTGTTAAATCAATAATAGAGCAAGTAGACAATTGTAACAGGAAATTCTTGATCTAACTCAATCACTTTTAATGCTTGATAATAGTTTGTATACGAAATATTAGTGCGATGATCAAGTTTGTCAAAGAAAAATTGTGAATGAAATCTGAAAATTCAAATTTAAGTTATAGTTAAGAAGAAAATCCTCAGCAATTCGTCCTATCAGTAACCCGACTATATTCTAATTTTCTATTAGTTTATTTCATCAGCTGATTTAGTCAGTAATTATTCACTCATTTTTCATCCGTACGATTATACTACATACATCCATGAACTAGAACAGATCAATGAAACAATCATCGCTATTGCTAGTGCCCTATAATGTAAATTGATGATATTCATTGCATATAAATGAATATATATGAGGCTGATAAACATAATAATTGATAAGCATTACTATATATGTGATGTCCGATGAAAGTTATGATGCGTAACACTTTTTTAATCCATTGTAAAATGCCGCTAAAGGAGAATATTCATGACATTTCCTTTTATGAGTCAATTCCTTAAATTTGCACACTAATTATTTAGATCGAACTTTCCATTAACTTTTTATCCCTCGTGTCTGTGCTTTTCTTGAATTGGTGATGTGATGACATTTAAGCTTGGTTGATGCCGAAAATTAATGCTCCCATTTTCTTTCTTATTTGCTTCACTGAAAACAACAATGTTTTCCTGGTCAAAAACAAATCATTACCTTTTTCAATTTAATTTTCGTTACTTGGTTTTTTTTTTTTTTTAAAGTAAAACCTGGGTATGTACACATTCTTGAATATATACTCAACATTTGAATAGCTATTATACACTCCTGCAAAATATACTGCAAAGATAATGCAATTATTTTCCATTTTTTCATTGGTCCCTTCTGGCTACTGTTTTGCTTATATTTTGAGCATCATCTCAAAGTTCATTAATACCTTTTACGAATTCTTGGATCATGACGGGCTCGTTATTTCGTAGGCTTCCTTCTTTATTTCATTTTATACAATTTATTTGCCTAATGACTCAAAATTTTACTTATATCTAAGACTAGAAAGGAAAATTAGAGAATAAAAAATGATACTTTTCGGTGATGTGAAAAAGATGATCTCAGCAGAAAATGCTAAGATTCTTTCTTTATCATTCATAAATTAGTAGGAATTGATATTACGAGTCAAAAAAGTCGATAACCTCAAAGATGATTATTTCATATGCATGAAAGTTTGTGTATTTAAATACTTATTTAAAATTTCCAGCTTTGTATTTGGTCAGCTTTCAACATTCCATATTCGTTATCTGACTTTTCATTTTCTAAAATGATAGGAACCATGAAAATTTGTAGAAAATATGAAGAGAGAAGAACTATACAATTTCCAGGCTTGAAGTTAGTCTCAAGCCTAATGGCTTACAATGGGTGCCGGCACCTTTTGGCTTGATTCGATGTAATTTTTATGATTACCATTATAATTATTTAGGTTGACTAGATATAAATAAAACAGAACAGACAGCAATTTTTTCAGGCTTAGAGCTCAAAATTCGCTCGATAATGTTTCACTTTGCTGAACTTTCATAATAAATAAGCCCCAATTTTCTTCTCAGTGCTCTCAGGCACGTTTGTCTTGTAAAGTGTAGGCTCCACTGAGAGTCACCTCAGTAAAATTTTTTTTTTTTTTTTTTGTGTTTATTGCTTGGCAGAAACATTCATTGTGTGAACGGTTATTTACGAATGCCAGCGTAAATAAGCAGGATTTTTCAAAACATTATATTAAATCACGTTGATATGGTCATCATCACTTAAGTGATATTATTTTAAGAAGTTTTTGAAAAGTGCGTTATGTAAGGATTTCGATCTAGCTAGTTATTAAATTCCGAATACGGAACTAAAAAAGTTCCTTTTTAAAGGAAATTTTTTTTTTTAAAAAAAAGAGAAACTAAAAAAATTGATTGTCAACTATAAAATCTTATCAGTGTGATTAAATTATTATTGATGACATAGATTTTTGAAATCTTAACTGCTCGTTTCATTTTCTGTCCGAATGAATCTCATAAGAAAATGCTAGTTAAGAAACTTAATTATACATTTTTCAGCTATCTTATGTCAATAAAATTTTAAAACTTTTAAAATTTCACTTTTTACTAGCAACTTATCAGTGCCATGGTTTGTTTTCCTACGCCAACTTGAAGTTAATGAGAGAGGTGAAAATTGCGCATTTTTATTATATGAGCTCCAGAAAAATTTTTCATTATTCAAATTTTTTTTGGGAGAATTTGCTATGGTTCAAATCTTTATGAAGTCTAATTAGAAATTTCGAAATTTTTCGAAAGTTAATGAAATAAAATATGAACAATATGATTATTCCAACTTTCATTCCAATGTGGTACTGCGATTGAAATTTACTTTTTTTGTTTAATATTTTTATGAATAATTTCGTAGTAGATTTGAGGTAATAAAATATACTATTTGAAATTTTCGGGAATTGCAAATTAGTTGTGACCAAAATGTCATGCAAGTAAGCATATTACAGGTGCATGAACAACTGACAACAGTAACTTGTTCCATAGAATTGCTATCAAATTTATTAGCTTAACAGCTGCTATGTGAATTTGCTAGTACTCTCAAGTTGTATTTTTCCAAAACATTCATGAGTTTTTGCCAAGCTAAGATGCGTATTGCCAAGTTTCAAGTTGTTGAAATATTTTTTAGATTTAATGAATCTTAACATAACAACTTGTAGTAAACAAGAAAAAGTTATAGCAGATTCAAAATATTTTCATTATGTAAAAGCATGAAATCAAATTCAGATGTGTAACTATCTATGAAAACTGATGCTTTCACTTTGCAAGAAGGAAGTTAATAAGAAAATGTGGTTACGATAAAGTCGATTTAGAAACCTTATAAAATCGTTTAAGAGTAAAAATGATACATTATAGATTTTTAATTAAACTCAACTATACTTATTGCTCTATCAAGTTCTCGCAATTGCAGAAATGCAAAATTCACTGCAACTTGTTCCATTTTTCAATTTTTTTCTTTTTATCGGTAAAATTGTCAGCTTGCCCTACTGATATAAAATAATTCAAGAAGATCATACATTTTTTCAAGATAGAAAATCATATTGACGTCACCACGTCCATTTGAGTTTTTGTTTATCAGAATAATCAGCAATAATGAATTCATGGATTCAATTCATTGAAGCTTGTCATTTCTTCATTTACTTCCTGTGAAATCTTCCATTTCCTTTCCATTTTCCCACATGCACTTTTGTTTTTTATAGAGATTTGATAGATCTCTCTGTCGTTTAACCTACCAGAATTATAGCTTAAGAAGGCCCGATGTTCCACAGAAATATTAAAGAAATTCAGCTTCAGATAATTAAAATTGTGCTTTCCCGCTGATTTTTGGTCTGTTCAGAAATTTCGGGTAGCTAGTATACTCTAAATCAGAAAAAAACAAGTCGTTGTTGAACATCATTCGAAATATTTTGGTTTAACTTTTCTTTCAAAAGTGTTTGTATCATAGGATGTTGTTAAACTAATAATAATAAATTCTCTGTCTTGTCTTTAATTGCCGCTTTTCTTTCAATTCTGATTAAATACAACTCATAAAACAAAGGATAATTTCTAAAGTTCCAATATGATTTAAAACTGAATTATCTAATTCTTTTAAAATATGTCTCCTTTGATGAGATTTCATTTTGGCAATACAAATAGGTAATAAAATAAGGGTGGTCTTAAAATATTTGTTTTATTCGTTGTCAAAAGTAAGGAATATAGATACTGAAATTTATAAGAAAAAGATAATATATCCTTCTCTTATCAACTTCATTATCGATATCTCAGTATACACGAAAGTAATTTGAAAATTAATGAACTTGTCTGGACAATTATTAATTGTTAATGATAAATGCTATTTTTTATATTTCGTAGCTGCTATAACTTGCAGCGGCAAAATGCTCCATGAAAAATGTTCCATTTTTGCAAAATCTATTTTTTTTTTCCTCAATAGGTATATTGTTTAAAATTTTAGCAACTGATTATGGATTTATTGCGAAAATGAAGAAAATTTATCAAACCTAAGCTATTAATTTCTATTTTTTGTTAAGAAAGTTTTGCACTTTTTTTTTTTAAATTCGTGAAAGCACTTCAAGGACTGATGATATGTAACTAATTCCATTTATGGTTTGATGAATTCTGAATTTTTTACATGCTCAAAACTCGAGTGAACATCCATTGATTATAGCCAAAGTTCCTATTAGCAATATTGCCATCATTCATTTCAAAAGTATTACAGTTCGATTATTTCTGAAGATTCAGTTCAAATTTCATTACGTTTGCGATGGACATATCAATAGCAGCAGAAAGTTTTCTTTTTTTTTTTTTTTTTCGCTTCCACTCAAATGATGGGTGGAGTTCCATGAGTGAAGCAGTCACTAATTGAGAAAACGACTCTTATAAGTTAGTAAATCATCACAATATACATCCGAAAGTATGTTATCGATTCTTTCTGTTAAATATATTTGTTTAATTAGAATAATCGAATTTTGAAACTAGGCTTCAGTGCTATTTTTTTTAAATTACTTAATATCAGTAGGAAGAAATAAAATGATAGGTGGAATCCTATGTATTATGTATTATTCCTTAACAGATCTCAATAGTCATATCTAATCATGCAATTTTCGTGTACATGTGACAAATTGAATCACGAAAAAGGGAAGTGAAAAGATGAGCTTCCAATTTTGAGGATGGGAATAATGCCATGAAAATAAGTTTTTGAATATTAAGAAGTATTGAAATTTTAAACTAGATAAAAGTTAAACTTTTAATTAGAATCATCGAATTTGAAAGATTTACGGAAATACTGGAATTAAAATTATTGAGACTAAGAAAACTTAAAAAATGTAGACAAAAACTGGAAGAATGATAGTGAAATAAAGAAGAAAGAGTAGGGGAAAAAAAGCGGTAGACCACCATTTCAGTCATAAAAAACAGAAAGATTAAAGTTGAGAATTGCTTTGTCAATAGAATTTTTTAATTCTTTTAGAGCTTAACGATGCTCAAATGTTATAAAAATAGTAAAAAGTTCAGGAATTTTTCGAGAGTTCAAGAATTTTCTCAGTGATAACTTTGAATTTTTTGAATTTCAGACGTTAACTATAATGGTTACAATTATAATTAGGTGCAATTGACTTTATTATCGTATGAAATTTTCGACCAGTCAAGACTGCAGAATAATTCACACAGCACACAGCATTAGTTATGATAATGAAAAATCATGTAATCAACATGCAAAAACAATTTGCGATCTTCAACTTTACTCTCTCTTGCTCTTCTCATCCGATTTTGTTTCATTTTTCTCGTATATTAATATGTTTTGCCTTATCTGTTCAATTAACTGAAATTATCTTTCCTACTGACATATAAATGTGAAGTGTTTGTTGTAAGTTTTAAATAATGAAAAAATGATTACTGTTAATTACATCTCTTTGTACAGTAATCAAAAAGTGATTACTGTACAAAGAGATGTAATTAACATGGTGAAAGGATTTATTGACCTAGATGAACTGAATATATAGCCAAGATTGGACTTTCAGTCATGATTGCTTACTGTTTCTTTCATAAAAATTTGCAACTTTCCTTCTAGGAAGCTTAAAATCATTACTAACTAAAATGCAGTCTTGTTAATTTAAATTGTTCCAGACTAATTAGTCAAAATAGTTTAAAAAAACTGACTAATTTAGGAATTTAATAACAATGGTCTATTTAAGAAATGGATAGAACAAAAATAGTGTAATGGTTAGTATTCTCTTCAGGTGCATTTGTTCTTTGTCAATATCCGGCACATTTTCTGAAAAGATGTGATGTACCAAATTACTGAGCATCTTAGTATTCGTGATAATAGGAAAATTTTCCACTTTAGAATGGCATAATGATTGAAACTTGCTTAAATAATTCTGAATTTTTAACAAATATTAATTTATCTATATTCTTCTGTCATTCAAATTAATGAAGAAAATCGTATCTCTGAGCAAATTGATTGATCGTAAATACGGAAATTATTTGTGTTTTACTGCAGATTATTCGTGCGAAATGAAGTTGAAGAAAGTGGCAATTTTTTTTCTTCAAATAAAAATTGAACTCTGTAAATTGACACTAATAATTTGAATATCCTGTTTAAAGTTTCCCTTTTCTCTCTCATCTTCATCAGAAAAAAGCCTAAGCTGACCTAAATAGTATAAAATTTCACGAATTTTGACACCCTTCACTAAAAATAAAAAAACGAAATTTGAGAATTTAAATTGAAGTTGCGCATTAGTTCAAAGTCTCAAATTTCAAATTCTCATACATGCATATTCATTTTTCAAATAAAAGAACGACTCAAAAAATGCCCGAAAAGCTTAATCACATGTTTAAAAAAAAAGTTCAAAATTGTATCGAAGGTAGATTTCCTAAACAGCATGTCATAAATATTTTAAAGCTTCGTTTCGATTTAAAATTTTTTCAGATTTAGTTAATTGGACGATAATAAAGGATAATTTGAAAGTTTCTGTTCATAAAGATTTTTTTTCTAGGAAAATCTCTTCACCGTATCCGGTTTTTTACACATAAAATATGATTAGCGACAACTTATTACGACCATTTATGATGTTTCTTCGAACTATAAGTCATTAGATAATAATTTAAACGTTTCAGAAAAGCTTCTCGAAAAACATGACGTTAATCTTCCAATGAAAATAAAATGTGTTTAGAAATTAAGTCGCACTGCAGAAAAAAAAAAAAAAAAAATCTGGAATCTCATTTAAACTGTAAACTATTTTTTAGGAGAATGAATAAGTAAAACTTAATTTTCACAATTGATTTTACACTTTTATTAGAATCAATTCTCGAATGAAAAGAGCTACCAATGTCAAGAATTCTGCTTTAATGCTGACAAAGCTATAATGATCTGTAAGAATGAAGCCATTTCGATATTGTTCAGCAAATGATTCTTATGCATGGCTTGTTTTTTATTTTAAATTTTTCAAACAAAAGTATAATTTCAACCCAGTTTTTTTTTTTTTTTTTTGCCTAAATCATCTCAGATCAGGCGATACATCACATTCAAACAAGATGAAATAGATTAATCATGGACTTGCTTCAGGCCATCATTCAAAATTGACGAAATGGAATAATAGCTTTTTAATCTCTTTCGATGTGATTGTTGCAACTTGCTAGGCAGACTTCCTGACGAACAAAAAGTTTTCATTTTCAGCAGTTCACAGATCAGAAACTGAAGTTGACAAGCAAACATTCTGTTTAACGTACGGATCGTTGTAGATTACTAAAATTTCCGAAAATCTTGATCATCTAATATATCTCTGATAATCATAATTCGTAAAGTCAGTAAGATTACATAAATAAATTTATTATTAACAGTAATATAAATCAGAACTTTTATTTGTTACGCTGAAAAGTTCATCAGATTACCATTGCTTTTTCCTATATAAATGAGTCTCTAGAGAAATAAACATACAGGAAAAATTCTTTTGTTCACTGATTTTTTTTTGTTCGGCGATTTCTAAACTGCCTTAATTAATATTTCTAGTACGAATAAGTTGCTAATAAAAAAGGAATTAATTCATTTCAGACTAATGAGCTATGGATGAAACAGGAGACTACTTGGAACCAGAGCCAGATGCAGTATTTCCCACTGATTGTTCTCAATCAAACGAAACATTTTCCCGACTTCACTTACTTTATTCTCAACGCATCATTGGATGGCCAAAATTTTCGGAATGTTTACCACACTGTGGAATGTGTCAAATATTTGCATCTGATTCAACTTATATTATCTATAATGTAGTTCTCGTTGGTTTCATCCTTCCATTAATCGGTTTTTGCGGTCTACTTGGTAACGGAATCAGCGCTTTCATCTATTGTCGACCAGGTACCATTATTGATTATTTGCTCAGATAATTATCAATAACTTGCTGAAACACTGGATGCTCAGTATCACTTTTCTGTTTTTCTGTTGCTCTTGAGCCATATATTTTTTTTTTTTTTTTTTTGCCGAATAAACTGGAATACAATTAAAACATGGGACGGTATAAATCAATTGGCAATGCTCGTTTTTGATTTTGAATTGTTTTCTTTTTTTTTTTTTTTTTTTTTTTGGATTGTAATTTTTCGGCAGTTTATTATGATTTAAGTTATTATTATGTTTTTTGAATTATTCTTGTCTTTAATTTTAGTTAGTTTTAGCCTTAATGGAATTGGGTTTATGCGCATATTATAAGGTGAAATATAAAATAAATTTTTGCTAAAGCTGATTACGGCTGAACTGGAATTGTATATATATATATATATTTTTTTTTGGATATTGGATTTAGTTTAATTTAAATTTTTGTTTATGGGCAAGAGGTTTTTCCAAAATTTCTGTTTTTCTTTTTTAATTCTTTTATTTTCCTTCCTGCTAGTTTTACTTTGAATTATGTATGAAATTTTGGTAGTCTGTTGGACATTATATTGATATCGCGACATTTTATTATACTGCGGTGGATGCTTTTAGATCTATCACAAAAAAGTTAGCATTCCGCTTGTACCAAAAAAGCTGATGTAGGTCTTTTTTTTTTTTTTTAATTCTGTAAACTTTGCTATAAGCTACTACTGAAGTCTGGAATTTTATAATTTGCAATTAATTTGAAATTGAATATCCAATTAATTCTTCTTATCTCATTAGCAATATCATGTAAGGCAATGTTTCAGAAATGCGTTCATCAACTAATTTATATCTGTGCGCACTTGGATTTAGCGATTGTGCAGTAATATGTACAGCAATATTTTTATTCTGTTTTGATATTATCAGACGTTACTCGTTACATATATCCTTAATGTTTGGAGCATTTTCACCTATTGTTTATCCAGCCGGCATGACCGCTCAAACATGTTCCGTTTATTTCACGCTAATGGCTGCTGCTGATTGCTTCGTTCAAGTAAGCGAGAATCTGAATCATTTTTCAACAAATGATTCTCACCCATTTAGATTCATTTATTACTTCAATTTTCAAAAATAATTTTCATTTGTAATTACTAAGGACACGGATCTTGTAAAGACACAAACATGGAAGTTGAGTAAATCATTCTGAAACTTGCTTTCTAAGCTTTCTGATCTGATCTAGTGTTTTCTTCCTCTTGTTTCCAACTTGTCATCGTTCTTCGTCCTCATTCCAGCATCCTTCCTTCTTGCCTTCATTGTAGCTGAGAGCGAAGTGATTTGTGAAAGTTTTAAAATTCTCAGATTTAATTGAAATTCCTGAGCTCACCTTTGAACTCTTTTCTCACTTCTGAAATAAGGATTTTGTATAAATCTTAACAATTTCTTCACCGAATTAATCCAGTATGAAACAAATTTTTCAATTAAAAATATTGCGTATCATTACAAAAATATTCCTTGATCTAGGACTTTTAAATATTTTACAGGTATGTCTAACGGACAGTTGTCGGAAAGTTGTTTCTCGAGAGTTTTTCGTCAAAAGTACTATGCTATTTATTGTGGCGTTCAGTATTTTATACAATGTGCCACATTGTCTAGAAACAGTTGTTTTAGAGTGTTGGCACACTCGTTTCGAAAGTCGTTCGCTCGAAGTTTGTCCCGATCCATTCAGGTTTCTACCGAGGTAACAATTATTAAACTTTTGATTTTAATAATTTTAGAAGCAGCATTTATTCGCTGTAATGTTTGGCTTTTAAATTTTGCCATAATTTATATTTGAATGCCTGATTAGGTTGCATATTTAAGAATGAACTGTTGACTGGCTGACTAAAAATGGCCTTATTGACTTCTTACCTGATAATTTCGTTTCAACACTTTGATTAGATTAGACCGTTTTATCACATTTAAGCATCTCAGATCTATCGCTTCTTTTATGCTTGTGGATTTAAGAAAAAAAAATTTTATGTTTTCAATCCAATAGTTGATATGTAAAAGAATTTGTAGAATCTGAATTTCTAGTCCAATTTTATTGTTCTTGGATGCAAATTTTCAGTTATAAACTCATTTATTACAAATACATGTACTCGATATTTCTCGCCATAGGCCCCCTTGTTGTATTAGTAATTCTAACTTTATGCATTATTGGCGCATCGGTTGTTCACAAGAAAGGTGGCAGTGATTCCGGCGATACTATTGCTTTGGTTGGTTTTATCAACTATTTACTTTACAAAAATTCCTGGTCAGCAAAAATTGAATTAATATGGCTGTATTCAATTCCAAGTAAATTTATCCGAGAAATGTATTCATTCAAATTTGGCTTGCTCCAAATCAATTCCAAATTTCATTCTGGTTCAAATTTGATTATTCAAAATTAATCGGGGTGATATTATGTTTTCTTGAAAGAAATATTTCATCATTGTTGAGTTTTTTTCGAAATCGAGAATATTGCAGAAAATCGTTGCGAAATAATTTTAAAAATTGGGGATTTATAACTGAAAGAACAAAACTATCTTATGATTGCAATATTTCAGAAATCAGATTCTAGAATAATCAAGGAAAAAAAAATATTTCTCCTTCCTAAACCAGTAATTTTAATTATAGATATTAGTGGTATTATTATTTATTGCTTGCAATGTAGCAGCACTTCTATTAAATGTATTCGAAGTTCGTCTTGGTGAATTATTGGGACCTTATATCAACTACATCGTTGACGCCTCCAATGTCCTCGTTGTCTTTAATTCATCATGCAACTTTGTCATTTATGTGACATTTTCATCACCATTTCGTCGCACGCTTCGACGATATATTTTCAAAACAAATGCAAAATCAACCGTTCAAACGAACACAAATTCCTCTAAAGCAACCGCAAAGAGAATAACAACAACAATCACTAAAACTACTCTCGCAACAAGTAGAATAAACTTATGTACCAATAAATCTGGCAATAGTCATAAAAGAAATAACGGTAGTGGTACTAGCATTAGCGACAAAAGCAACTCAACAATTGTTATCGAAAATGAAAATTCGACTAATTATAATCAGCACTCCCATCCATATTATCAGGATCCTAGTTGCAATTATCGGAGACATCAACATCTCGAACATGATGATCAATTTTCCAGAAAAGAGATCACTAACCATGTTCCGAAAGTAGCTCAACTTGAAATACTCATATAGCAGTTCCGTTATTGTTCTTCCTTATAGTTCGAATAAATTTCTACTTTTATAGCAGTAGTTTCTCCTACTTTATCAGTTTCACATATTTCGTCATCGAAATTCAATATTTTTGTAACAATTTCCATATTTTACTTCACTGAAATGCCAATTATTCCGACAGAAATGCAACAAAAAGATGTGCGAATTTCAGCCCAGTGTACAACTTCATGCACAACAAATTAACATATTATAAATATACAAAGTTTTATATTCACAATCGACTTCGGCTAGTGACAAGATTTAAATGGAAAAACATCGGCAAGCCGGAAAGAGATATTATGAGACATATAAATGAAGTAAATGAACTATTCATACAAAAATGTCACAAATATAACTAAAAAAAAAGAAAGCCGCCATTCTGTTTCATTAAAAAGACCAAAACTGACCAAAACTTCATTCACCACAACTGCTCAGATTAAGATTGGATGAACTACACATGAGTACCGTATCAGAGCAAAAACGGAACCAATGTAAAAAGTATACGTAATTATCCTTAGCAATTTATAAAATTTTCTTTTCTTCATCTAAAAACCTATCTACTCTCATTTCCTCTGATCACATAATTAGTCTAATGAACTGCTGTGCAGAGCGCAAGAATCACTAGTTAAAGCAAGGAGATTAGCTAGTCAACTTTGGACATTATGTAGTATTTCCGCAAGGCGCTATTAATCCCATTTGCTACATTTACACCCACCTAAAATACTGCACATTTTAAACAGTTTGTTTCTTAGACCAGATGAATCACGAGCAGGATGAAAACGCAGTTTATAAACTTCATTTCAGCATAACAGTAGACTTAAGGTTCTTGATGATCCACAAACCTACTGCTACAAAAACTAAACAGATACTATGACGGCTGGAACTTAAATAATCGCTGCCGGTAGCAATTTTAAGGAAATTAATAGGTGTCCGAAGGCAAAGTGAATCATATGGTTCATCAATTAATCAGGAAGATCACCTCACCAACTTGGTTAAATAAAAATTGAAGAACACAGAATTTTCAGAAAACAATGATATGGATAATGTTGACAGCGGAGTAATCAGAGGCAAATTTGACCAGAGTTCGTGTTGTCACAACTCTTCATTGACTTTTCTATCGAGAGAAGACTAACCCGCTGAAATCTGAAACTAAAAACGGTGACATAGAATTGTTCCGTATCAGATCTGATGCGCCGCCTAAGTGGTGCAAAGTGATGAATAGGAAAGTTTAACGACCCGTTTCATGAAACAGACTTCAAGAAACTGTTGCAAATAAAGCGTGCAGTTTAACAGTTTCAAAAACAAATGTTCTGAAAAACGATCATAAAACATGAATTTCTTCCTTCTTATTGAATGAGGAAATAATCTGAAGGCAAGTTGAAGCTAAAAGCAGGGCATTAAAAACAGGTCTGAAGTGATCAAACATTTAGCAGAAAGTTAAGAAGCAATGTTTAAAGGGAACAGCAATTTTTTCTCTCTTTCTCCTCATATAATCGTCAAATATTAAGATATTTCCATAAGACTCACTGATTGGAGATAACGATCACTGAACCACAAGATAGGAGAAATGAATAATGCAATAAAACTGATTCAAGTAACATAACAAAATGAAGTTTTACAAACATCTGGAAATAAAATTTCTTTTTCTGATCATAATGTGCCTTTGAACGCTGGTATTTTGAGTTTGGTATCTAACTGAGCATTGTGCTCTTTCATCGAACAATGGCTATAATACCGCACAAAGTCGACTAAAGAGGAGAAAAATAATTTCGTGTTGAGAAATGCATATCCTGACGATTCTGGATGTTTTAAATCTCTGTAAAACATAATTTTCAAAACTTCACTAGCCTTTCCAGTTACATCAGTGTTACACTATATTCATCTACATACATATTGGGAGATCGATTCTCTAATAGTTCATGATGAGTTGACACAGTGATGTTGTTCGCGGAACTCGCATAAGCAGAAAATGGCAAAAAGATCTTGAGCAAAATCAGATTAAAAATGTACGGATTGATGGTGGTGTTCGAAATGTTTGGTTACCTTTTTGTATAAAGAAACTGGAAAGAACTGTGAAAATATTCGAAACATTACAATAAAAATTAGTTTAAAAAACCACCTGTATTCAATCAAACAATTGAATATATGATTTTCATTTGATATAGTCAGTGCATAGTGACCTGCCTGGGACTGACTAGGGCGAATTAAAAATATTCCATTCGAATTATCAGGATTACAGTCCATCAGTGATCGAATAATTTTAAAGGCGCTATCCTGTAAATTAGATTGTAAACTGTAAAATTAAAGAGAACTAATGAAATAGGCAGTTAAGTAGAAAAGTTACTTATATCCCTTCAAAGTGGATAGTAGAAAAAGTCTTAGAATAAGTTAGGTCAGGACCTTTGTACAATCAAGTGAAAGATATCTGTCAGGTTGCCATCGTAGTGTTAACTGAAGTAGTACTCTTGTCAGCGGTTCTTGTTCCAAGTCAGCCAAAAACGACACTTCTTGTAACACTTTATCCATTGCTGCTTGCGAAACATTAAGCTGACAGAGACGGAACTGACAAGTGTCTAATTCTCTGTAATAGATCGCATTTTTTTTTGAATATTACTAAGCAATGGATGATAAAAACAGAGAATATTTTTAAATATTTCTATAAATAAATAATACCAAAATATTAGGCTAATAAATTTAGAAAAAGAATTGCGTGACAAATTTAAAAATGCGTGGTGTCACGACCAGCTAATCACTAGTTCTAAGACGGAAATTTTTAACTAAAATTTTACTTATGCAATTTTGTAAGTTTCGGAGTTAAACTGCAATGCAGAGCTTCGTTTTCTTTAATGTTTTTTTCAATCGCTTCAATTTGCTCAACCATTTGTTGCTGCTGATAGCGTATACTTTCTAATCTAAAAAATATTTTTTCTCTCTAAAAGTTGGATACTGTATACTGAAGTAAATTTGTTCAGAGAAGGAAAAAATATCTAAAGAACCATCAAATTTCCCTTAACTCCGGTCCTAAAGATATTATACAAAAAATCTAAGAAACATATCCCGACTACAAGAAATAGAATATAATTTTCATAAAATTTCATACATCTTTTAATGGTATGATGACAAATCGATGTAGTCTTTAAGCAGAACAAAGTTTTGTTTTGCTAACTTGAAGCATATCATAAAGATGATGCTCCATCACTAATTGTATAAGAATGGAAGTACTGGTTAAGCAGAGGCGACGTATGTTACTAACAGTACAACTACCGGTGGTAAATATGTCAGGAACGAAAGCTGAACATAAAAAAAAAAAAAAAAAAAAAGAGCACTGTGCTCTACGCTCATTACTTTATGACCGCAGTGATAACTGAACATTCCGTTTTAAGAATATCCTAGAAGATATCGCGATAATCATACAAAATAAATTCTTTTCAACTGACTCGCTTCTCTTAAATGGTATAACTGTGCTTAAAGTACGGTTACATTTAAATAAAACCTAGAACATAGCAGTAGAAGCCCGAACGCTTTTGATAAACATACCTCCTCTGCTGAGCATCCTTATTTTTGTTTAATTCTGCAATTTCGGATTCATCGAATAACATCTCTTTATTGCTGGATGGTAAAGAAAAATTGGTTCTGGTGAAAAATTCGGTACAAAAGATAAATAATAATTCATATTTTAATACCAATTTGATATATAAATATGCTTGACTAAATGAATTAAAGCTCTAAGCATATAATTTCATTTTTTCTACCTACTAATATTTTTAAACTAATTTCTACTCCTACTATCAGTTTTAAAATTTTTGAATAACTTCTTTACTGAAAATTCTAATTGCTAATATAAGCCAAATATACATAAACAATTTTGATAATTCATAACAATTATCTAAAATATGGTGTCAAAAGGTCACCTTTCAAGCAACTCCATTTGTTTCAAGAAAAGTGCGTATGCAGCAGTAAATGCGGCATGTGCATGTCGCTTTCTTTGCAATTCTTCTTTTAACGAATCAAGTTCTGCCGTAATCTGATCATCGTGTCGTATAACGCGTAAATGAGCAGCATGCAAACCACGTAATTGACACAATAAGTGCTCCACACTGCGTACACCATCGATAACCTAAATAAAATAACAATTTTAATCCTGCTAAACAATAGTGAAATTAGTAATTTCCAACATACCTGTTTGTACTATAAGCTTCTGAAAAGCAAAAACTGACCCAAGAAGTTTGTTCGAAATTTGGTTTACGAAGTGGATAGAGAAGTTCAGTTGAAAGTTGCCGATTATATTCCAACAGGGAATTTCTTCGATAATAATCAATTAATGATACAACGGATTCAAATTTTAACATATCTTCCGTAAAGCCACAATGCTCACCGGCAACGATAATTCTTATTAAGCGATTTCTCTGCAATATAATTTTCTTTGTTCATAAGACTGACAACACTCTGCCCTTGTTCATAACACTGAAGGGATTCCAAAACCAAAGTTAATAATTATGAATGGAAATTTCCAAAACAAGAGAGAAATTTCACAATCACTCCTCCTCATGTCATACACATTTGTGCACTTATCCGTAAATTACTACAGTTAACCTTATTATCTCATATAAGAGACAATCACAAATAAATTTCAAAGACAATTTGTCATATTGCTTATGGAAAAAAGAATCACCCATCAAATAGTGACGGCACAGTGGACATAAAGCGGATTATTGCAAACAAAACAATATTTAACTATTGTTCAAGAAAATACTTGTTCACTAAAGAACAGCTGATTTTGCGAAGTCTCTACAAAACATATTATTTGTCCAAGATCTATGGCTAATAGTGTCTAATTATTCAGTATAGTCGTATGCTAACGATAAGTAGATAACCGCGCATCATCTATTGGAAGATGGTATCAATTGCTGAACTATATTACAAAGTCAGCCAAAGACAACTATTGAAAAAAAAGAAGAATTAGAAAAGTAAGACTAAGTTAACAATTTATGTACGTACCTCACCATATCTAAGCGTAAGAGTATAGTTCCCTTTAGTTGAAGCATCGCGCACACAAAATGTACCATTTGGACAGTCCTGGAATGCATTATATCATTTCCGACATTTTCTTTAACTGCAATAATAAAACTAATTGCACACCGCTCCATTAGTTGAATATTGTATTGTTTGCAGAAGCTGCTGACAACAACTTACTTTTAAATTTTATCTCTCGAAACAAAAAAAAAGAAACCCAAATATGGTCTGCACAGTTCTCTATAATCTCAATAACAAGTCCGAGACTTACGCCTATAGCTGATGCAATTTCTTCCTTGGAAGCATTCGCCCAATACCATTCTTGCTGTTCCAGACCATGCGCGCAATCCTCCTCCTTTTTTTCCATCTCGCTGATAAAAAGAAAAGGACTGAATATCATCAAAAACTATGTTGTATGAAATTAAGAAAATTTTAGTTACTTCCTTTGCAATTTTCATGCATCGTTTCTGATTGTTTGTGGTGTAAGCAATAATGTCAATTAGTTTTTAATAATACAGAGAGAAATTTCACTTATAATTTAGAGCAGAGGGGACAAATAAACATACCGCCTAGCATTACTAATTTGTATTCATTTGATCTGCAGCTGTTGATATTATCGCATTTGAATTTGATTCTGGAAATTCGCGTTAAGGAAGCCTTAATTCATTCCCCTGCATACTGCAGAATCAGGGCTTTTTCAGTGAATCCGAACAAAATATCGAGTGATGAAAAAATGATCACTGTAATTAAATTCCAAAACATGATAATGAAATTTAGTAAAATTAACTGCAAAAACCATCCAATGCATTTCGAAAAAAAGTGCAACGGCCAATACTGCTTGTAAAAAAGCGGAATTTTAACAGACTTTTTGATAGACAAACTACACCTTCCAAATTGACAAAAACGTAACAATTTTTAAAAAATTATGCATTACTGGATATTACATGGCCTTTTAATGAAAATCTTTGACCCTTGTTGAAGTTGAATATGGATTAAAACTGATTGGGTGATTTTGGCATATCTTTGAATCAGTTTGGAATGATTTTGTGACTCTATGTGTTATTATTTCACAATTTTGCCTCTTCTTTGAAATATTTATTACTGGTAAAACCTATGGTAAACATACACTGTAAACGCTACGCTTGGGAACACACGTTCGTTTGTTTTAAATTAATGTGCTATATTGATTTATTGAAGAAATGGCGACCGTTGAAAATGAAATTATAGAGAAGATATATGTAACGTATTGGAGATAAAATAATAAGCTGAGAAAATGCGAAAAGTATAAAACGACAAGTTCAGTGCAAAAATTAGCTAAGAAATAACTTGCATGAATAAGTATGACAAGTGATTGTGGGAAACCATGGACGTTATACAATGCAAAGAAAAAATTAAATAAGAAATAATAAGATGGCGAAAGAATTATTGCTGAAAAGACTTTCTGAGGATGGCAACGCAGCATTTAGCATAAGAAGTATGAATTAATCAGGCAATGATGATTTATATGAAGATCTATATCGTAATGAATGTAGAAATGGAAGAACCGAAGGAAGAAACTGAAGGTAGAAATGGATGAATCAGAATAAGCAGAGCCAGAATCTTTTGGCAGAAGAAATAGAAACAGTTACTGTGAGGAAGTAGTGCTTGGATTGAAGTGGAATAATTCAGGCATCTGGTTCTATTCAAATGAAGCATATCAAAAATAGTTCAAATAAATGATCACAATATTTTGCTTCTGAAATGATAGGAAGTTTGACATAAGTTTCCATACCAAAAAAAAAAACTTTTTTAAGTATGGAAACTTCCGTCAAAACGGTGACAAGTAAAGTGCAACTTGTTCAGAAATCTTATTGTGAGTAATACTTTTCATAAATATGCTTTCAGCTACAGCAAAAAAGATTATTAGACATTTGATTTTTTATTTACATCTATACTAATTTATCATTTTCTTCATTAGATTTAAAACCACTTACTCATTCTTATCAACGAATTTGATAAAATATATATAGCATTTTTTCTCTTTTTCTGTAGTCAATATAAAAGAATCCAAAAAGTTAATTTCATAGACCGCTGATTAGAATAACGGAGATAGCTCAATAGAATTATTAATAAATCAAACATTTTATGTACGATCAGTACTATAGGCTTCAGCATCTTATTTTGGCTTGTATTGTTCATAAGTAAAGCTTAGAACTCAGATTTTTGCTTAATAACGAGTAAGGTAAGTTTTGCGAGTAGTTTATCGAGAAATAAAAATGATTTTATCCTACAATCATGCATTTCGTTATAGATTAAACTATTGGGAGCAGTAAATGAGACTATAAGATGAAGAAAATAATAAGTAAGAAAAAAACACATTGAGAGCATGAGCTTCAAAGAAATTTTTCATTCCTTTTAACCGAAATAAATTCCGAGGAGTCCTGGACATCCTTTTCGAGCTCACTTTTCGAAGAATCTCAGATCACACTGCTAATGCCGAAAGTGGAAGTCAGTAAATAATGTCAATCAATAAATTGCTCAGTAGTAAAAGATTTCGTAGGATTTTAATGCGATTTGGGTATAAAACGAAAATTGTAGTTTCCTAGAAATGGTGAGTTTTATCTCTTGATATCAAACAATTTTTAACAAATACTTCTGATTCGAACAAATTCCTTAAATAAAGAAAAACAACGCATGATAAATATAAGCAAATGTATTAAAATAAATAATGCTTGCGATTCAGAAGAGCACTAATTAGATGATACGGATGGATTGGTCACTAATGCCAGTTTTTTTTTTTTTTGATTTACATTGTTTATATTGATAAGTTATATTGATTTTCCTGTAAAATAATGACATATCAAACATTTAATTTGGCTTCATACAACTTCTATTCTTTTTTCAGTAACACATAACAACTGCATGGAAGTTTTAAGTTTTTGTAGGAAAGAGTTTAAAACAGCTTTTACAATAAGTGTCACTGCCTTGGAGAAGTCGTTCCCATACATCAGTTTTTTTTTTTATATCGAAAAAGAATTCCGGAAAAACGATTTAACTAGCTGGAAAAAAATATCTTATTCGCTTATTCCAACACAAGTTGCGAATGCGAATGAATCAAAAGTAAGAACATTTCAGGTAAATAATAAATATGACATCAGATCGATCACCTGCAGATTTTACAAAACTTATTGATTGTTCCGGTGGACTTAACATCAATCACATCGCGTTCATTGGGCACGACTTTTATTTTTCAATAATCTATTCTACTTTTCTCTCAACTTCTCCGAATAGAATGAGAGAGAAATGCCAAGGTATGACAGAGTGTAAATTCAAAGCTTTAAAAAAAGCAAAGAAAAGATGCAGGAAGTTGATTAGTTGATCAAAGTAAAGAAAAGGTGCAACAAGTTGATTAGTTGACTAATGCGTAAAGCCTTAGAATCTTAGAATCACGACAAGATTTTGAGATGAATAATGTCTCCGAAAATTTTTATTTTGCGGGAATATTTACGGGGGACAAATCATTGTTTCAGGAAGATAAACCAAAAAATTTATTTGAATGTAAAGGATGCTCGCATAATGTATGATATTCTAGAAATGTAAGATTCTTACTGCTTTTTAATTTCTCCTGGCAGTTATACAGATCAAGAAAATGAACGATTTATAGAAATGGAAAAGTCCATGTTAAAGTCTCTAAGTTTCTATCATCGAGAAATAATTTCAACTATTAAGAAACAGTATTACATTTCGATAAACGATGCGAGAATTTTGAAATTTGTCCAAAATGAACCAAGTTTCAATACTAGCAACCTATCTGCAATAAAAAATCCATTACAAAAAAATGTTAGCTTGAATGGTGGAAAATGTTAAATAAAAGTAGCAACTTCGAAAATGTTTGCGACTGATAATATAAGTAAGTAAATTTGACATCCTTGATCGTGCAAAAATACTAAACTTTAAGATTGAAAACATAAAACTTTTCTTTTCCTTTTGTTAAGAGCTTTTTTTTAGTAGGTGGAAAGGAATTCAAGAATCTGTTTTGTGATTCTTCAATAATGCAAGAAAAACTAGCATTTCCAAGAACGATTGTTCGTATCACTTTATTAGCAATCATCATCGAATTGATGCTATTATTTTATACATTATTTATGCAAATATTATTCATTAAAGTTGTCTTACTTTTATCATGATTAATTTTCTCACTAATTATGCTTAAAAGATTCAAAGACCGTGAATCAGAATTGAAAATGTCGTATTAAATTAAATAAAACAGTGCAGCTCATTCTGTATTTACTTTTACATTTGTACTTTTACAATACTCCAGTCTACTCGAAATCATGCTACTTATTTCGAAGATTTATTTCCGGATACCAACTTCAGCATAAATGGAAGATCAAATATTCACAATTGTGAAATGTGATAACGTCCTTCCTGGTTTTTTCAGCAAGTGTTTCTAATTGAACGAGTGTCTTTTTTTTTCACGTTTTATATTTTCTCGAAACTTTCGATCACTTCATAAATTCCGATTAAATTTTTTTCTTCAAATATCCTTTCGTCAATCAAAGATTTTCAGTCTCTAATGTCGATCTTTGAGTTCGCTTCATGAACATAAACTCTACTGAATCTTAATTTCAATTACAAAATACATCAGAATGGTCAAGATATTGAATCTTAATTTTGACTATAAAATGCGTCAGAATGGTCAGGAATCTAACCATCAAAATAATTTCTGTCATTGAGAAACAAAAGAAATTAGAATGATCTAAGCTTCAGAGTAAACCACTCTATAAGGATGGAATTACATCGTTGTTAATCGCTACTGCTTTTATTTCCAGTTACGTTTATCAATTAATATATTATTCCTATATTTCCGCATATTTTCAGTTACCTTTTCTGTATTATTCCTACATTTCCACAGAAACTCGGTTTTTGCTGTGTCCGTTTAGAAAATTCGATCTAATTTTTTTCTCAGATTCATTTGAGGAATTTTATAAAACTGATTTTTTAAAAAGAAATATTTATGGCCTGATTTTGAAGGATTTTTCTAAAAAAAAATGTTGGTTGAAAAAATTAGCTATTAAAATTGTTGAATCGCTTGAAACGCTCATACTTACGAATTTTTATTTTTATTGTATGTCTTTTCTATAACAACTCATATCTGTACTTAAAAAAAATTTAACTGTACTGTTCTCAAAATCTTAGCAATGTTAGATGCAATTAATTCAACTGATAACCTTCTTGACATATGATGACATCATGAGTGAAGTGGTGAACAGAATCATCGATTTATGGCTAAGGAGAACGGATGTAAGCTGAGCGAGAATTTCTAGAATACTGCAGTGATTATTTGTTGAAGATAAAGGTTGCGCATGTTGTGATTAGAAATGACAATTTCAGTCCTGTTTGGGAACAAAATACGACCATTTAACACTTGATAAGTGATAGTACTGACTTGTTCATGCGAAATTTGATCACCTTATGGGCAAGTTTATTGTTCGAATAGTCCAATTCCAGGCATTCTGAATCGAAGTAAAACGTGAAGATAATAGACTGCTCGCAAAATAATTAATATCTTATCAGAACTATCTGACTGTAGCTTATCAGTAAGATATGGCTGAAGCTGACAAGTCGATTCGTTCTATTCACTTTCAGCTAGTTTTCCAATATACATCCACGACAAATCATAATAGTAATAATTTGAAGGTGAAATAAAGGAATTAATTTAAATATATCTCGAAAAAAAAAACCAGATTAATACATTGTAGAGAAAATGCACAGAAATGAATCCTGTCCAGCCAAATTTTTAATGTTACACAGATTTTACTTAACTGATTAGGTCATGATCGGTATGAAAGTTGTAGCAGATAAAATCCCAAAAGACATCTCGGGATGTGCCTTCCTTTGGTACCATAGAATTTCTCGTAGGACATGCATAACAGAAATCTTGATTTGTTTTCATTAGTGAACCGATAGATGATCTGTTGCATGAAAATTCATTGAGTTTTGTCGCCATCTTTTTCGACCACCCGTGATGCTCTTTAATTAACTGTGGCAATATATGCTATTGAGATGAGACCACCCAAGAAGTTCCTCCGGCAGCATTTCCAAATTTTCAACCCCTTGCGAGCGAGAGGTTGAAAATGTTAGCGGTCGTTAGGCTTGTAGGTACAGGTGCAAACAATAGGCTTCGCATGTCAGGTGCCGTAATCTTCACTTATCCTGATATGCGAAATCAGGAGTGAGAAGAAGACTGCTTTGATGTATCTTCGCCAGATTTAGTCTTCTTTGTATGATTGCTTAAGTTCCTATTTGGCTTTATTTCCAGATTTTCTTTACCATTCAATGAAAGCAGTAAAGTATGATTTTTCATTGGTTGCAGAAAATTAAAATTTTTTGTTCTAAACTCGATGTTTTGAAAATTTAATTGGCGCAAAAGTTGCTTAAGTTCCTACTTGGCTTTATTTTCAGATTTTCTTCACCATCCAATCAAAGCAGTAAACTATGATTTTTCATCAGTTGCAGAAATTCAAAATTTTTTTTCTGAACTCGATGTTTTGAAAATTTAATTGGCGCGAAAGTGAAAGTTCCCATTGTGCAGTTCTACGACCTTCGACGAAGTTTCCTTACTGTAAGTAGTACAATTATGAGCTAGAAGTTTGTTTCTTCAGCCAGAAAATTAGATTGCAAACTTAAAGGAACAATAAAGCATTTAAAAGAAAAAAGGATTACATTGGAAATGAATCCCCATTATTGTCAGCGAGAATAGTTTCATAACTTCAACTTCATAAATTCACTATTCAAGCTTAAAGTTTCCATAATTATAGATAATGATGAATTCTTTATTTGCTTCACTGCCGTAACAATTGAAGAACTATTTTGCAAAAGTCTTTTTGCAGCACAATTTCAATCATTTGAAAAGATATGAATGTGGAGAATACAAGCAAGCTTTTGTCTATTATGTGCTGAATTAAAATCAACGTTGCAGAATTGATAAATTATATAATCCAAGTATGAAGTACCATGTAATTATTATATTTTCAATGTTCGCCAAAGACATTTCTTCATAATTCTCACTTGTATCTTTCCTACTCATTATCAATTCGTTCACAAAACATACTGATATATTTCAAACAAAAAAAAAAAAAAAAAAAAAAAAAAAAAAAAAAAAAAGAAAAAATTTTAAAAAAAAAAAAAAAAAAAAAAAAAAAAGGAAAAGACGGAAATTCAGGCATAGTGAAATACAAGCGATATGAGCTGTCTGTTTGTCCCATCTAAGTCGTTTTTCTGAATGTTAACTTTTACTGTTTTTCAAATAAGTTGTTATAACTCTTTCAAAAATTACTTTTTTGATGAAATATCTTTGTAATAATTCGGTGAAAATGAATCAAATTCAAAAAATTCAAGCTCTTTATGAAGTCTGAGAGCAAAAATCATAATGCTTCAATCAAAGTATATAGTTTAAATAGTTTATTTCAATCTTGATTTTTAGCAATACTTAGGAAATTCATTGTTTGACTTGTAGATTTATGAAAAAATTCACCCAATACAGAACTGGTTCACTCCAGTTCATGATTATTCGATGGATTCTTTCCTTATGATGACATCTTGTATTGAAATGTAAGCGATCTGGTATGGATGACTTCCGAATTCGAGAAGAAACGCAGCTATGTTATTGGATCGATTAATTCAAAGTACATCTGCTGGACATTGGAGATTCCGATTTGGATTTCATGTGGCAGTGTTTTATCGATCCAGTTTACTTTTGGTGTATATGATTTGCAGCTGTTTTATCAACCGATTTTTACCAGTCTCGACTGCACTGAAATATATAGGTCTAATTTTTTTCGAAATCTGCTTAGTTCAGAAGTTCAATAGATGAATCCATTATTGGTTGGTAAGAGTACAAAACGGAAGTTAGCCAAGTTTGACAGCAAAATTTGGGTTATCTACTAGATCAGAAAAAGCATCTAATCTTATTCCTTCTAATTTTTCGCATCTTTTCAATTTAACTTTCAAAAAATTTTCTCAAATTTGTTTAAAATTTAAAAGTCCTCATCCGGAACTATTTTCATTTTTTTCCTACTATATAACGGCATTTCTTTTGCAACTTCACGAAGGCTGTTTAATTTCAGTTTTAAATATTTAGTCCTGAAGTCTTTTTCTAATTTCATTCAAATCAATTTCGCTTCGATGTCTTCTCATCAATTTAGGTTAAGAATTCTAGACATTCTGATCCTACAGCAATCTTCCTCTTTTTTTGTAGCTTGTGTCGGAAAGAGCCGAAATTAATTATAATGGTTTATGCTGTTAAAGAAATTTAAATTTGGCATTTTGTGCTTTTTATTAAATTCTCTACCGCTAATAACACTTTAACATTCTTGGTAAACAGTTTAACATAAACATGTATTAACTGGTGCCAATATCACGCACACTTCCAGTTTTAGAGTAAACTGTCTGTTACTGATTAGGTTTCTATATTTGTCATCTTAAATTTACTGTCACTCAGGTAATCCATCATAACTGTTTATCATTGATAATATTTTTACACTCACTCAAATAATCCATCATAACTGTTTTTCATTGATAATGTTTCTAAATTTTCTTATACTAAAAATACTTTCGCACAAGTAATCCATCATAAATTTCATAACTACCTCCTAAAGGTAAATTCAACTACATTTAGTGAATCAAAGCTTAACAACATTCTTTCTGGATTGATAGTCAACAACTTCTTCTTTTCTTTATTATAAAATCAACAGTTCTTAATCAACGATTTTTTTCCTTCATATTTTTACTCATTTTTATCACAACTGCTTCTTTGCTCCCATTTTTCATAATTTTCATTTATTATTACGCTACGATAAATTTGTGATATAACTTTCTTGAGGTTTTATTACTTAAACTTGAAATAAAGTGTTTCTAATATAATCGCGACAACAATCATCCTGGACTACCTTAACGTCAAGCCATTCGAGCATTCTTCTTAACATTATTCCAAAGGAAAGGCTCCGAATAAATTTCAACAAAATTTCATTGATAAAATTTCAAATAAATTACGACAGCTTGTGCCTGCTAAGTGTTTTTCAATTTTCTTGATGTGGTCTGATTTTCTATTTTTTATCGCTTGATGAAAGTTCATCAGCAGAATTTAATTCTTTTTTCTTTTTTTCTTTTCTTTTTTTTCATAATTTTGAGGATCAATTTACGTGATATAATGATGATTGATTCATGGATGCCATACTGGGAGAGAAAACGGTGATGCAGCTGGGTTCAGACATGGCTAAAATTCACCGGAATATGAGGGATGCGTGGTATCGATTTTACGAGGGAAGAAATGAGCATAACCAGGAAGCTTAAGTTATTTCCACTAATATTGATCGGAAAAGTTGCTAAAATTGATTGAATTTGATGAATTCGATCGATTAACTTGATGTCTAGTAAAAATCAATAAAAGTAATTGGCATCAAATGGCAGTTCTTTTAAGCTGATATATTTTTGAAATGACGTTAAGCTAAGCACCCTTTCATCAGATTTAATAGGCATAATTGCATTAAAACAAGATGCGAAATTTCAGTATTAAATGGACGGAGTAAGTTAACATAGAAAATTTGTGAAGGGGTATTTTACACAGATGTTTGGAATAAGGCATGTGGTATGATTAGGCCATATATGAGGATATGATGAATGTAAAGACTAGGCCACATTCACAGCCACATGCTAACAATTCATAAGGATATCATGTTCAATATGAATGTAAAGACTAGGCAGCATTCACAGCCACATGCTAACAAATTAAGAAATATGATCAGCGTAATCAGCATTCATTGTCGAGAATTCGAGAATTTGGTCAAATTCTGGGCGACAAAGCGAACGCAGCACAAATACATGTGCGTGCATGCATGCGTGACTTGCATAAGTCGAAAAATAAATAAATCTAAATAGATATGTATAATGCCTAAGCTGGAGTATATCCAGCATGTTCTAATCTAATAGCTAGTTTTGGCAAAAAGCAAAGTGAGCTTTGCTCCTTTCTCGATCGATGTTGCTGTGATTCCTCGTCTGGCACGCATTAAATGCACACTCATATTGGAAATAATTCGATGGAGCTCTTAAGTATTAAACCGACCGTTTCAAGGCCTAGTTTGTCTTCTCTTTGGTCACTTCATGTTCAGTTACAGGTTAATATTCGAGTTGTTATAGTTAAATCATCAAAAAGTTGGAAAGTTACAAGTTACGAGTTGAAAGTTACAAGCGACAGTTGGAACATTGTCAGCGTAAACATAGAAACTATTGGATTATTCAATGATCTATTAAGTGCGAGGTGTTTGACGGCGACGCGAAGGTTATTTGCACCTGACTTTCCGAGAAGGCCCATAAATTCCTTCTTTCATTTAGATTAAAATTTCTGGCAATATATCCCTCTGTGCTTTGAAACAGTCGTTACAACATCGTGTCGTCACGAAATGTCCAACGAATTTCGCAAAAATGAAATTTCATTTAAACAACAAAATTTGGTGTTGTACTGATATCTTGTAATCTCTATGTTTAAAATTATTTGTGACCACATGCTAACAGGAGAGAGTATCTCTCTTCGCACAAATTCAATTTTTCACCAATCGGTAATTGTCCCATACGAATGTATTTACTTTTTAAAAAATGACATTTTACAAAACTTGGACATTTCGAAAAGAATTCCGACTATATAGATTTCCTGGTCATATATATTTTTTTGTGCTCTTATAACCATTATAAGTTGCTATTTTTTGTTGTTTCATTTAGTGCAGAAAAAATCCTCAGTTTTTAGTGGAGTGCTGGAAAAACAATTTCGTTCTGTTTGATTTATTTACAGCTTTTCATCCTATGCTGAAAAATTTTTCAAAAAACAATACATTATTTAGAGTGAAGCGCATGATATCGATTTACGAAGTGTCTCACAAGTATCACTTCCAGCACCTTTATTCTCAAATCCGAACAACACAACATTGCTTCGAAACGTCAAAAGTTTGTCAGGCAAATCGCTTTTTAACAGTAACAGTAATACTTTTGAATAATATTTTTATGATACAATCAGATTCATTCGTTAGTATTTGAACACATGATATTCTTTCAGTCTATGAAATGCATTTCTGAGGGAAATAGACTTTAAGACTTAATATCACTTAATCAATCATGCTTCAGAAGTTATTTTCGAACAACGTAATGAACAGCGCTTCTTTGTGATAAAACTTTGGCCTCATGATATCACACATATTCTATAATGAGTAATCTACTCTACAAATAGACAAAAAAAAAATATTTCTGAAATAGATGTTAAGAAGGGTTCAAAAGATCGCCGTATATTTTAGAAATTATTACGTAAACAAGTAGAAAACCTTACTTTCCAGATATGGCTTTTGTGGAAAGTTGCGATCACTTGATTTAAAAGATTCCCATCACTCATAGGCTATTGAAATAATGTACCCATGGAAGTGTTTGTTTCGCTGTGGTTAAGAAAACTTGACAAAGCATTTATTTACAGCAAACTTTTATTTGTCATGGAAGTTATTTGGTCGAGAGCAGTGATATAATGTGGATTGTTTCAGATTTGAGTCAAACATATCGATTAGACTCCTCGCTGGCAAATATTCGAGACGAGAACAGTTACATGACACAACTTGCATATCAAGATCAGGTCATAGCCAAGCAGCGTAATCGATGCGTCTTTGAATGGCTGGAAGGGATTGAGAAAAAGACATATTTCTTACCCACAATATAATTTCCCCATATTACTGTAGTTAATTTTAAGGTTGGTTCAAAGCATATTAATTTGAAAATTAGGTAAAGATGCTAATAGTAGATAGTGGTACATGCTCTTCATCACATAAAAATAGAAGGAAACGAATTTTTGAGGCATCTAATTGGTTTCACAAAAACAAAAAAATGTAAAAATGCTGTAAATTTCTTTCCTATTTCATGGATGAATATGCCACGACGGGTTCCATACCACTTTTTCCAGTTAGATCCAATAGAAGCGGGTTCCAAACCATTTTTTCTAATTAGGTCCAGCAGAGTATACCTAACTGTTATTATTGCAACTGCTCAGTTTCCAAGAAGCACCCATTAAAAATGATTTCTAATGTATCGAACTTTCTCACTATTCCTATTAGATCAAATGAGCCATGTCCAGTTAAATTCCATATCGCTAATACTTTTCAGTTCATTTGTACTATCGCTTAAAAATATAATAAGTACTTATATTAATGATGATTCTGATTACAATTACCCCAAATGATTTGTAGTCATTGGTTATGATAAAAACATATATGCTACCGGATTATCGAAAACAAATTAGCCTCGGAAAATCACGGTGTTTTCAAAATTGTAAAGTGTATCTATTGATTCTGCTATATGTTCCCTTTCACTATTTTTGGTTAAAATTTGGATGAAAAAAATAAAGTAAAAATATGAATTTTCAATAGCTATTATGATCGAGATCGTTTAAACATTCTAACATCATTTCTCAGAAGATTGAAATTACGATGGCACACAAGACTTGTTATAAGTCTTAAGACGTCAGAATGAGTGAGATGAAACTGATTTAAGTTGACGTTGTCGAAAGAAACTGAACATTTGGTAAGGAATCTTCATGCCGATGAGTGAAGTTACATCGATAAGAATAATGAAGTTACTCATGTCCGAATTATCTAAATATCAATCAATATACTGGAATCGACATCATTAGGAGAATAACTGTTCATCACAGAAAGCCTATCTTTTGTTGACAGCGAAATATATTCTATTCAGAAACGCGTGAGATCTCTATGAATAGCAACGGGATATTTTTGATGCATATAAACGTAGCTTTGATATCTCCGTCTTGTGATACGATGAATAAGGCTCGCATATTCTTCCAAGATTATCATCACTCTTTTTCTGATATATTCAAAACTTGGGCTGAAACAAAGGAAAGATTAATTGTTTTGATAATAATTTTATAATGACGATAAGGTTTTAGACGATCTTCACATTAATCAACTTTTTTTTGTATCGACTTTTTCTGCGAAATAAGTCATGAGTTGCTCTTCTACTTTGCAATTTATTTAGAGAAATATGAATGATTCTCTTCTAAAATTTGCTAAAAAATGTAAACTAGAAATTGCTTTAAATTTTAAAAGAGCCATCATAGTCATGCTTCAAAAGGCAGAAATTCATATGTAAAGGGTAAGGCACTTGAAAATTTTCGAAAATTTGATTGAAATTGAAATGCATGCTCCGTCTTCGGCTTTTGTGTTTTTTGATGCGTTTCTTACAAAAAAAAAAACATTCATGAAATCATAATAATAATGGAAGTATATTAATGGATACCTTATTATTCTTACAGTTTAGTGTTTTATTGGCTTCAGTATTTTATCTCCACATTGTGAATAATAATAAGTTCGAAATAATTAACTGAAGTTATGATAAAATGACCAGGCCTACAAATCACGGAAAGTTAACAAATAGCAAGGTAATGAATTGAGTATTTTGACGGTTAGAAACTTACCTGATCATAACTTCGGCTAATTATTTTGAACCTAATGTTGAAGTAAAAACCATTAACTGGATCTAAACTTCCACTTATGTACCATAAAACTTCTTTTCATAGAAACGTTAATGTTCCTACAGAAATAGTAATTCAGATGTTAATAGAGCTGTTTCCATATCAAATCTGAAAAATTGTGGATATTTTTTGCAGCAATTTTCGAAACTGTTTAAATTTCATCATTTTTTCGCATCACATTAGTCACTTTCACATTTAATGCAAATCGAATTTTTATATTGAGTAATTCTTCATTTGTTATTTCAAGGCGATATCAATAGGTGAATCATACAATGGACTGCTCCGTGCAATTAATTATCACAGCATTTCGATATTTGGCATTTAATATGGTGGTCAAAGAAAAGGCTAAAAAATTGTTTGAAAAATTTTTTAGTGTGCTGATTGAAAAAAATTCGACTGAAAAGATTAGCTTTGAGAGGAGAAGAATAAGTGTTATATATTATTTTTTATCTTACTTGTTTTTTGTTTCTGTCATTGAATAAAAAGAAATTCTTGAACATCAACAATCATATCAGGAATTGGAACTGTGACAACAGAGGACAGAGCTAAATGTCTATTGATGCATTTGCAGGAAATTTCCTGGAATCTCGATGATTTCTATTGATTTTTACTAATACATTTTTTCATATCTGTTAAGTGAAAGCAATGTGAGCAGGTATTTTTCCACACTGGTATTTCATTGGAATTGCAGAATTATTTTTATGGTCCCTTCTTTTTTTTTTTTTTTTTTTTTTTGAGCGCAGCATTAGTTTTTTAATTGTTCTTGAAGGGCTGATAGATATCTCACAATTTAATCTGACTGCATATATTTTTGTATTCCGTATTTTCTAGATCTAAAGTTTTGCTTATCTTTTTGCTAATATTTCAATACTGATAATATCTCTAACTGTTGGATTTACAGTATTTTCCAATTATCCAATATATATGTCATTATCGTTTATTGCAAAATAGATTTTCCTGATCACTTTTTTTGATATTTCATTAAATGTGTTATTAGCATAAAATACGTGAAGTTTTTCGAATTTTAATCTAAATACGCAAACGTAAATATTGTTTTTTGCGAACACGTTGCTCATCCAAAAGTGGCCATGCTGTTGAAATGCAATGTCGCAAATTAGGAATGTAGTTATCTATCAGAGCATGGTTTCATGTCTTTTACGTTTTCGGTATTTTGTTATCCTGAAAGGCTCTTTACATAATCTTTGCTTGCAGGGTAAAACTGTAAAATCTTAAAAATTGGAAAGATCTTCTGTCCTATTCTTAAATCAATAAAACTTCTGTTAGCTTTATTTAGTAGTTGAGCGATGCGATTAGCCTACGATTGAATGAGGACAAATTTTTTTGATAAATGTAATTTGTAGCTGCTATTTTTTGCTGCATCAAGAAACACTTTGGTTCAGATGAAAAGGTCGTGTATTACTTTCATCAATCATATTGAGAGACATAATTAGCAATAAATGTAAAGTTCCGAAATGTTACGACATCTATTTGCTCAACTTCCATCACAGTGTCGAAAAAAAGTGTCTAGATCGGGACACTATTAGCTTCCATTTCTCTCAGCATTCATCACACCCACAAAGAATTTTATAAAGCTTCTGGATTTCTCAGTTTTATCTAAAATGTTTCCTGCTTTGAAAAGAAAAGGAGAATCGTATGATTCATTTCCTGACTGATTTTGAATCAATTCAAATGATATGAATTCGCAGATCCTTACAGACTAACAATAAAGAAATAATTGACAAATATCTCGAGGTTCTTTCATGAGTTAATATTAATTAAATTCATTTCCAACCGTATAACATTCGCATTACCAAAGGAACAAGGACTGTTCATTTATACAAAATGGCATGCCTTTTGAGATGAAATGGCTTAAGTTCATCATGAAGATGTGTCGAATTAATAAATGACATCAAAAACCCCGTAATTATTATTTTAATCGCTTATAATGTCCGTTGATTTGTTCGTTGATTGAGCTGTGATGACTAATTATAAAAACTTGTAAAACCTAGGAGCTGTGATGATTAATTATCGGTTACATACTCGTAAAACAACAACTGATAACACAAATGTTCTAGACATGACACATGGTCCTGATTATATGATCGGAACATTTACATAAATCTACGATTTTTTATCACTAAAAATAAAGCTTGGAGATCTCAACAAGAATGATAATTAAAATAGATATGCAAATTAGTTCCCCTTATTATTAGTGAAGAGAAAACTGGAGAATCGAAGACAAAGATAAGAATTAGATATACATCGTAACATCCATTCATATTCATGAGAAAATTTTTTTTTGCAATACAGTACTTTGATTATTTGAATGTATTTTTTTAAAGTTCGGTTTTTTCCGATATCTACTTCTTATCTATAATTTCTTATCGAATTCATTTACATAAGAAAGTGATACTTGTTCAGCAGTCATGAATAATCAGTTTTTTTTGTACGGCCTCAAATGCAATAGCAACAAGAATAGGAAACCGATAAGAAACTATTAAAAGCCAAAATTTTGCAATTCTTCGAGTAAAGTTTTGATAAAAAGAGCGATAATTATATTTAAAACGATAAAGCAGCATTTATCGGATGGGAAAATCAAACAACGATTTTTTTCCGGCATTTTTTATGCTGGTTACATTTCTGCATAAAGCTAGAAATTTATCATTTCTCAGATAGAAAAGTTTACTTGTCTATAACAGTGAAAATAGTTACTATACAAAGCGAATCAGAAAAAAACTCGGGAAAACAGGTATGGCTCTTTATTTGGTTAAGACTCATTACTTTCTTTTCGCAACTTCCATTCAAGGTATTTGTTAACAGAAATGTACTTTCCTAGCTTCTTCCGATAAGACTGAAAATTAGATGAGGGAGTTGGCAAATGATTTTTGTTCAACTGAATTCTTGTTGGCTTACGTCATTGTCATATTTTTCAAACATTTTCCGTTTCTAAATCGGTAGGTGGGGCCATAGGTTTTTTGATACCGGAAATATGCGTCATGTCGAATTTAGCAATTATCGGTCTTCAATATAAATACTTGATTAAAAGAGATGTGAATTGCTTGTAGTGATGTGAATTTGTTTTTTACTCCCATATCACTTTTCATATCTTATATTTCATAAAAACTCACTTTGTTCTGCCTATTCATTAAGCAGAGCTGATATTGAATCAACATTTTTTAATAATTTGTCAATACTTCGTTCCATACTTACTAATTTATCAGTTGAAGTATTACAAATGTTGCGTTCACTAATTTTACCTTGAAAATATTATATACACAAGTATTATATTGAAAGTGTTATGTGTATAAAAAATTACATATATGATAGCATATTATTTGAGAACTTCTAATTGCTTCATCACATTACCAATAGTGAATTAAAATAAGCACTCGATAGGCGACTTTTAGTGGATTTTTCATTTAGAGCTAAATTTTGTTTATTTTGCTCCAATTTTTTGAATTTTCCAAATAAATCAAATGAATAGCATGATATTTCCCGAATTAATAAATGAAATGCTGTCAAAAACAAAATGGTTTTGTGGTTGATTGAAATTTTTGGTTAATTTCGAGTTGGTTTAGTTCAATTCATTTTATTTGTCAGTGTAGATTGATGCTATAGAGTGGAAAGGAATGAGAAACAGATGGCAATACGTCGAAATGAACCTTGATAAACTTGTGTAAAAAATTTTATAAATCTTTTTCTTGCCTTATTATAGTAACATGTTATCTTTCTTTACTGCCGGTTTCTGCTGATATAGTAGATATGTTGAAAAATGCCATCGCAATAGTTTAGATCTGCGATTCTACGGATGCATTACCTTGATGTTGCGATGCAAGATCATAATGCTTTTATCTTACTGTAGTATGCTGTCCGTCGGTGCATTGCTTGCGACCGCTGATTTCTTCCTTTCGATGTTTTGAATTCCTGGCTCAAACCTTTTGTCGTTATTTATGCGATACATCAGGGCCGGGCATATGATATTCCTTATTGTGAAAACATTGTTTTGCTTTTTTTTCAACCGTTGCGTACGCTATAAATCTCTCGAAAACAATTTATATTGGGGCATTCGCTATCTATGTTATCATCGTTGCAGAAGTCGTAAAGTCTTATCGGTTCCTTCCTTTGTCGCTCGATTTTGTTTACATCCCGTACTGCCGATGTGTAGTGATGTAGTAATGTGAGAGTCTCCTATATTCCTTATATTGTTTGACTGTTTTCATTGATCTCCATTCCTCCATAATCCTCGAATTACTATTGCTTCACTGCATCTCATCTTTTCGAAATCGATATTAGAGGCATGGATATGAGTCATTACTTGTTCATCTTTTTTGATCATTTTCTCCAAATATTGCCTCAACCTGTTTACTGATTATTGATGCAGCTTTTTCCTTTTATTGAGGAGTCACCCTTTCTAAAATCTTTAAAGGTGAATTTTCATCGACATTGTTTTCTACATTTGACATTTTTTACCGTAGCTTTGAGTTGTCTCATCACTCTTTTAACGCTTCGATCATCGTTTTTAGTTCTCGGCCGTACGATCTAATTACCTGAAGTTCATTGTAGATTGATTTTCTGATCCCCGATTGATCGTTTGAATAATATGTCTCAGACGACATTATAATTTTCTGCGTGATATTATAACCTCGAACGATTCTTAATTTTCTGCTTTCAGACAGGAAAAAAGATAATGACATGTAAAATTCAGGCATTTAAGTAGATTTTTTAATCAGCTACCGTTGCTCTGAAGTTGCTTCTAATTTGTCTTCATTTTCTGTGATATGTGTGAAATTTGGATATATTATTTGAGAGAAGCGAGCCATTTAGAACTTCTCTTGCAATTCGCATAGATCTCCTTGTCTTTTCTAATTATACATTCAAGGTTATTATCACTTCCTTGATTCTCATCTATTTTCTTCCTTTCGTTAATTTGGAGGAACCCTTTGTAGTAGGAATTCCAGCCATTTGAGTTTATTTCTTTGACTTTGTTAATATGTGCGTGGATTCATTTTGAAGATTCATTCTTTCTCGCATTTTGTAATGCTCATATTGCTCTTCCTCTTGAAGATACTTCTCGGACGATGCCAAATTTAGGCCTCTTACCTTGTCTGCTACCTTCATGATTGTTCCCTTAGACAGATACTACCCACCACGCAGTAGTATTCATTGCCGTATCACGTCTCTGCTCGTGGCGCCGGAAAAATTTGTTGAAAAAAATCGATGTTTGATTCAGTATATGAAGATTTTAATCAACAGATTAATTAAATTTCTCATATATTAAATCAAATTTCTTGAAGGCTATTCGAGAAATCTAACGCTTCTTAAATCATTTCTGTTGTTAAAGTTCGCAATACTATTCAATTGATCTACATAAGCGATTGAGGCATAATTTCTAATCTTATCATTGCGAAACTGATACTTTCATCTCGTTGTGTAATGTTCGACTCTTTCGTCGGTTCTTTTGTATGCAGTAAATCACTTGTCCTTGTTGTTGCTACTAATGGTTTGCTATAGTCGATGCGAATACTGAACTCAATAAAATTATATACATTTTCCTTCTTTTGTTTTGGCTGTCCAGAGTTCAAGTTGAGTTCAATTCCATAGTTCAGTTTTGTCCAAGCCACTTAAAACCTATTTTTGCTTTGTCAAATTAACCATTTTCTTTTCGATCAAGCCGTTTAATGGTGCCATCCACTTTGTCATTACTGTTGTAACCGCCTTCGATTCCTCTGATTAAACTGTTTGATAATCGTCCTGTTTACCTCGTAGACCCTTTACTTTAACTGCATAAGTAGGCATTTATCATATTCATTATTCAAATAAGAGAATCACCTTTGACATTTCTCTAGGCTCTATTATCCAAGCCTACAATTCTGTTTTTTTTTTTTTTTTTGAATTTCCAATTTCAGTCCCTGGAGTTGCGAATATTTCAGCTCTTTAATGCAGTGAAGTGGCAGTTTTTGATATATCTCTTGTTTCGGTCGATAAGCTGAACCTAACACAGCATTTTTTCGACATTTCAGATTTTCTCGGTTGTGTCTTTTTTCTTGCGTGAATTACATATATCCTTATTTATTTACCTACGATATGCGATGGGAGATTATGTTAGAATAACTGTATTTCTCTTGATCAACTATCCAATTTGTATCATTCTGGACAAACGTTTCGATTTTTGAAGTTTTAGGATAAGTAATAATTGAATTATAGATCACAAAACTTTGTTGGTATAATGATTATAATCAAAGTTTTATGCTTACAAATTCAGATGTGCTGTTTGCATTCTGCATATATCTAATCAGATCGTTTCTGTACTTCTACTTCGAATTCTTTGCATTACTATCCATTTCATTATCCTATCATCTTTCATTTCTTCTCACTTTTTCTTATTCCATTTCCTCAAATTTACCTCTTACTACAGCAATCACGAAGTTCTGCTACAATTAGGTAAAAGTTTAAGAAAAGAGAAATTTACAAGAACTACAACAGTAACCAAAATTAAAAGGTGGAAGATTTGTTGAAAAAAACAGTAACCAAAATTAAAAGGTGGAAGATTTGTTGAAACATTATATATTTTGAATACGATTAAGCATCGTTTCATCTAAATGAGCATCGCACATTAACTTATTTAAAGAGCTGATTAACTGATGAACTTAATTTCTATCAGTTCTAAATTTTACAATTTTTAAAAAAAAGTCCTTCCCGTAATATATTGTATTTAATCGGAAATTTGTTGTCGAATTTCCTTTGCGAACTTTTCAATTATTTTATAATCTCTGCTAATGGAGAGCAATTAGTATTTGAGAATATTAGATTTATAAAAGCAAAACAAGTCTTTTTCTTTTCTCCACTTTGCATTTGTTCCCGTGTTCGAATTGAAACCACACAAAGCACTTAGAAATTTGTGAAACTTTTAGTTCTTCGCGAAAAACACTTTGTGTTTGACACATGTTGCTTCCTTCTTTGCTTAATTTGTTTATTTTAATTGCTGACTTCTAGATCCAATAACAAGGCAAAATGTTTATGGAGATAGTTAGAATTTAATGGCAAAGAACAAAACTTAAATGATAATCAAATTGTAGCTTTATTTAAATATGAGTGCGTATTTTTCATGTCTTCGATGGTCTTTTCAACTAACATGATCAGATAATTTCTAATCATTTTCTCTTACTGATGCGGAAATTCTGGGTGAAAAAAATTGACACGGTTTACATGCTTCAAAATATACAAAATTCATTTTTTTGATATGTTTTTCATAATAACGAATTTCATCATATTCTTGGGTATAAATTATTTGTGCAATAAATAAGCACAAAAATGAAGAAATTGAAAATGCAAAAATTACGAAAACAGGGATATGAATTTTGAGACATTACTAAAGTGGGCCATACTTTTTGGATCAGCAGGAAGCATTCAAAGAATTTTAAATTTGATAGATACATAAGACTCTGTTAAATTATGTGAATAAATGTTTTAAAAAGTACAAAAGGAATTTAAATTACATACAGTAAGTTTATAAAAAGCGCAGAACAAATGGTCAATCTTTGAATATCACTTTTGAAATATGACTCATACTAGATACTAGGAGTGAATGTTTGGAAAATTATGGATATCACTCACTGCTGCGTTTCACAAGAGAAAATTGACGACCAAATAAGATTCTTTCAAAATCAGTTTCAGCCGTTACGCTTACTTTCATATATTTTATTTTCAATTCTTTCTGTTATTGATTCGAGTAGAAATTGCATAATTCACATAATTCTTTTAAATTTCTGGTTTCGAAACAGTTGTTATTTACTCAGTATCTTTTTAAGAATGGGAAAAACAGACTCATTCTAACCAGACTTTGTTTTCGTAAAAGAATAGATATTCGAGGAATATCGTAGAGCTAAGCGATATTTAGTGCGAAGAAAGCATTTTTTTTCATTACTTACGAAGAAAGCATTTTGTTTAAAAAAAAAAGATTTTGTTTGGGAAAATCGTAGAAACCTCCATCTTCGACTTTTCCAAACAAAATCTTTCGGGTAATCCGTGAAAATTTCCCCTCTTCGCATTTTTCTCAATCTAATCACGTACATTTTTCATTCTAATTTCCAAAAATGTACCTAGCGTGGTTTTATAAATTTGAAAATGAAGAGATTTTTGGATTTTTTTTTTTTTGGTTAAATATGTTAGCGTAATAAAATTTTTCTTTTCGCTCCGTTATTTATCCAGCGATTACAAACGAAACTTGACGTTAATATTTGTATGAATTCAGATATGCAGAACTTAGATCTGACGCTATGGAGAATAGCAAAATTTTGTCTTCGTTAGTTTGTTCCGTATGAATCATTCGAATGATAATGATTAGAAGATATAATTAGAACGGGTTCAGCAGAATTGAATGATTCTTGTATTTCATAGCAGTAAAAATTTCAAATAATCAAAATAAAGCATATTAAAGGGACGAAAAATCACGAAGTCACACTCTTTTGCTTTAAGCCCAGTAAATTTAACGTAAATCACAATTTTCTTTTTTTCTCTCTAGTCGTCTGTTCAATTTCCAGTTCATCTGATCTTTTGTCTTTTACTACAAATAAGTTTTCAGATTTGCAATAAACTGATTTATACAAAGACTTAGATCTAAAAAAAGTTGGCAGTTGAAATTTCATCCATCATTTCTGTACTGCATGAGTTTAAACAAATTAAAAAAATTCTATCTGAAAGGAAATCTTTGAAAATTTTCATCTTATTTAAAAACTGGTAGCGATGGATCATCTCATTTAGCCTATCTTTGTAAAAAGTTAAATGCTTTAAAATTTGAGACATTTTCAAATAGTCAAGTATCCACAAACAGAATGAATTAAATTTGTTCATATAGATTCTAAAATATGTTGATGACTGAAATGTTCTATTCTGACATTGAGTAGAGATGAGCAAAACTCTGTATTTTCAAACATACATCATCTAAGCAGTCAACAACAAAATGCTGAAAACTAAACTGAGAGCTAAAGGAAGAAGCATATTTCACAGCAGCTACATTCCTTCATCTAAAATTTCTCGAACTCTCACTTTGGATTTTAATTTCATGTTGTTTTCGGGAACGAATAAAGCTGATGCAAGCGTCACACTTTTAGCTGCTTCGGCAAGCCTCTTCCTCGCCAGCATTGCGAATCGAAAATTTGTTTCCTTTATGTTGTGTTTGCATGTCTTTTTGGTCCCAATTTCTTTTTTTCAATTTATGTGTGCGCTCAATTTTTAGAACTTTTCCGTTCTATAATATAAAATGCAATTCTTTTTGCTTCGAATTTTTGTAAAGTATTTTTGCAGGAACTTATAATTCAGATTCATCATGAAATGCGTAAGGAAAACACTTGCACTTGCTTTCATCGTCCGTATTGCTACAGAAATTTCAGGATGAACAAACCGGAGAACAAAACAAATGCACCGAATGGACGCAGTGTTTGATGTTTATTGCTTTTCACAATGTTCGGCAGAGCAGATTTTATTAAATGAGACTAGTAATATTGTAATTTCAACTGAGTCATTAAGTTCCTAATTTGATAGTACATATTGTTGCGTATACAGATTCAGAAAATTTTCTTCAATACTTCGGTACAACTCGTAGATTTATCATCGGTGATTTTGATTAATAACCTTTTCATTATCAGTGTTAATAATGGGAAGTGTAGTTCATATTCCATTCGTTAAATAACATTCGTTACTTATCTGCAGATTTAGCTGCAGAAAGGAAGAGCATTGCCTTTTAGCTGTAATGAGGCTATTCAACTTATCGCTAGAAAGAGGAGTGTGCAGAAATCAGATCTATAGCATCTTTATTTTCGTTTTCTTAGGCTATATTTTACACCGCCTTACTAAAGTTTACCGATCCAAGACAATTATCAGTTCATTTTTCCATCTTCTTATGTATAGGCATTTCTTGTTTAAAGTATTCTACTTTCGTGCAGAATATCCGAATCCAGCAGTTTTTATATAATGGCTGTTCGGCTATATAAGTCCGTCAAATGTTTAATTCTGCTTTATGTTTCTTTGCGAATTTTATAATGATTAGGAACCTAATTTAAATTTGAAATATTTCTTCGCTTAATTTATAATACCCATATGGCGGCAGCCAAACAGTTAATGCTTTGTAATGCTTTTTCATATTTTTTACAATTTGGGCTGCGGAATATTTATATAATTAATCATATTTATATCAAATGGATAGGTATGAAGTTACATAGACGTGCAAATGGAAGTTTTGTTCCGTAGATTTGATTAGGGAGAAAACAAAAAAAAAATTATATATATATATATTTATGTATATATATGTAGAGAGAGAGAGGATTCCGTTAGTCATTGCTATATTTTTCATGAGATGAGTAGAAAGTAATGAACTGCAAATGTGTGGAATTTGTTTAAACTAATAAGAAAATAAAAAAACCAGACTTATAGTTAGGTAGATGATAAAAGCAGTCATTTCGAAGAAGAGTGAAGTAAAATAAGAGGGTATGAATTTAGAGTTAGAAAGGAAAGGGATTGCATTCTGTCAACGGTGAAATGAGTTCAGTTTTCTGGAAATTTAAAATGTATTCTAATTCTCGAAAGACTTCAAAGATATCTGATACTTATGTTTAATAGATGATGGCTATGTTTAAGCAACCAAATAACTCCAAATATCAGTGCAAATTGTTACGACGACAGTATTACAAGTGGTCATTAATTATTACAACAGTGATAAGGTAACATCTCGAACATGATAGAGGACGGCGCGCGAAGGACGTACAAACGAGACCCCGCCCACAGGTTTGATCCATTTAAATGAATATTGTCATTTATCAATCAATACATTTATTACGGTCAGGATGTCAGGCACGATTTTCGGTTTAGCTCAGATTCATATTACATCTTCTCGACTAACACGACATTATGCACTTTCCAAAGTTAAAATTGGAACACTTATCCGTTTGTGAAATCATCCTGTACATTCTTCCTTGGTTTTACAAGTGCAAAATATGTAGCATGTTGTCAGCTACATTCTCCGAATAAATTTTGGCAAAATAATGCTGGCAGAGTTCAGTGTACAAGTTCGTTTCTACGTTTTTTCCATTTCAGTGTCTCTTTAGCTTTCCAGAAACACTGCAAATGGTACTTAATCCATTCAGGTAGGGTTTATTACATAGAGCATATAACCCCTTCAATTGGATTTCTCAAAAATGAAAACGTGAAATTCGTGAATTTAACTATTGCAGAGTCTTCGTAAATCGTAGCCTACGAATGGAGAAGATTCGATTTTTCGGTTTCGATATGGATTATACATTGGCGGGTGCGTAATTTATTTTACGATATCTTGTGGAGACTGAGGCATTTCTTCCAGTGTACATTTTGTGAGTCGTACTCTCAACAAAAATGGTAGTTTATTGTTTGAAATTTGTATGCTCTGTGAGTAAAACTGAGAGTAGATATCAACTATTTTGAAATGGGAGAGTACAACAATGGAATTTGGCCATTCATTAATCGCAACCCAGTAAATATTTTCATTTTTTTTTTTTTTGGTTGAAGAACAATTCCTGAGTCAAGGTTTGTATGGCAGTCTTGATGAGAATTTTCACAAATAAACTGTTTAACTTAATGGAATAAACATATTTATTTGTATGATTTCAGTTTACAGATCACCAGATCTGGAAATTGTAACATTTGATATGGTAGTGGAGCGTATGATAAGTCTAGGATATCCGGAAGAATTACGATCATTCAGATACAAGGCTTTGTTTCCTATACGAGGCATTTGGTTCGACAATGTTTATGGGAATTTGTTGAAAGTAGATGGTTTTGGGAACATCCTTGTTGGTGTCCATGGCTTTCATTATATGAAACCGTAAGTTTTCTTTGTTTTCAGATTATACAAATTGCAGATTAATGGAATCCACAGTCTTGAGACTACATCTGGAAAGTCAATGGTATAAGTCACTGTTTAGTTGCTCACTCATTTACGGTAGTTTGAGACGGCTAGCTATTGTAGTTAGAAGAAGCGTACTCTAACAACCACTGAAATATTGGTAATGTCGAATACAATTTTCGGAAGCTAATGCACTGTGCAATAGAAGATGAAAGTTAACAAAGGGGAATTACTAAACTTCTAACAATAATTAACATTTAATAGTCATTGATTTCAGTTCTGAAATTGAAGAACTTTATCCGAATAAATTTCTGCATCTCTCTGAAAATCGAGTCTATGTGCTAAATACATTATTCAATCTTCCCGAAACTTATCTGGTTGCATGCATCATTGATTTTTTCGACAGCAGTCCCAATTATGCACCGTAAATTTTATCCTTTATTTCAAAGAGCATGGTTTTGATTTAATTTCAGAAGAAAGTTAACTGAGAAATATTTATACTTAAAAAAGTTTACATTTTTAGGACTGAAGACCGTACGGGGATAAAAAGTGGTGATATTTATATGTCATATCGCTCTATATTCCAAGATATACGTAATTCAGTCGACTGGGTTCATTTTGAGGTAAAAAGTGGTTCTATGATTGGTCATTCTGTTTATTATCTATCTGCAGAGAATTTCGCCTACTGAAAATTTCAGTTTGTTAGGATTCAAAATACATAGAATTTAGTAATTTAATTAAATATCGTATACGACTGCAATTCGTGCCATCAAAAATTTTTTCTACAGTGCAGTTCTCGGATCTGTTATTCGTATATTTTTGTATTTGTTTGGTGATTTTTATAGAGCAATATGAAACAAATTATATTGGATAATAAGGAAAAGTACATAATCAAGGATGACCGTCTGAAACAGTTACTGTTGCAAATTCGTGAAAGTGGGAAGCAGTCGTTTCTTCTTACAAACAGTGACTATTCATATACAAATGTAAGTATTTCGGAAGTTACTGCTTGCTTAGTTTCCTTCATTTCGGAAGTTACTGCTTGCTTAGTTTCCTTCATCTTCATAACATTTTCTGGGATTATTCTGAAAATTTGTTTGCTGTTTCTGCTGAAGTTTTCAGTTGGTGTTATCGGTCGTCTTTAATGAAGAATAATATAATTTCAGATATTAAACCGCAGTTTACGTTTTGGTGAATTGTGGTTCATGTTCCAAACTGTATATGCTATATATATATATATATATATATATATATATATAGAGAGAGAGAGAGAGAGAGAGAGAGAGAGAGAGAGAGAGAGAGAGAGAGAGAGAGAGAGGGTTATTTAATAGAGGAACGATATTGAAACATGGAATTCTATAAATTGTAAAACTGCTTGAGTGGTTAACCATATTTAACATTTCATTTCATCTTTTTTTGTCTTGTTTTTTGTATATTTGGTTTCTGGAATGCGAAAATCTACGATTTTTTTATTCTCTTTTATTTTTTTTTTCGGTTTTTATTCCCATCCTCTATTTTTCAAATTTAGATATTAAGTCTTTGTTATGAAATTGGAATTGTGGTATCGGAAAGCAAAAGCAAGAGATTTTAGATATTTGTTCGAGATTTCTTTTTCATATTCACATTATGGATACATTCCTGTAGATCTAAGTTTTTGACGGTAGAGAAGCGATTCACTTTGTTTCCATGCGGCAACAATTCTGTATAGTCTGTATGTATATAACTAACTTTTATACATACTTATGAAAGTGTGACTTTTCAGGGAGTAATGGAATATTTGCTGGGAGCAGATTGGACTGCATATTTCAATATCACTATTGTGGATGCTAAAAAGCCGAAATGGTTTGCTGAAGGTACTGTATTCCGTCAGGTGGACACCAAAACAAGTGCGCTCAAAATTGGCTCTCATATGGGTCCACTTGAACAAGGCCAAGTTTATGCCGGAGGTCTGTTCCATTCTTTCAGTAACTGTTTTTTGGATTTTAATGACGGTTCCAGAGCTTCGACCATTCTTCAGTTAGAGGTTGCTTCAAATACTAATCAAGTTTATTACTTGGTCATGTAGGTCATGTACTTTTTTAGTTATAATATTTTGATTTATATTTTACAAATGAAAGGTTTTTAGCCAAACGTCGAGCTCTATTTAGGTTCTAGTGATGCATTCAGAAGATTGGTGAAAGCTCGTGGTAAAGATGTTTTATATATAGGCGATCATATTTTCGGTGATGTTTTAAGATCGAAGAAGGTTTGCGAATTACAGATTTTCGTTGTTTGCAGACTGAATTACTTCCTTTCTCTTAATATTGCAAAATAGATTTTTTTGGTGAGATTTGAATTTAAAGCAATAATTAGCTTTAGTATAAAATAATTGTTTATTTCGTGCTGTCTAAAATATTTTTTATTTTTATCAGGCTAGAGGATGGCGAACTTTCCTCGTCGTTCCTGAATTAGCTCGCGAATTAACAGTGTGGACGGAACGCAAGCCATTGTTTGAAAAATTAAAACTGCTGGATTCTGAATTGGCGGATGTATATAAAAATCTAGATAGTAATTCTAAGGAAAAGCCATCAATTGTACATATTGTTGATGCAATAACGGCATGTTTTTGATTATTCTTTTATAAATGTCAGGAAAAAAAAAGAAAAACATTTAAGTTGGAACCAAACTTTCTTTTTGTCATTCGAGATGTGCAGTATGCAATTTCAGCTGCTTACACACGAAATGGATAATGAGTATGGCATGTTAGGTTCCGTTTTTCGCAGTGGTTCTCGGACTACCTTTTTTGCTTCACAAGTTCGTGTCCAATTCTTTGTTACTTTATAAAAAAAATTGAATGTATGGAACTTGCACATGTTTGTTCGGAGTTTAATATTTGCTTTCTTTTTTGTTTTAAAAAAATATCTTTAAAAATTAATTTAACATTTTTTTTTCGTATAAAGATTTAATACTTTCAGCAGCTATAATAGTTTGAAATAAAATAATGAATTATATATTTACTGAAGGTTCTGTAATTGAATTTGCATGTTTTTAAGGTTGAACGATACGCTGATTTATATGCATCGAGTTGTTTTAATTTAGTTCATTATCCGCTTTTTTATTTCTTCCGCGCACCGATGACATTGATGCCCCATGAATCTACTGTTGACCAAGCGTCTGTATTATCTCCAACAAATCATGTCATACAAAAGGCTTCCGTCGGCAACGAAGGTAAATTTTGATCAATTTATTGGTCAGTTTTCATTCATTTCTTGGTTTATAGAGCAGAATTCTGGGAATGCATGTGGGTTATTCCTTCTAATGTCTAATTATGCTATTTTTTACTCAATTATTATTTTATTGGACACTTTATTGAAAGTTGCTGTTAGTATGATAGCAAATAGTTGCAAAAAACTTTCACCGTTGTCTGGTTGAATGGATGGATGTTTAATATTTTCTGCAGTTCGTGGTCTTAAAGTCGATGAAGCACCATTCTGCCATGAAGAAGAAGAAGAGGAGGCCTCGAATAGTGATGTGGAATTAGATGTTGGAAAAACGGATAGCTTGAGCGAAGATTTAACAAGTCAACAGTTAAATAGTTTAGATGTTGTTGGTATTCCGCCTGGACATGTAGACGACATGTCAGAACAAATGTAACTTTTATAGTTGTTTTTAGTGCATTTTTTTGTTCTAGCAAAACCAATCTTTCCTTTTTTGTGAGACTTTCTTGTAGTTATTACCATTACTTTTAAGACAATAATATTGGAAAAATGCTTGCAGTAATAAATGATAAGTGAAAAACGAGTAATACTGTAACCAAGCATTTATAAATAAGTAGAGCAAAAAAATAAGGAAGAGAGAAAGTAAGAAATTATAGCAGATATTTTTTCAAAAAATTTTTTGTAAATTTCAAACTTTATCTTTGATTTCATCTATCTTCGTCTTGTTTTTCTCTTCTTGTAGTAAACAATCGTATTTTTTCTGTTGGAAGGAAATTGGTGAAATTGTTTTTTCTTTTTTTCGAGAATTTTTAGGGAAGTACTTTTTTGTCTATTAATGATCTAGGGAAATCCAGTTGTGGCAACAGCTGTTTTCTTATGTATATATTGTATTACAGTTTCGCGTAATTTTCTTGTAATATACCGCTTACAATCATTTTTTTTTTTTTTTTTTTTGAAATCTCTGATTAGATTTTAAGTGCTTTTGCTCAGCGAAAAGACGAAACCATGTATTGCTCAACATTTAGCGACTCATCAATCACCCTCTGGTCAATGCCCTCAAATCGACCGCACAATATTGTTATGTGAGAGAATTTTATTAATTCTCTTGCAACGTTCTGATTAAATTTTGTGCTAGATGAGTCATATAAATAAATCTAGTATTCTTATGGGCGCTTCAATATCTGTATCTGATTCTTCTATTGTAGTTTTTCGTGATACGGCAAATCTGTTCTTTATTTCTTGTAAATTATTTTTTATTTCTTTCATTAATTTTTTTTCTGAACCGAGAAAAACGATATATTTTTTTATCAAGTTGACCGTTAAATTTAGCTCAGATTCTAATTTACTTTTTTCAAGGCCTGTTAAACGCTGCAATTTTATGTCAAGAATAGCTTTTACCAAATTTCAAAATAAAGAAAAATTAGAAAATTTTTTAGCGAATGACAAATCATACCAAAAAAATAAAAAAAGTTGTACTATATCTTGTACAGGGAGTCTTAAAGTTACCGTGGATTTTGAAAACATTGAAACATTCAAGAAAAATCTCTTCTAACTTAGAAATGAAATTGTTTAAAGTTAGCGCCTTTATGAGTCTTCCAAATTTTTAATTCTTAACATTCGTGTATTGGCTTCCGAAAACATTATGTGTTTTTTTTTATGCAACTGCCGATTGTGTTGGATCGTAGCATTGTTCCACATTCCGTCATTTTCTTTGAAAATCCATTAAATTTTTGTTGTTCAAAATATGTCTTATTATATATAATTTCCAGATTTCAGTGATTCATTTTACCGATAATATTTCGGTTCCCCTCTTGCATTATCTTTTTCTTGTCAATAAAAGACAAAAGTTTTGTTTTGATTGACTAAGCTTCATGTTTAATGAAGTGCATTATTATGTTTTGGAAGACAGTTTACAAATATTTTCGATTTCTTGATATGATCTATATAAATAAAGAAGTAGTGCAATCAAAATAATGTTTTTTTCTATGAATTCGGCTTTTTTCTAGATGAACATTCCTAGACAGTCAGATTCAGACTTCTTCAAGGATTTTCAATTCTGGGGAATTCTTACCTTGTTCTCCTTACAGAGCTGGAATTTGAAAAACTCAAGAGAGAGTGAAGGGTAGTCTCGAAATGACCCGTCATATAAGGATGCCATGCGTTGTAAAGATCTTCCATTAATTACCAAGCTGTGCTATGATTAACGTGTTGCAAACCAACTTCTACTGTATAAAGATCGGGGTCATGCTAATAAAAATGGGGAAACAAAACTCTGATGGGGCGGCTCAAATCACTCAAGTACGCTTTGAGTATAGATGATAGTACTGCATAGTGCAGTACTTCATCTATACTCCATCAAATCGCCACTTAACTATAACCCTGATCAAATTCTCACAAGATATTCCGTACGATCGACAGCAAAGAAAATCAACCTAGTAATTGACTTCATCCTTGTTATTCTCGTTTAATTGTCTTATAAACGAGAATAACAAGAGTGAAGTCAATTACTAGGTTGATTTTCTTTGTTGTCGAACATGAAGAATAAACCTTTCATCAACTAATGAAACCTTTATCGCAACTATTTTACCAATCTCCACTACACCATGCGTGATTGGATACGTTTAAACAAACGTATAAAGGTAGTGGTAACATGCACGTTATTTCCACGGCACTGGTTTATTATAAGTCTGTTTCCTGAATCGCTATAAGCTTTGTAATACTAGTATTATCTCTATTATCGAGTCGCTGCTCGTCTCGCAATTAATTTTTAAAAATGAACAGTTTTTATCGAGTGTTGACTTTTTAAAACAGCTCTGAAGTGATAAAATTTCAATTACACGAGCAACAGAGGAAAACCCATTTTCTGTGTTCTCGTAATTTGTAGAAATTCGAAGATTTTAATAATTGTTTGGTACAGTTTGTTGTTTGTGGTACGTCAAAAATTTTTCGAAGAAATATTGTGAACTGCAATTCACACGCATAGAAAGAAAAAGAAAGTGGAAATTAAAACGGAAATATACCATTCACATACGTATGCAACTGCAATAATAATTTTTTGGGTTCAATAATTTGGAAAGAAAGCAGTACTCTTTTATGCAGAAGCCAACAAAATAAACCTACAAATACGCACTAATTAAAGAGTAAATGCACAAGATACTTTTCTAAAACGAATGTGCACTTTAAAGTTAGACATACTGATGTGTAGGTTTGGAAGTGAAATTAAGGAGATAATTCTGTTCACAGTATGTCAGGGTAATCGATTTTTTATTTCTAGTAAAATTTAAATGATGTGCTTTCGTCCTAAACATGTCCACGTCTTCGAGAATATAAAACAATTTCACCATTTAGTTTCGACTATGCTTTGGAAAAATATGAAAATTCCACGAAAAACAAGCAGAAAAGAATATATATATATAACTTGCAACAAATTGTTTATGGCATCCGGATTCGTTCTAATCTCTCAAATTTTCAGTAGAAACAAATTCAGCCACATTTTGAGATATCTCTTTCGGTTTTTCCGCATCAATTCCACCAGGAATCATTGCGGAAATCAGCAAAGTGTCCTTGCTTTTCGCAAATCCACCGCATTATTCTCGATCACTTGAATATCATCTATTGCGCAAGCTCCTTGATTTGTCCTTGTATTTTCACAGACAAATAAAATCTAGAAAATTTGCAAAATTGTTTTAAGCATTTTATCAGTACCATAAAATCGATTAGAGAAGTAGAAAAATAGTATAACCTAATCATATTTGTGGTCGAGTTTACAGCACTCCACATTTATGATTCTAAGCAAAGGTAGTCATGAATAAAAATGTAAACTAGAGAAAGATTTTCATGGAAATTTTGGAACTCTCACTGAAAAAAGAAATAATTTAATATTAACCTTAGAAGTGGTAGCAGGACAAATGAATGAGGAAAGCTTCCATGATCTATCGCTAACACTGACAAATTTATCAGATGCGAACAAGCAATGTTCCAAACTTTCGCAACAACCTTTCAACTGTACACCATGTGTTCCTTCGTAATATTGGAATCGCAATCGGATTGGTTCTTTTAAATCGGCAATATTCACTGTTAAACCAGCCATTTCTCTTGGATATAAAAATGTTGCTGCATAATAATCGCCTTCTGGAATCAATTCGAATTTTGTTTTACTTCAATTTATTATTAGCCTTTGCAATGTGGAAAGTCTTATTAAAACTATTCGTAGAAAGAATATTCCCCTAAAATCAGTGGGAAATATTTTGTAGTTCGAAATTAGTTATAGCTAAAAATAATTCTGAATTTTTTAAAATGACAGTTATTTCATGCACATTTCATATCAAATAATTTAATTTCTTTCAAACATATCAATTTAGTGGTAAAACAAACCAATTCCTTCCTTAACCCCGGTAACTTTGTTCATGTATTGTCCAGTAACCACTTGGAAACTTGTTGTCATATCACGTATTGACTCCGTTTGATGCGCCTCTTTGTAATTGCATAGATTTCCTCAATAATATGATTCAAATTGATGTTGTAGTTTTAGATCAGTAATTTTGATTTTTCTAAAAATATAATATGGAAAATTTTTAAATGAACATACGATTTTCGAACGAGCATTTGATTGTATTGCAGATGATTGATGAAGAGGTAGTAATCTTGGAAGCGAATGCTTGACTTCCTTCTGAAGACGGTACCTTTGGGGCTATTTCAGGTAAAGGTGAAAAAGCAGAACCAGACTGCAATCCCGAAGATAACGATTCAGCTACAGATGTAGCTAATGATGTCGTTTCAGCTGTTTCAATCTCATTAAATGATTTCGCTTCTTCTAATGTCTGTTGTGATGTAGAATTTATTGCAGAACGTAAAGCAGTGTTCTGAAATAAACATTATTGCAAGCAAAACAAATTTGCTCAAACTATCAAATTCTCAATTTTTATCTATCAAAAACCTGTAAATTCTCGATTATCAGAAGTTATTGAAAAAAGCATAGTACTTAATCTTAAAAAACTGACAGTATTTTCACCAGGCTCTGTTACACTCAATGTTGCTGCTTTTTCATCTGTTTGTTCTTTTCGTTCCTCCTGTTCAAATCCACAATCATCACCTTCCGTTTCATACAGTATTTCGATGTCATCCAGAATCACCATATCACCTCGTTCGCTAACAAAGTTACTCGCCACAAATACAATCTGGAAATTCAAATCATTCCCTCTTTATGTGTTTTGAAAATTTTCACGGATTTCCAGCAAAAGTTGATTTAGAAAAGCTCACATCAATAAGCGAAGCTTTCGGGAGAACCAATTCAGTCGCGCCAAGGCCATTCACAAGAGGGAATTCTTGACAGTTTAATAGAGGATTAAAGTTAACAGTGTTTGGAAATGATTCGCGTTGACATACTTGCAATAAAACATTTTCTGACTGCCAGTGCCTGAAATTACGAAATTAATATGAGCTGGCATGAACATGATTGATTTAATTTACTTAATCGATTAGATTGCAAGATGACTGTCAATGCCGATCACATAGATCAGCAAAGATTTAATGTCAGTAAAAAAAGTTGGAAAAAGCTCGAATAACAAAAGAAAAATTCTAAAAACCTTAAAGAATTTGAACTAGTTAAAATTAAAGTATTTGACAGAAATTATATTATTAAATAACTGATCAATTAGACACAAAAATATATTAGCATTACCTTGCCCGTACGATAATAGGTGAAGATGCGCAGCCAATAGCGCAAGATGCAAACTGCGCTTCATCTGAGGGTGCCGAACTGCTAGCATAAGTAACCAAATAATTACCACCTTGTAAAAAAATTTTAGTTTTTTTGTTGGATTTTTTACTGCATTTTTTTCTCATTCTCTTTTCTCTCTTTAATTATACAATTCCCAATCACTAATGCAATTAATTATGCAATTTACATGAACTATGAGAAATTGTACTTCATCTTTTATCTTGATATTACATAGCTTATAATAACATTCGTTTAACAAGTTATAAAAATTTGGATCCCCTGAATGAAAGCTCCCAGAAAAAACAGATCTCAATAACTCACCGTTTAAATTGCATCAGTTATGAATAGATTTTGGTCATGCATGAAGAACATACTTGGAAAAGGTGTGTTCTGGAATTGCGGTGAATCGGGTACGCCGTTAGCTAAATGCCAATCAAGCTGGTCATCTGGTGGTGGAATATTAGCCCAGCAACATGGGCGAGAATCAAAATCGCAATATAACGCTTCGCCTAGAATTTTCAGAGAATTCAAAAATCGTGTGCCATCTCAATTTGTTTTCATACGATCCATTACTATTATCATTCATCATATTTTTAGCACAGTTTAAACTATCAATTTAAATCAAATCCTTTTTTTTCATAGTAGTCGGAATTCAGGAATGGAAGAATATAAGTAAACAGGAATAAATAATTAATGAGCAATGAATGGCTGTTTAATAATATCATTTAAAAAAAAAAAAGTTGAATAATATTGAATGCACAATGAAAGCCTACGCAATTGGTCCAACCACAACTGTCAGAATTTGGGACAACATTTTTCCTCATAACCTCCACACAAGACTTCATTGAGAAAATGGATGCAAAACAAAATAGCAGGAAAAAAAAAAAACCTCCAGAAACTGGACCACCACCTTCTGCGTTGTATCCATTTGAATCAAATTCACGTAATGTTATCCTTGATCCCAATAGATCTGTAAAGGAGCATTTTTTCAGAGATTGATGAAAATTTCTGACATTACTAGAGGTTTCCAGAATAATCAGCTTGTTGTGATTGATCGATCCAGAAAGCAATGAATAATCTTGCTTAGTAATAGAGAAGATTCGTTACGTATTTTCATCCATGTATTCATACAACTGTTCTTTTTCAATTTGCTTATTAAACTCATTTCGACTACATTGTTATTTTGAGAAGAAATGTCCAGTGAATCTTAAAATTGATGAAATTTCCCTTCCATATATTGTTTGGCATTCATTCAAATGACCCATATTTTTTTTGTTTATGTTTTGTCCTTGAAGGAAAAGAGATGTACAAATTAGTTAATAAAAGAATGACAAGGTAGGCAATGTTTTCGATATGATTTGTAAACTTCTTGTCATGACAGCTGGATAACAGTCCTTCGGATATTTTTTAATTTGTCAACATGTCTCATTCATCTTTTTATGCCAATTCATTACACTGTAATAAAAGTAAGTGTTTGAACTAAAAAAATTGCCTCATTTCATTTATAATGACGTAAATGAGCTGAATAAACAAAGTGTAACTTTTTAATTTCTTAGAAAGGATTCAATCATTTTATTGAAATATAACTTGCAGTATTGCAAGCAGAAATATTTCTTATTCAATTTTTAGATTAATTACAGTATGCTATCTTATGAAATCTCTGTTACTTGTATTAAATCACAACAAATCATGAAATATGATCACTGAATCAGTCAAACTAAAACGAGAGAGGTAAATGACAAATGAAGAGAATTCAAAATGTCCAAATTTTAACCAAATTTCTTCATAGGATCAAGGGAAATTTGGAATTCAGAGAGATTAGGAAATTCCAAAAATGATCCTATAATGTGTTTGATTGAGAATATCAAGATCTAAAATCCGCTTACGATGCAGTCTCTTTAGAATAGTGGCGATTTAATCTTCACAGGAAACTAAACTAAATCAAGATTTTAGAAAACGAAAACGAAATTAGAAGTAATTGATGGAAGAAATTTTTTAGGTAATTTTTTTTCTAGACGAGAAAGCCAAATAAATTTAGAAATCATTGAACTTACTATGAAGAAGCTGCTGTTGTGGAATCGGTTCAACAGGGCCCCGATCGGCGGCTGAAAGTGCAGGCCTACTTAAACTATTACTAATAAGACCTTCATCAACGATAGGCTTTTGTGCAGCAAGTGGAACTTGCGGTTGAGGAAACATTACTCCTTTTGGAATAGGTGGAATGCCATCAAACCGCATTAATCCAGGTGAAAATGCTCGTGATGCCGAACTGGTGCAACTTTCTCCTGAAATTTCCGGATGGTAGTAGTAACTAGATTGAAAACAAGTAATGATGGTAAGGATAAACTGAAAAATTTTTGATATTATTATTTTTCTCTGAAATGATACATTGAAAAATTTAATTTTTGGTAATAGTCCTTTGAATTTCAATAAATAATAATTGGGAAATGCGATGACGATTATCACGTTGAAATATTTATTTTCCTCACATTGTTTTCTATTCTTGTTACTATTAGTATAACAGACTGCTTTGATGGGTTAAGCATTGCACTTGCATGCTAGGAAAATATGTTAGTTATCAACTATCAACTCTTTTATTAAGAGTTATCAAAAGTTATCAACCCTTTTACAATTATTGTATAGATTAAATATGCATGTATTCTATTGTTGCAAAAAATATTTTGCAAAACAATTTTATTTAACTGATTGCATGATGAAATCTTTTGCTTTAACCATATTCGTGAAAAACTTGAAAAGATTTGAACGGTCGGCAATGATAAAGGATGATTACATTCGCGAAATCGAAATTAGGTCAGAGGTGAACGATGAATTCGGTGGAATTCGATTTTAATTTTCGTGACCCATTAATGAATTACTGAAGAACATGTGAGTCGTAGAACATATTTTGGTTTTATATTGTAAAGACAGAAAAAAAACCAGTAATTTTTTAGGTTTCTGAAGAGTCAAACAAATTATATCCTGAGCAGGGGTAAAAACTAATTAGCTATATCATTTTCATCTTTAATATCTATGTCATTTTTATCTATATCATTTTTTGGATGTGATCATCAAAATTTATTAATTAAACATAATCTTCATGATTCTGATTGCTACTCTGAATTCATTATGATTCTGAATACTATATAAGATCCTACGAAATTTAATTTATTTCGCATAAAACTTCTCTCAGAGAGTTGAGATAAAAATTTAAGCATGCTTTAAAGGAAAAACTTTCTTAACTGCTAGTATATTTTGCGGTTTGAAAAGTGGAGGTGTTACGATCTTCGGTTTCCTAAATTTGCTGACAACCAGAATGATGGAAAAATGGGGTTAAATTTCAATTTCGTTAATCCCGTCAATTGAACTGCCTCACTTTTCTGTTATTTGTGCCTTTGCCTTCGAATTAAACGTCTACATAGTTGTTATCATTCGGTAACAATTTATGTATCTTTTCATGAAACAAAAAAAAAAAAAAAAAAAGAAAAACGAAGTAGCATTAAAATAAAATTCCGAGGATATACATTTTAGACGAATGTACAAAAAGCAATATCCTGTGCTTATTTTTGCAGGAAATGTCTAGAAGCATGTGTAGTTTCTGATGCTGGAACTATTCTTGGATATGCTAAAAACAGACTGAATAAACTGTTCACATAAATATTTCACATTGATTGTTTCCAAAATTTGCAAAACATGAAGCAATTATTTTCAATCTATGGGGAGCAAATTTTTCATATGTGATGAATGCGGTTTCAAAATCATCTCACATTTCAATACGTTTGGATCTAAATTGTTACGAAGATTTTTCTTCTTTTAAGTGAAACAGAGAAGTCATTCCAAAACAAAAAAAGGAAAAAAAAAAGAAGAAAAGAAAGAAGAAAGGAATTTATGTGGGTCAACTTATCCACATTTTTAAAAATATCCGAATTCTTTAGATTATTTCTCTTTGAATATTCTTTTCCGTCAATTTTAGCATGCATTGGTGTGAATCATGAATTAAAAATTTTCTGAATTTGATGAAATTGAAGAGTATATATAATTAAGCAATCTGAATGCAATATAATGTTTTGGAAACAATTTATAACGGATGCAGTTAACATCTCAGCTGAACAATATGCAGCAATATGAATGAGGGAATCACGATGACCTTGTAATTAATTCATAACCAAATCATCAAGATCCATTTTGATGTTATCATTGAATTTCTTAAATATTTTAGACTAAAATTTTCATAAGATTTTTCAATCCTGATTCAAATTCCACTTTTCCCCCGCTTCTACTAAATATAATGTTGAAAATACAATCCATATGTTGTACTATGTTTTTTTGGTCGAAAGAAAAAAAAGATTTTGAGAAAAATAAAAATTTGAGGAATATGCCTGCTTGAGTTTTCAGGGTGGAAGGGTATACAATAAAACCCATTTTTAAATAAATCGTCGTAATTGTCAATAAATTCGGACGAAAAGATTTCCAATAATTCAGAAAGTGACAATATTAACTTAGAACTCTTAAGCCAAGCTCAATTTTAAACAAAATTGAATTTAGTGCAATACTTGTTATTGATGCTGTTTAACTCATTCTGTAGGCAAACAATCATTTTAAAAATGGAATCCGAAGGTTTTTTTTTTTTCGAATATTCACAACGAAATATAATAGTTATCCAAAATTTTTTGAAAAATTCAGTAATTAAACATCATAATGTTCTATAATGTACTCTTAAATTTCAACATGATCTTATACAAATAAATTTTAGAAATGATAACTTTAAATTTTAATCTCCGAAAAAAAAGTTGGAATATTTCCTATGTAATCATGCTGTCATATTTGAAAACAGTGTAAAAATTGATCCAAAAAAAAGTTTTAACAAATAAAGCAAATAATGTACTTGCCAAAAACTCCTCTCCCAATTATATTTTGTAAATAATTCCCTTTTAAATTTTGAAATGGCTATAAAATCGCATAGAATCTGTATTGGTCTTGAAATGAAATACTACTTTAAGCAGAAGCAGAAATCCAAATCAATTACCATGAAATATTCCAACTGTCTATTTGGAATTGAACTGTTTTAAATGATCTTAAATGATAATTCTGATTAAAAATAGTGGATTTTCCCTGACCAAATTTAAAAACTTGAACATTTTTCTTTTCAAAAAGCATAAAAAGTCAAATTGAAAGTTGCATCTTTATTTTCTGAAAATGTTTCACAAATTTACTTATATGTGCATTTCGACTGAGCTCCACAGATATGCGAATTCACCGCGTGAGATCGTTTATCTTTCTATATAAAAATGTAATCTCATAGAACTCTAATACTTTGTAGTATAATTTTCAACTTTCATGATTATAATCTAGAAATCTATGGAAAAATTGCCATTTATTATTCTTACGATTAAATATTATTATTATTATTATTGCTATTTCTAGGCCATTGACAAACAATATAAATGAATTAATGAAATGGCAATATAGAGGATTATTTTTAAATTTCATATAAATTTTGCATGTATGGTTTGAAAATTTAGAATGAGTTAATGGAAAAGATGTAAGAAAAATTGAAATATAGCTTTTATGCTTTTTAGTGTTATGTTAATTGGTAATTTAATGGCTTTTCTCTATGAAGAATGAAAAGCATACCTAATCGGAATAAAGTTGTCAGTGATGCAAAACTGAAGATAACGACAGATGATAACATTCGGACTTTTTGTTCCAGAAAGAACCAGTTGTTTCTCGGATCGGAATAGTGATAACGATGATTACAGGTACCAGTAGTAGCACCTACAGGATCGAAATTGCAGATTACGATGATTATGAGTTGGTTTGCTTTGCTACGATGTCCAAATATTTGAAGACTGGAAAATTTTTTGGAAGAAATTGGTGCAAAGCGAAGGAAAAACTGCTGCTGGATGTATAATTAATAACGATTGATAACGGCTGATGACACCCTGCCTTTAATCCGATGATATCTGACTGTGACGTTATGATTTCAGTTGGAAATTATTAGCAAATGTAGCAAATTTTAGAGACAATGATTCAGTGACTGTCCTCTTAAGACTGTTCCAAGCGAGAAACAACAAAGATGATTACACTGATTGGCGGAGCAACTGAAGATGGAACTGCTGCGTGCAATTAAGGATGGCTGGATGGATGGATCCGATGAAGTTGGATTCAGATGGTTCTACAACAGACACACACATACTGGAAAGACAAACTTTTAGACAGTTTGACAGACAGGTATGTGAGGATACAGATAGATATACAGGCAGATACATACACAAAAAGAGAATGATGATGAGTCGTACTTCTTCCAAGAAACAACGAAAATGTTGGTTTGTCATTGGAAGGATCTCTCCCCTATGACCTCTTTCTCCTTCAACAACTACCCTATGACCTAGTTCAACGAATAATTTTGTTCATATCGCAAGAATGTTTGCGTTATAGCGTTTTTGTGTGTGTCTCTTCTTACGTCGTTCAAATAAGGAGATCCCTCTTATTCGCATCGAAGTACACCATCCCGAAAGAAGTACCCTAGAACCTGAAACCCCATTATTGATACTCTCAATCAGGTTACATGCTTTTTTTGTCCTCTTTTCTTTCCTCTCATCTTGTGATCTCTCAAATCAGATTTATGTCCCTTCTATTGTACAACGATTCCTGTCGTATGCAAAGAAATAAACCAATTATATTGCATCATTCATCGGAAATACACTGAAGATTTCATTCTTTCGGGTTGAAAAGGGAAAGGAAATAATTTGCCTAAATAATTGAAATGATTGAAAGTAATTTAGAGATTCAGAATAATTGACAGAATTCAGAAAATTAAGAATCAATTCGTCCAATATTCAAATTAGTGTTAATCACATCACAAAGTGTTTTTGATGACTAATTGCTGTCCTCACAGATTTTGTTGATGAACAGAAATTACGCGAGCAAGTAACCAATCGTTTTTTGAAAATCAGAATGCCACTTTTAAAATTTGTTAAACAATTTGAATTGTAGCAACTGCCAGCAACAACACCCGACAGCAATGTCGCTATGATTTCTGGACTCTCTTGCGTCGAATTTTCCATTCCCCAAGGACTTATTGTAATGTTCTTGGTAGGGACTAAGTAATTCATTTTTTGGAAAGTCTACATTTTTCTAGAATAACAAAAACTAATGATTAATTTTCAAATTTGCATTTATTTCATAAGTTATTTCCGGAATTTTGCACATAGCAAAAATAGTCAGTCATGCGACACTTTGACTATTTTAATGATGCTGATAAATCACGATTTGCTGTTCATGCAACCAATAAATTAAGGAGTTAGAAATATCTGTTAAATGAATCTTAATAGATACAGACTAATTTCTTAATGTGCCCTCTTCAGGAAGGTATAATATTTTTCGCAATTATGAATAATTCAGAAATTGCGCAAATACGTAAGCATCGAAATTCACTTATCTTCTTACAAAATGTTTAAAATGAGCAAAAGGAGGATGAATACGATACCAACTACAATTAATTTCCTCAATCATTTCGCCACCAAATTCTTCCGAAATTTCCCGCATTTTACATGAGAACAGTCCGATTTTTCATTTATATCTGGTGAAATTTTCACTGGAAAGATTTAGATGCCTTCTTCCTTTAACCTTAACTTGTTTAAAATTCAGCAATCATAGATGTATTTCGAACTGGACGATAACTTTTTGTAGCAATGAATTTGTTAAATTTAGTCGCATTTTTGCAATTCAAACATCATATATGATTTAAAAAGCTCCATAGGAACATAATTTGTATGCATTGTACACAGATTTCTTCGACGGTTGGGATAATGATTAATTAGAAAAGATACCCAATTTTAAGATACCATGCGCAGGTGGAAGAGAAAAATGCGGGAATAATACAGGACAAATTGGAAAATAATCCTTTCAGGTGTAAGGATTTTGTCAATCAAGAAATATTAAACAAAATCAGTAAAGCGTGAAAATTTAATTCTTTTATTCTTATTTCTGCATATCTCAATTGGATTGGTTGCCAAAAATTTTAAAGAGACAAACTTGTTCAACTATAAAATATATCTCTGGGATATTCTAGAACGCTTTCAGAAAATTTTCCAAGTCTGAATTCTCGAGTACTTTGAAAATATTGCTTTTGGTACTAATAGTTTTGAATAATACTTACTGATGTGATGATTAACATTCATTACTGTCTGGAATCAAAAGACATCTTAAAAATAATACGTATTTCTTAATTTTTTTTCCACAGTAAATATTGTTTTTTAAAAGAATTGGTCATTTCCGGAATTTCTTAAAAGTCAACTTTACAAACTGCTTTTGACTTCGTAAAATTGCGAAAGGTGTAGATATGTCAGATTTAGAAGATATATGTAAATTAGTCATTTTATAAGATTTACAAATTTTTAAAAACCACAAGTAATATAATCTATCAAGTATTCTATCCTGAAAGAAAAATCACGAGTCACCTGATTTTATGCAATGGAATGATGCTGTTCAGAAGACTGTAAAATAACCATCATTTTTTAATTAAATTAAAATTCTGTGTTGCATGAACAAATTGACAACTGCTTTATCACTACAGTCTACCTAATAGGCAGATTGATTTTATCAATGCATATGTCTGTTCAACATATATTTTCAACAGTGTGTACTATGTTGTTCAATGTAGCTGGATTAAATCTAAACCAGAATATTTCGTAAATAAAAAAAAAAATTAGCTATATAATTATGTTTATGTCCAGTATCAACAAAGAATAGATTCATCTGGAAAAGTTTTTGGTAACAAAGTGGTTCAAATTTTTCTTTCCTTTTTTTTTTTTTTTTTTTTGAATTTCTGAGATTTTGAAACTTGTGTGATATTGCCAAGAAAATAGTATCATCAGAACTTTTTTCTCGTAGCTAAAATTAAGGATTTATAGATGGAAAATGAGGACGAGGTGATGATGAAGTTAGATGGTGAAAAAAAGTGTAGGAGGAAGAAAATTCATAGTTCATTATCTGATCTGATTTTTTGCTCATTATAAATTATTCTCTAATAGTAAAGTTTTGCAAAAGCTTTGATTTTTTTTTTGTTTTAATTCCGTAGTTGACACGTTAGTTTGTCTTCCCAAACAAGTTTGTCTTCAAACCAAATATTAATCATATCAAATTTGGGAATTTACAAATACAGGCATTAAAGGACTGCAATGAAAAATTGAGTCTCCAAAATTTTTAAATTTAAATGTCGGAAAACACAATCATTTTCAACTAACAATTTCTATCATTTTCAATTGCATATTTCAAGATCGCTAGTTATCGACGGAATAAACGGGTCGATCTTCGGTAGAATAAACGGGTCAATAATTGATGGAACAAACTGATCGATACTGTTCAAAAATGCTTCAATTTGTCCAGCGTAAATATAAATATAGGTATATTTATTTGATAAAACAGTAACTGCTGGCACACTTTCAAGATGATAGGTCATAGCAAATTGCGGGAAAAGTATCATGATGACCTTTGAATGAATTTTGGTAACCAGCGACTAAATTTTGATGGTCGGAATGCTAGCTAAAATCTTGATCGCATTGTTTCAACTCTTCATTCAGAAGTACCTCGAGATTCTATTCAGCTTGTGAGCTAAACGCAATGATTTCACGGCAGTATTCATAGGAAAGATGTAGCATGCATAATAAATGCATGAATACAAAGACTCACGCTATGCAGAATGAATGATCAGAAAGTCATCCTGATTATTCTGATCAGAAGGTCTTGATTGATGGCTCAGTACTTGTTGATTCAAGAAAGAGCTATGCAAATAATTTGTTCGTTTATCATGCACATGGAGCAGAAAATGTGCCATGTTTGATCAGTAACTGAATGTTATCAAGTCCAATCACATAATTCTTCTTTAACCTGTCTGCCACAAAATAAATCTGAAATACATTGAAAAATATTATTAAATTGTAAAAGGCTTTTTTTGTCAAATTAAAATTTTTTTAGTCACATTTTTCGAAAAAAAATAGTTTTACCGTATGGATTCCAGGTGATATGTTGATATAGAAATTTGTCCATCTTCTCGTTTTCAGGCATAGCATTTGTCCAGTTTTTTCAAATGGACAATTTTTAAGAGAATCTAAACAGACCCGTAAGCGGCCATATTTGCCAGCCATGTGTACATGAAAGCTAATGCGTGATTCTTCGGGTACATTTATTGCTTTTGACATTTGCATGAGAAATATTGCTGCTGGATTGTTCGTTTCACCGGCATATGCAAACCAGCCATCTTAAATTTGCAATTCATCCGAGATATTTAAATTTACTCAGTCACTACTTGAAATCTGTTAAATCTGAATGCGATCACAAGAGATGGAATTTCATAATAACTCCACTTTAAGCATGAAATAGCCAGATCACAATCTATAAGCTGAATGATTAGCTATTTCAGTGGTCCGAGATAACTTGGATAGGTTGTCAGCTTTCTAATTCATTTTTGTGGCCATATATGATTGAGCACTCAATGTGCAATCAATTGGCTGACAAATTATAAGATGAATTATGAAAACCAAGAAATCATACCACCATTGATATCGCGCATTATACCGGTGAGAGAATTGCCAACCTTTCGATTTGAAAGTTTCCATTTTTTCAAAATGATGTCCGACGGCAAATCTATTATGGAAACTATTTAGATTATTTATGGTCAAAGTCAATGTAAAATTCGATTACTGAAAATCTTTGGTATCATCTTGGGATTGGAAATATTTGATATAATGATATGTCTAGAAAAATTCGGAAAAAATTCTGACAAAAAAATCTCGGATAAAATATACCCAGCAAAAGATCTTCATCATCTCGAAGCTGATCATTAGATACGTAATAACACATGTTATCGGCGTCAAACGAGCAATCCGTGAAGGGACAAGGTGAAACAAGATGAGTATCGGTACGTTCGAGAGGCAACGCTGATATTGATTTCCGCAATATTGGTGAAATATATGACGGAAACAATCTATATTTTGAATTTGAAATTATTGTCATTTTTCTGAAAATTCTTATATTTTGAATTTGAAATTATCAATAGCAGGAAAAAATCAAAACGAAATTCGACACTTTTTTTGCAACGTAAATTAACTGACCTCTTTCGATGTCCATTTGCGAGGGAAGAAGTGGAGCTTTTGTTCACTGAATTAATTCCATTAACATCTGATAAATTACCTGAGAAATCTGCCTTTTTTTTCCGATTTGCAGTTTGAAGGGGAAAAGTTCTTTCATTTTTCATTTAATTAATCTCTCATCTGAGGAAAGTTCATATTGCAGATATATTTTAAAACAAAACTAGCGTTTGACGAAAAAAAAAATTCATTTGCGTTTCTGCTGCAGATTCATCAGGCGATTTGCAGGCTGTCATTATCCTTCGGAGGTCAAGAAATAAGTTACTTTAGCTAAGCTCATGATTTGTAAAATGCTTTTCCAAAAGTTATAAGCGCGAGTAGAAGAAATTGTGAAGTAGAATTCAACGATCTATTTTGCACATGACGAAACATGACAGAATATCTCAATTAAAAGTTTGCAAGAACTGACTTCACTTAGTCTATCGTCATTCTATGAAACTTACACTGCTTCCGAAAAAATTCGCATGGAAAATTTCTTTTCCTAAAAGTTTGAAGCTGTACCTTTCAAATTGTCAAAAAGGCGGGATTTGTTGCCAGTGCCTTCAGTTGATTGTAAATTGATATTCTCTGTAAAGTTAAACTTATTAGAATTAAATTAAAAGCTCCTGTTTTCATATATAAATAAAAATTTCTGTGAAGCCTTAAAAAAGATATCATTTGTTATTTGACGAGATTTCTTACTTAATTATTTGTAATTTTGAGCATTCGAAATGAATAGTCCATTAACAAACGGTACTTCCGGGAATATGTTCTAACCTAGTTGAATATTATCCAGTAATTTATTGCATTCGGATGATAATAAAATTTTGATCAAATATCGTGGAAGAATTTACAAGAAGAATTTTTCTTTACGGAAAAATTTGTTTAAAAGGCAGAATTTACCACAAAGTGCGGCGTCGTAGAAGATATCGTCTATTGCAATTATGTCAAACGGCTGAATGTAATTTGAGCGTATCAAAAGCTGAAATATTTTGCTTATGTCAAAGCAGTATAAGCATTTGGGAACTAAAAGTTGGTAATGATTTTATCAGTCTTAAGCTATCAGATTTGCAATAAAGGGAAGAAAAATCTTCAAAGTATATTGCTATTACACAACACCTTCACAGCTTGTTCCCTAAAGTCATTCTAGTTCCAGATCAGACGGTCAAAATCAAAATATTGCTGCTTGCATATTGCATAGTAGAAAATATCATCATGGATTCTCATGATAGCAGGTCTTATTATCCGTAGTATTGCAATAATTATAAGTATTACTTCAAATGGTTGAGTAAGAGGTGGAAATTCAACAGCATTGAATAACCACTGATGAGCACGATTTTTTGGGAAAACCGGAAAGCATCGTAGGTCAGCAACATTTAAATTTCCTATTGGTTGACGGACACATACTTCTAGCGTTGCTGAATTACCCGTGCGATAATACCAGAAAGTTAAGCTGCCACCGCCTATCTGACAACTGCAACAATTAAAATAATAAAATAAACAAAATTATTAGCTCAATTTGAGCCAGTTTAGTTAACTTTTGACATTTCAAACAAAATTTAAAATTTTTCGCAAACTGATAAACCTTATACTGTTGCTTATTAAAGTGGCTTTTTGCATTCCATCGAAAGGTCCATGTGTATATGCAAATACCTCATCTATAATAAAATATTTCTCATTACTCTAAAGATGATTATTTTATCGTACATGTTTTAAATACTGAATTGCATTTTTTTTTTATCTTTAAACTATTGATGTCCTTGTTATCCGGATAAAAAAATTGTTAAGGTATAGGCAGATAAATAGTAGCTGTGAAGAACAGCAAGAGTCCTAGATTCCATCTTGATTCCAAAACTGTTAAAGCTGAATAATTGAATTGCAAGCATGTTTTTCAGATTCTCAAAATGTCCTAAGAAAAGGTACATAAATGCTATCATTAAGTAATATCAGTAATTAATTAAAAGAAAGGGGATGAGAGCAGGAAATCATTATCTTTCGATATCACAGGATTCAATTTACAGTGTTTGAAGACCAAACAGACAGTCCTTAAACAGGAAATTGATAAATCTCTTTCTATCAAATCATAATAAAGTATTAGCGAAGTAAAATAAAATAATCAACCTGAATTATTCTTGAAAGGAGTTATATTGAAATGATCTCTCACTCTGACATTCTTTGCTATCAGGAAATCACCACTATCGTCAGCAACAGTATCATTACGCCATTGGCATGCTAATCCGAAGCCACAATTCAAATCTGCTGACGTGTTTATTTGACTTGTTACTAAAAACAAATTTGCGCATTTAAGAGCCTACTCAATCAGTTTAGCCAAAACAATTTAAATAAGTTTTATTTTTTTTTTTTTTTTAAATTTTTAGTAATTTTTAATGAAATACAAGGATGCTTTTCTATAATGTGGATTTTTTTACAAATAATTTTGATAACAAACTATCACCAACCTTTCGACAACAATTCGCTTACAAAAAAAATTACAGTTAGCCACATTCTTCCGCTCACAACATCAGAAAAACATTTTCATTATTCTTATCAATGTACCATTATCGATACCATTCAGTTATGAAAAACAATGTATTGCCGATAATATTGCAAAGAGGAAACAACGGAAATCGAATTACTAAAAAAGAATCACTGGCAAACTTGTTTAAGTTAAGTTGCTATGCAAGACAATTGACGATCGGATCGGATGATCATATTTGCTTATTCAATTTATCCTTGGTCGTGAAAATTTCGGAAACGACTCAACCGCTAAATGTTGTTGCACATTGGCACATATATTTGTAATATAATAGAAAGCTATAACTTCGTATCACATTGCTATCCATAGGAATAATAATGAAAGAAGGTAATTGAGGAAAAAATAATTGAGCCTTTTTTTTCAAACATTCTAATAAATAAAATTCATTAAATTATTGAGAGAAAGTGGTTCGATTTCAAAGTAGATTTTCACGAAGATCTGAATCTATAATATGGTAGCAAACAAGAAAGACAAAATAAGAGTGGTAAAGTGAAGGGATTTGTACAAAGAAGTATATATAAAGTATACAAAAATTGGGAGCATGACCTAGTAATCATTAAAGAGGAAGTTAATAATTGAGCATTCGAAATGAATGTTATTCCATTTCCTCTAAAATCATTTAAATCCATCCTCGGACATTTCCCATTGTATCATCGATAACTACTGCCGTCTACTCAATCAAAATAATTGCATTTGTTTTTCAATAGAATCAATATAATTGCATTTACTTTCCAGTACAATGCTATCCTTATTCAGTTTCTTGTTGAGTTGCAAATCACAAAACCAGTAGAGATTGCTTAACAAAAATTGCATGCAAAGTCGATTCTTATTGAAATTCACAAACTCTTTCAACTTCAATCTACTTTCTTACTTCCGAACTACAAGGTAAAGGATAATCAATGAATGAAAAGTAAGTAGAAAAATAAAAAATCTTTTATGGATTAAATGTTTCTCATGTATTGTACAGAACACAAGAGCACCATTCTATCCAATTCTTATATGAAAAGGGAGAATACTGAACACAACAAATAGGCAAGATATTTGACCGTAAGACCACCAGTATGATCAAGATTCTCGGTAGGTCAAAATACCAAGAAAAGAATACTATTCGAATAGTTTATCCGGGCGGGAGGTAGCTTTCTTATGCATTTTTTCTGATATTCGCTACTCATTATCACCAGTTTTCTGATCTTTTATGTTCTCGGTTCGAGACTAATTTTAGGTTAACTCACATATTCTTATGAATTTTTTGAATTCTGTCCATCAGAACGAAAATTTGTTCGGTTTTTCTTTCTTCAGTTTTCCGATTTCTTCTTTCCTGATCTGAGTAATCAATTGGGACAAAACGAAATCTTCAAGTGCAGTGCTTAGGATTTAATGTTCCAGCCAAAAGTATGATGTTGAAAATTATTGTACTTCTTTTCAGGGATTATCCATAAGCAGGAATTAACTGTAAATTAGATAAATCCTCAATTCAGAATCGAAATAATATGAGCGCGCATCGAAGCTCATACAGTCCAAATAATCGAGTTACGGTTAGTTCTCTAACTTCAGTTCAATTACAAAAACTTAGAAACTCGACTCTTATAATTCTAAAAAAAAAAAAAAAATTCTGTGTAAAGAGCCATGGTTTTTTTATTCGCAATATAAATGTCCAATATATTTGTACCTATATCATATCTAACTTCAGTCAAAAAAAATATTAAGTCCGTTATCCATAAAAAGTATGGCCGACAACTCTTCACAATATCATCAGCGTTCGGATTGTGTTGGTGGATCTCTTGAAATTGACAGGTACACTTATTTAAGCTTCTCACAGTATATTTTTAATGTTTAATGAATTTTTCACTTTTTCATTTCATATATTTCATTCCTTAATGCAGCTTGCATATCCAAATATTAGAATAACATGGACATCCAATTGTTTATTTCTTTCGATGATAACTGCACACTAAATATTTCTCGAAGAAGCTTATAATGTTGGTCGTTTAACTAATTATTTTAATCTAACCGCTAGTGAGTTGCAAATTGAACTGAAGAATCAACCATACAATGGTTAATAGTTCGAAGTCTCCACAGATCTAATCGGGCATCTAAGAATAACATCGCAAATTATATGTTTCATATATACGATTGATTCTTGCTCACAACTTCAATTTCCAGAGAAAACCAAGATCGGGGATGCTGCCTTGCTTTTCTTCTCAAGATCGAAAATTTCAAGCAATATTTAGCTGAAATTAGTTGTTGTACGTGGCTGAATAATATACCACTATTTGCCTTTTTAATCGGTGTTACGATCTTTCTGGTCGTTTTAATTATCTTACCGTTCCTGACTGCATCGCTCATCATACGAAGCTATGTAAGGAATTCATGATTTTGAATCTTTAAATTCTGCGCTATTTAAAATGAGTTAGTAAAAATATCCGAAGGTTTTATTCATGGATGGATCAGTTTAGTTGTCAACATCTCAGAATGACATGCATACGATCGAGATCATTAGAGTACAGTCGAATTGGCCCAATGCTGACCTCTCGCTACAGCATAGATCCTTCAGATCGATGATTCCGCCGAATATTACATTCTGCAAAGGATATGGGTTTTCATGCACAAATTTGCCAGTAAGATGACTATTCTTATTGCTAAAATTATTTGCAATTTATTGATAATCGAGTAGTATTATTGAATCGAAAAAATACTACGCAGTTAATTAATTAGTCGTAATCTGCAATAATTTTTCATTGAATTAATTCGATCATCTCGTAAAAAAAAAAAGAAAAAAAAAACTTTATTCCATATCAGAGTCTTGTCATTGGAACATTGCAACGTTGCGATGGTGTTGAAGATTGTCCAGATGGGAGCGACGAAACTGGATGCAAATGTATGTATAAATTTTCGATAGCTCTGAAGGCAGCAGATTTGTGATTTACCAAACAAAATCCTTTTTTATTCGTAAATAAGGATTTTTCGCTCAAGTAATGAAAATATTTTAGTGTGTCACACGACGGTTAACTGTTCCAGTGTAATGACATACGGAATCATCTCATCGAGACATTCGATATGTTTACGTGGTAATCGTTTATGTGATGGAAACATTGATTGTCCAGATCATTCTGACGAGGAGCGTTATTGCAGTAAGTTTTTTTCACGTGGTGTGTTGATTATTTGTGGCCATTTCTTCCATATTTCCTAAAATAGTTGTACAATCTGATTTTTTTAGAAAAAGAATGCTCAGAACATGAAGTACGATGCGGTGAAACAGGTATATGCATAAGTCATGAACAGATATGTGACGGTGACATGCAATGCAAGTACGGAGAAGATGAGAACAGCTGCGACGGTATATGTCGCGCAGGCGCATTATGGTGTGACGAGAAGAAAAAATGTTTACCCAAGTGGCAAATTTGCGATGGAATCCAAAATTGCCCGGATGGCAAGGATGAAATGGTATGGGTGAGGAGTGCTATTCTCATTTACAATGTGAATCAAATTTCAAAATCCAAACTTTATCAAAATCATCTCAGCAATTCTTCCATTTTTCAGTTGAATTCAATGCTACAATGCTTCATTATTATGAGTTTTTGTGGGATTTCTGTGGAGTTCAATGACAATTTAAAAAATACTAGCTGTGAAAAAGGTTTAAAGCTAAAAGGCTGTATGAATAAATCAAACAACAAAAATATATCACCATCATTTATTTGGATTTCTCTAGGATTGCACATGCAGGGAATGCTCAGGTATCGGGAAGGCATTATGTAATAATACCAATGTGTGCATTGAACGTTCGCAAGTTTGTGACGGTAATGAGGATTGCCCTGGTGGAGACGATGAAGTTAACTGTCCTGGAAGTTGTCCACACAGCTCCGAAGAGGTTCGTTCATAAGACATTTTCAAAACCTTTTTAACCTTCAGTTATGGCACGTTTGGATGCAAGCTCATAACTCATCGGGAAAAAGCAATTATACTTCATTTTAAAATCACTCTATTTAAGGAGTTCATTCAATGCCGAAATGGTATTCGCTACCATAGAAAGTATGCTTGTAGTGGATTACTGAATGAGTGCGAAGGAAAGTGTGATAAATGTTTTGAAGAGATGGCATTCACTTGTAAGAATCATAAATGCATCAAAAGAAATTTGGTTTGTTATTTATTCTTTTTGATGAAGAAATCGCAGGATCAATCGAATTCAGACAACGTTCGATTATTTAAATTACACCTTCAGAGATAAGTTGGTGGAGGAAAAAGAAACGAATGAAGATAATGAGCCAAATGGTCATTATTCTCAATACTCTTCTTTTATTACTTGATATTTAAGGTATGTGATGGCCTGGATGACTGTGGCGACAATTCCGATGAAGCGAACTGTAACTGCACCACTATGAAGCGGTGGCGAGACACGATGCAGTGCATGGTGCAAACTCGTGGACAGACGACTAAATGCATTCCATTGGTGAATTCATAGTTATCTTAAAATAATTAATTCCACTAATTGAGTTCTCTATAAATTTCAATAATTACAGTCGCAACGTTGTGATGGTTACGAGGATTGTCCGGATGGTGAAGATGAGAGAAACTGTGAGGGATGCATCAATTCAAATGCTATTTATTGTGCGCCATCGAAAACTTGCTTGCTTAGCACAAAGCGTTGTGATGGTGTTGCTGACTGTCCCGATGATAATGATGAAGAAAGGTGTAGTTGTGCAGGTAAATGAATCGTTGTTGTTGCACATAAAATGCTGATAAAAAGTTATACTAGCTAATAAAATGAAACATGATGAATTGATGGCTGAATATGAGCATGGACTTTATTTTATCGCAAGCGTGTGTTTGATTTAGTTAAAAAATAGTCTTCGCTTCAAAGAGCTGGGCGATGTGCGATCAGGGGAGTGGTTGCACGGGGCTCTGTCTTTTGAAAAGAAACAAAAACATGTTCTGTTGTATTGCAGAATGCAAAATGCATGGATTCCCGACATATATGTGTACAAATGCGGCCAAATGCTTCAGACGACATGAAGTATGCAATCCCTATACGCGATGTCCGAATGCTTCAGAAGTGGACAAGTTGTTCTGTGCTAACCAGGCTCGACAAGATACTTTCCTTACTGCAAAAAAGAAGTTGTAAACAATGACTTATTATTTGTCCTGTTGACAACACTTGATGTTTATGAGGAACAGGCACAGTATCTCGGTGGCATCATTTTAGAGATTCCTAAAAGAAGTCAAAATTACGCTGCTTGGCTGCCAGCTGTAATTTATTCATCATAAACGTTGTCTGTTTTGTGTTTTCTTAATGATTTCATTTTTTCCTTAAATTATTTCTCCACTCGTTTCTTTTTTGTGAAGTTATCGTTTTTTCGAAAGGTTCTCGTTACAAAGATTCATCCGAGCTAAGTACTCATTTCTTTACAATAATTCAGTCTAGCTAAGAGTGCAATCTCTTTGGTGTTTAGATTTTCTTGAAATTAAATTTTAATTTCTTCACTATGCAAATCTCATGAAGGCAATCGAATCTGGACACATAAGCAAAATGTCAAAAACTGTATCATTTTGATAAGGACAAAATAAGTGCATCAGGCATTATATTATTTTCATCATTTTTTTCAGCGACGAATAGTCTTTCTACTTTTCTTTTATGATCTATGTTATTCTGTTAATATAATGATTTGTTCATTCTGTTCAAAAAAGAACATTAGTGTTCATCCTGGATTAATAATTCTCATTGTATCTTAAGCTTGGTTCTTTTAGTATATAATGGCTTATTGCCTCATATTTTTATCAAGTTTTCTACATACTTTTTATTTCACTCGACAAGCGATTGCTGTATAGAATTGTTCATTTTACAGCAGGATTATCGTTTAAATTTGGAAAAAAAAAGTAGCACGGAAGAAGAGATCTAATTGAAACAATATTTCCAAATTTTTATAAAGGAATTTTATTTCAAAAAAGTAAAGAAGAAAAAGTTGATAAGACAGGACAATTCTGTTATGTCTTCAATTTTTATTTTGTTGTGGATCATATTACAAATCTTTGCATGCTTATGCTTAGTAAATGATCGATAAGCATCTGATTTCAAATGTTTAATCAGTAGCTGATAATTAGAAATCAACGAATTTGAAATTATGTTGAGTTTGTTTTTGGAAAATATTTTAGTATGTTTTTGATGTTGGTTTAATACATAAATTTATTTAAGGGCATTTGACAATTCGAAATGCGCTTAAAATTGTTGGGGAGATGATGTGCTTTACATTTCCAAAATTATAATTTTTCAAAAATATGTTGCGAAAGAATTTACCGATTGTGGTGAGTCTGGAGACTTTTTTTGCGATTAATAAGCGAAGAATTGTAGTTAGAGATCCGAAATATTTACAAAGCAATCGTGAGATAATCAGAGAGTCAGCAATCAGCAATCAGAGAATTCTGTTTCGAGAATCCGCCGACGATTCTCATCCAATATTTCAACGTTACTTTGTGGCTGTTCACATTCAAAAATAATAATTTTTTAAGTAAACAGTGAAAATGACTTGTCAAATCTGTCTTACTACGGAGATTTTCTAGCGGACAAAAATATTTCATTCATTTAATCGAATTGACTTCTGGAGTTTTCTTTTCAATTTGACTGCAAAGGGCTGAAGGAAACGGTGTCACAGCGTGATCGAATTCATCCGTTGTCCATGCTGCTGGTTCTGCCGAGCACATAAAACCTGCATGTGTATGAAAGTTAATCGAAAGATCAAAATATAGGATCATGACACAATATTAAATCAAAATATAAGATCATGACTTGATGTAATCCAAATAAATGTTACTTCTTTTCATATCTTGGCAATGAGATTTCCGAAATTCGAATCAAATTGTTTACGAAAAAATATCCTAATAATCTTATAGAAAAGTAACTTACAAAATAGAGCATTTGTCAGGAGTAGCACAGCAGCTGTTGTTAGGAATATTTTTTGCCAACCAACAATATCATTAGCTGGTGCCAGTCCCCAAACCATTATCGGTACTATCAACATTGTTATTGTTATTCCTGTAATTTAATCAATTTGTGAAAAATTTCCTAAAATTACGATATCGCTACTGCAATTTTGCAATATTTCAAAAGTTATCGAGATCAACTGAATCAAGAAATTCAATGAACTGTTTATATATTTATATCTTGACATTCTGCCCTTAAAAATCAGAAATTGAATATGCCTATCTCGCTTTTATCTCTCCTACGAAATTTATTGATAAAGACTAAATTTCGTCATACGAACGTTGATTCAGGTCATTATACTTTTTTAAATCTCTTCTCCACTAATCTATGTCAGTTAGCGCGTTTTATCCTAAAAATTTGCCTGCGAGTTAATCAGTTTCACTGAAATATTCAGCATCAATAAGTATTCATGGTGTGCAAATGTGCAAAAATTAAACTGCTTGAGGAATTGAACTAAATAAACCTAATGAAACATTTCCGGTAACAAAAGGACTGAAGTGTTTGGATACAAGTGGTGCAGCTTTGAAGAAACCACCGGTTGTGAAACCAAGACAACCAGCTGCAAATCCAAGGCAGATAGTTGCTGTATAACTCCAAGATGCTGGTATAAATGATAAGATAGTAAGAAATGATGCACATCCAACAAATGCAATCGAATTGTACAGACGCAATTTCCCTGTTTCGGACAAACATTTGACCTGAAATTGATAAGTTAGCTAGACTCAATGAATGAGATATAAATAAAGACAAAATCCGAGTTGACTGGAATGTGCATTGTTGCTCATCATCAAATTACTGAACAAAAAACATTGTGATTTAATCATCATCAGAATGACGATTACGATGATAAGACAAGATGATAAAGTAAAGATAAAATTATATACGATATATATGATAAAATCAGTAAATTGGATTCACAAGCATCCAATATGAGTGTTATCGAAACAAAGTTGAACCAGAATGAAAATGGGATAGAAATAAAAATAAACTTATATAAAAACCAAAGTCATACTACAAAATGAAGAAGATATTGGAAATTAATCAGAGCAGACATCGCTAAGCGATAAAATTTGAAAAATGAATGAACTGTTTAGAACGATCAATGTAACAAGATTACCTTAATAATGATTAAAAACAAAATATTCCCATCTTTTCTCTTGCATCAAACAAAAAAAAAAAAGACTAATATGATTTGACTGATATGACTGCTATAATGATTTGAGAAACTTTCCTGTCGTTTTAATTTCGTGATTGTTTACATTTAAAGCGAAAATAAATTTAAACGAATTCTATTATTTGAAATAAATAGGGCAGGTGAAATTTACCAAGTCATTCGGACTGTTGTATTCAATAATGAGCCTATTCATTTCTGTAAATAAATACGATAGAAGTAACTAGGTTACAGGTGGCTTTAGAAGTAACCTTAGTGCTAGCATGTATTTTCATCAAATAAAAAGTACAGTAGGTCTGAACGATTTGGTGAAGAGCATTCTGAACGGAACATAGAAAAATCTTGAATATAATGTAAAGAACCCTATCATTTGGTCCTGATATACTTCGAATTGCAGTTTTCTGAGTATCCAGTAATTTGAGACAGATTAGAGGCTTACTTTATCAGAGGAGAAACCAGCAATAAGTTTAATCAAAAACTGCAGCAAAGGTGGCACTGCTGCAGCAATTCCAGTATTGGTCATAGGCATTCCGAGAACACCATGTAAGTAATTAGGTGAGTAGAGGAACAACATATTGACACAGGTAAAATTTCCAACTGCAGCAATCCAGACAGCCCATACTGAGCCAGTTTTCAAGATATCGTAATATGGTATTCGGTTTATTCCTCCTCCTCTGGAACATTCGATTTTTCCAACAGCAATTTTTTGTCGTTCCTTTTCATTGACAAATGGATGCTTGTCAGGACTAAAAATGACAATTCAAATCATAGTTTGACGAGGAATATACTATCAAAATCAACGTTTTCATTTAAGAACGATTGTACAAGACATCTAGACAAAAAAATCGATCTCTCTTTCAATCCAATTTTCAGGCATCTTGTAGTGAGTGTGCTGTTTAGAAATAGATCCTTTTTTCCAAGAGAGTTAAACAAATTAAATAGAAATTCAACAGATTACCTGTCTCTGTACAGTATTCCAAAAATGATGAAAAGAATTAAGGATGCGACACCATGTGAATAACATACAAATGGCCAAGAAAGTGTTGAAGAGCAAAGAGCGCCACTGAGCGGTAGTGTCAAAGCTGGTGAAAGTTGAAGATAAGCAACAAGTATGCTAACGAAGAGGCCATTCTGTTTGTAATATGTCCATTGAGATGTGAACGCTCCAATTACCGGAAAACTGACAGCGAAAGAAATACCTAAAGAAGTTAAATATGACAATATAAATAAAATGTATAAAATATGACAAATATGACATTAAAATATGACAACAAAATATGACAGTGAAATATGACATACCCAATGTGTGATAAAGTTTAAATTCATTTTACGCCTATAACTTTTATATGTTGAACAAACAAATTTTAAAATGTTGTGATATTTGCTTCAGCCTCACAAATTGATTATAGCAATTTAAATTTGAGGTCTTTCTCCAAAAATATTGTAATTAATATATCTGTTCATCAACGTCAATTAATGATATGTTATCACTCCATTTTAAAATAAACTCTGCATAATAAAAAGACGTAATAACCTTGCAAAATGCGAGCTCCTATAGAAAAATAATACCCGCGAATAATTGCCATAGGTAAAATACAGGTGGCAAATGATGATAACAATCCAAGAATCGTAAATATGGAACGAATACCGAAGCGATTGACTGCCGCAACAAGCGGAAAATTAGTAACTAAAGCTGCTGCCGCGACTGTCGATGTTAGGTAAGTACGCTGCTGAGGAGTAAACAATGATTCATGCGTTTGACCTTCTAATTTTGTTGAATCTGAGATTGTTTCTGTTTTTTGATGGTCATTGTCCAGTGTACCGTTTCCGTCATTATTGATACATACGATCACAAAATTGAATGCTATTACATTGGACCAAATAGATGCTAAGCATAGCAATACCAGTACTACTAAAATGAACCTGAAATAGTTAAGAGATAAGAAATTCATTGATTTGTAAAGCTAAACCATATGAAGTCAGAAACAAGAATTATCGACTTTCCTATACTATACTTTCGATTCTATTTTAATCTGATTCTAAATAAAATCATGTCAAATCTGTTTCCATGCTCCATTAACTTTCATTTACCTGTATTAATTGTTTCCAAATTATGTTTTCAGAAAAAAATCCAAAAAAAATTCCAAAAAAAAAAAAGATTTTTACTCTCACCTAGTTCTTGTATGAAATAGTTTCAAACAACCGAGAGTAAAATTGCCTTCTTCTCTGATCTTGGTAACCTGTATTTCCTTATCTGTGTCGACATATTCCTTGATATCGTTGGTTGATACTGGATATACGGTATTAGCTATACTTGGTATGCTTTTTGTTCTTATTTCGTCATTATCAGCCATTATTGCACAAAAAATCTCAACAAGTTTATCTTAAATGTATGAAAAACTGTGAGTGTACTGCGTGGATTTAAAACACAAAGTACATACAACATAATTTATTTGACTTCAAAATTTCTCGAATCTCTTTTAAACCAACAAAAATTCATTTGTTGTTAACTGATTCAGTTAAAAATGAGAGGAAAAGATGTAGTGAAAAGAAATTGCGAGGTATTTAAACAGATGAAAACTTGAAATATGAATACCACCTGGCATATATTCTTATCCATAAAAACTAATGCCTTATGTGGGTTTAAAACAGAAAAAATGTCTGCACATACGTAATTATTTCATGCTTCTTCATCAAATCACACATTATATTTACATTCTTTTTAAACTTCAATGAAAAAAATCTTTTAGATCATCCGTGTAATATATGGAGATAAGCAAATCAGTGACCGATAAAATAAGTGCATTAAAGAAGTTTTTAAAAAGCCATTTTAAAAATAATAAAGTAAATAAATGATTTAATGGTTCAGAGAAAAGATTGTTTAAATGATTAACATCGGAAGACTGATATTTGGCGGTGTTACACATATAAAAGTATCTAATCTTGCGAAGAATTGAAGCACCGATAACATTTTCATCAGAAAATTGTAGTTTTCAAATTTTTTCAACTACAAATTCGATATAGTCTAGGACGAAACTCTCACAAAACAAAGTGAAATGCGAAATTCTGTAATATTGCGAATATAAAATCTAAACTCATGACTTTTGATCCTTGTAAAATATATTTGAACAAAAGCATCGAGCAAAGTATTATAATTTAGAATTGTATGTTATAAGTAAACAAACTTTCTTTCGTTCGATATATATTTTATTGAGGTATAACTATAATTCTGCTTCTATGTAAAAATTTATCAATCTTTGTATGTAATGCATATGAACACTTGACGTATTTAATTGTGAAAAGAAGCAAAATAAATGAACAATGACTGGAAAATCTGTAACAGAAACTGGAAATCCTCAGCAATTTCTACTAAATTAAAAAACAGTAATTTGTGTCATTTCTGTTCTGATTGCAGAGGTATTCTGAAACATTACCGATCAAGCCGAGATCAAATCAGGTGCATTATCCTGCACCTGGTGTATACTACTGTAGAAAATTATTCTTCGTTATTGAGTATTTCTCGTCTTCGTTATTGTTACTGGATTTGCAGAATAGAATAATATTAAATTTATTAAATTCATCTAGATTATTTAAAAATGAAAAAATTTTGATCGCTTTAAACAACTAAAATTTTAATTTCAAAAAACTTCAAATGAGCAATTACTGATATTTTTAAATTAAAAAGGAAATATGCTTCATTTTGTGCTTCTTACATTCATTATTGCATCATGAATTTATTTATAGCAGTGGAATTTTAATCATTACCAAACATAGTCTGAATGGATTTAATTTTAACAGGCTTATTCAGAATGCCATGCTTATTGGTGCGATTCGTATCAAGTTTTTTCCAAAATTTCCAAGATATAAAAGAAAATGCATTGTTGCAAAAGTGTCTTTTCAGAAGCAGAAAAAAGAGCCAGTGGTACTCTGCTCATATTTTGACCCGAAAATCTTGAAATTTATGAAAATAATATACCAGTGTAAACAATTCGCATTAGATAGAAAAATTATCCTTGTTCCCAGAATTTTGAATTTTAAATTTAAGCTCTATAACCAATATGATTCTCCATTTAGTCAGAAGGAAGTACTGCAACAATATAATTATGTTGAAATCATTTGCACTTGATATAATAGCAGAGACAAAATTTATTTCAATTTATGCAACTAGTCCATTAAATACAAAGATAATTCAAGTGTTAAAAGAAAACTACTTCCACTTACATTTCAACCCATCTATCTCCTCAATTCGGTTTTCTTACTCCCAAGACAATCCAAAAGTTCGAATAATTTGTGTCAAAACAAAACAATGTTCAGTAATGGTGCAAAGAAGTATTTAAATAAATACCGGTATTTTGCTGAGTTTTTAAGATCAACCAACAATTCCCATTAACTTTCTGCTAAACAAGCAACCTGAAAGCCAAAGTGTTTTTCGCTTTGTCATGCATTCATACTAGCAACCACAACCGCTTATTCATTACTTCAAACAAACCTTACTTCCTCATAATTAGTCGATAGTAAATTGTACTTCATTAATAAAAAATGAAAACTCCTGCTTATCGGTTCCAAAACCGATGAAATGCAATTTTCAAAAATGGAGAGGAACAATTAAAATATTGCTTGCAGATGTCTTGTGCAAAAAAAAACCATTATTATGCATTAATGCCTTCACTGAATATCTACGGTCTTCGGTTAACAACATCTTATGGAGCTCCTATTTTCACTCATGAATTTCCTTTTTCTAGTAAAGTTGCTACTTTATTGGAAAGAGGAAATTCATGAGTGGAAATAGGAGATCCATAAGATGTTGTTTTAATTTATCCGATCAACTTCTCACTATTTAATCCTAATATATCATTTGGATGAATTAAATGCCATATCCATCATCAATGATTCCCTTCACTTATTTTTATTTGCTTATGAATGAAGAGCATGATGTTTCAATAGATAATATTGGAATTTCTGGGTTTCAAGAATATTTCCTCTTAACACATTCTATGGAACTCATCTGAACATTACTTTTAAACTTCATCTCTTCTCTCACAAAGCCGCTTAGATCACACTCACAAATATCTCTATCATCCCAAATTTATGCTTGGATTTCTCATTTGAGTCACTTTTAAAATACTGTCCATTGTAAGTAAATCTAAGTCTTCAAAAACAAATTTTTCCACAACAAATTATATACAACGTCCATCAACAGTTCACCGGTTCTTCTTGATCACAAGTATGACAACTGGATACTCTGCTATCGCAAAACTTTTCGCCATGATAAAGGGAACAGATTACGAATGCAGATTTCCAATAATATTATGAACTCTTTTAAATTAAAAGACAACGCTACTAACTGAAAAATCCCAAATGAAAGATACAAACAGGAATGGTAGAAAAGATTAACGAGTCACGGAAAACATATGAAGAAGTTATAGAAAAAATGTGTGAATTAACCCATTATGTGATAAATAAGCAGAACTACAATTAGAAGTGAAAATGATGATGATAACGAATTAACAAAATATAACGTAATACTGTAAGCTTTTTAACCAAAAATTCGAGCTCCACTTAGCGTTCATGAAGAGAATTTCTCCATGCCTTTAAAATAATAATCAGGTTATTGCTCATTCTCTCAATCAGCAATCCATTCTGGAATTTAAATAAACATAGAAAATACAAGAAGCATAACGCACCGACATGTTAACAATTAGTGCAAACAGGAAATATGGAAATATTTTAAATGATAACCGTTCTAATAACGAAGATGTCATACCTTTGCATAAGTTATGTCAAAAATTTTATCGTTTACTCAACTTCAATGCCTTCAGCTACTATCTGCAGTTTTTCCTAAAGGAATAACCTTCTAGTCATTAGTCCTTCGTTCCAAAAATTTTTGTTTCTGACGCAAACTTTGTACAGTACGTTGATGTTCCGTCAAATTTTCTTCCGTATGCTCCGTAAGTACTGAGAGCTTTTCAGACTGGATGTCTTCGTCGATCATTCTAGCTTCTTCCACTAAATTATTAAATTTACTTCGAGTCATCCTAAAAATTTTAGTTTATCCTTTTTAATTGTCTGCATTTTTAAGGATATTTTAATCAGATAATTACCGGTTTCCTTCGCAGATTCATTATGCCTACAACGACGAACGGCCGGAATGAGGCATGAAACCAGACCGGACAATAATATTATCACACCAGCAAAATAAAATGATGCATCATATGAGTCGAACACATCATAAACAACTCCTGAAATTCATAAATTTAACATGAATTTCATCAAAACCTTAGTACTTCAAGCTACTAATAATTTACCTGCTAAAGGTGTTCCTAATAATGATGCTATACCCCTGCTGACAACCAATAGACCGAAAGAGTTCGTTAATCGATCCAAACCTAATTCATCCACCAACACGATTGATGTAAGAGAAATATATGCAGCTAAAAAAAATTTTTTTAACAAATAAGTTTATTCAAACAATAAACTCAAAATTCATAATTGCATGCTTCGAAAATGCCAATTTTGAAGTATCCAAGACTCGCATGCTACTAAAAACAAAGAGAACAAATGGTCATTTGTTCATATTAAAATGTGAAATTAATTAGAAGCTTCTTCGAATGTAGCGAAGAAATGTGCACAAAATGACTATGCTAAAATAGCAAAACATTGTTGTCACTAAGTTTATTAATTCAATGGAACTAACAGATTATGAATCCAAATAAAATGGAGTAAACCATGAGACCTCCATAACCAGGTAATAGTGGACATAAACAAGTAAGCACACCACATCCAAGCAATGCAAAATTGTTAATGGCTAATGCTGACAGCCAGCCACGATCCGCTAACCAACCGAATGCTATTCGGCCTGCAGTTAGGCTACTTTAATTCTGTGATCTGAGAATATTGTGAATGAGAAAGCCATTTTACATTCATTTAGTGAATTAAAGGCATTATTCACAATGTGATATCCAGGAGGTTAAATGACCAGCTGGCTTGTAAAGGTCAAGTAAATCAAGAAGTTTCCATTATAATATCAGATATTTTAATTTCAGACAATGAATAACAGCTGCAGTATTTTTTCAAGGCTCTCCAGAAATGCCTCTTATTATTCGTTATTTTCGCTTCTGTTTTTAATACAGAATAGAAAATGAAAAAATTAACTGGGAGCAGAAATCTGTTTTAAAGATTAGCACCTAAATTACAAAAAAGGGCTGATATTCAAATTCGTCCAATACTGAATCCTCCTGCAAAGAACAAAAATCACAATTGGAAAAATACTTGAGAAAAAACGAACCAATAGTATTGGTAACTCCGATTACTGATAACAGTATCGAGCCACTTCCTTTGCTATGCCCTTTCGCAACAGCCATATCAATAAGAAACATAAAAGGCACATAAAATCCAAGCATTCCAAATAAATTTGATATGCAAAGTAAGAACATCGTTGGTTCTTTCAGCAACGAAATATCAATCATTTCATTCAAAATATTACGAATTGTTACTGGAATCCATTTGCACCTCCTGAAAATCATTACACTAAAGCATTTGAATATCAGCTGCAAAATATCAATCATTTAGTCTGACAATTTAGAAGCTCAGTCCAAGATTCCTTCAAACTGATGGAAGTATTTGAAAAAATCGGAAATATTTGTTCATCCTTACTGCTATATTTCATATGATCATATTTTACATCTATCATTTCTAATGTTCTATTTGAGTTTACAGCAACTTATCAGATGAATAACCGTTCCTTAACCAATAGTTTAATGAATAAGAAAACATTTTTAATTTTTACATTGTAAGAAACAACGACCACTGGGTGATGGAAAATGAAGTAATTTCAGGTTTTATTACTTATTTTACGTCTCAATACGCATATGTATATACGTCAATGCATGTTATTTCTTCTTCCTCATATAATAATAATAAGTAAAACATTTCGCGAAAGAGAAAGATGGAATAGCCTGAATCATATCTTTCAGTGCAATTACCTCTAACCTGTCAACATAACAATCGACAAGTTCATTCAACTGTTCGCTTTGTTCTCCAACGGTTCCACCATTTCTTCCAAATTTATGATGCATGTCACTAGTTCCTTCCACTTGTGACAAGTCTGCGACTGCTTGGACAACGGCTGATGTAGGAATCGAGATTTGTGATTCTCTATATGATCGGTAATTGCCACCTATAAAAGAGAATTTGGTTTTGTATCAGTTAAAATTAATTTATACAGCATGAATGCGAATCTCAACACGCTTCAATGCCGATTACCATCAAATTCTCAGATAGATAAATACAATACCCTCAGATTTGAACTCAGGTAGATTACGAATTGAGCCGGAATAAAATATATCTCGTCGGTTTAGTGGTTTATTGAACTCTTTGCGATCAATGTTGCTCTGAAAATACTTCACAAGTTTATGAAACATGAAACAATCTTTCTTCAGACTGTGGAATTGAAAAAAACTAACTAACCGTAATAGACGCCAGTGACTGAGCATCTTTCATTTGTGATGACCGCGACCGGAAGCTTGTTGAATGTGTGAAACTATGTACTGATATTTTGCTTAATACCTTGGCTAAATTACCATGGCTTGTCTTTAGATCAGTTGATGCCGTTTTGCTTTTCATACTGTAAGCATACAATCCAAATGAACATAAAAACTGTAGCATACTGATCTATAATAGCATATGAAATCATCCTTTTATGATACACTTCAACTGTCAGCTTTTCGAGCATTTCCAAAGAATGAGACGAATTGCTTCTTTATTAAAGATTTTTCCTAGCTTTACTAATAATCTTAATCTTAAAAATTTCTGAATGTGTAATATATTAAACAATGATTATGTACTGCAATCATTAATGCTACAAAAAATTCAGCCACTGGAAAGAATTATTCCTGATCGTCGATACAAATTTATTCGCTAAAGTTTGCATTAGCATTGTTTAAACAGAACATTTTTGCGCAGAATTCACGAACGAGTCCTGATTTGAATTTTTCATTTATTTAAATAAGCGATCTCTCTTTTTTTTTGTTTTTGCCGCCGTGCTCCCTTCTATTTTCACGTATCATGAACCTTGTTGTCGGATCTCTTCTTGCTCTGGTTGACAGCTCCTCACTTGAATTACTGAGTGTATCACGATTCTTGCCAGTCATATTTCCAGCAGTCGGTGACAGTGGAGTCATCTCGTCAAATTCGTGCATTTCACATTCACTCTGTGAATTACGGATTCGTGTGAATTTCTGATGTTTGTTCTCGTTTGCTGCACTATCTGTAAACATTTTGCGAGCTGAAGGAAGTCATCTCAAAGTGATAATGATCAGTATCAACAAAACATTACTGTAACACTTCAGAAAAGTTTTCCCAGAATCGATCTCTTATTTTATTGAAATGTCGATTACTCAACCAAGTGAGTGTAAAATGAATATGCTAACCTTCATTATCTTCACGACTTGGTTTCCATTCTTTTTCTTTTGATATCAGAAGCTATAAAAAATTGATATAAAGTGTCATCCACACAAAATTTTCATTCTACTTCATTCTTCCTTTGATGAATAAATGAAGTATATATATATTTATTTATATAAATATTATATACACAAACCAGTTCCTCTACATCAGCTTTCGTGTTCTCCTCTTTTCTCCTGATAGCTGATATTTGTAATGGTCTGTACAGTAGTCCATAAATGATACTCGAAAAACTCAAAGCAGAGAGTGAACAGACAGCAATCTTCCACCCAAATTCTGGAATTTTCCATCTGACTTATATTTCATGATGGACAAAAATTTAAATAACATTCTTTTGCATGACAAAATTATTTTCATTCTGCTGATCTTATCTTGAATATGAAATTATGTCGCAGTTCTTGGAATCTATGGAATCCTTTATGGAATTTCAATATTTCATTGCAATTTCCTTCTTGTTTGAATTTCCAAAATGAAGTTCTAACTATATTACTATGAACAGCTCTTCGCTCATAACATTAACACATACGATTGATAAGCACTATGCATAATGGTGGAAGCACAAATGTCCCAACACCCGAACCAGCAACAGCAAGGCCAGTTGCGATTGAACGTTTCTTCTCAAAATAGTAACCAACAGTAACGATTGAAGGAAGATAAATGAGCCCAAAACCAGCTCCTATAAATAATGTCATCCATATTACTATCACTCTTTTCTATTATTTTTTAAAAATGTTCCGTTTTCACTGGCTAAAAACAACAGTCGGTAATTTCTCCGTAATAAATGAATGATTCTTGTCTTTTCTAGAACTGCTGTTTGACAAAACTGCTTCATTTCTTTCAGCTTATATAAACATAAATTCAATGAATTACCACCAAGAATTCCATAGAAAATCATGAACATGTAGATATTCGAACAAAAGAGTGAAGCTAAAAATGATAAACCAGCCACAAATGAACCAATTATGACAACCATTCGAGCGCCATATTTATTCACCAGTCCACCAACGATTGGCCCTTGAATTAATTTCGATACCATATACTGCATTCTTTCAATGAAAATTTTACAATATCTCCCCAAATAGTGAGATAAAACAAACCGATCAGCAAGTAACAACCAATCAATAGGGAACCAATCAGCGAAACCAAAGCTTTCGACGCATTGAAATAGTCTTGATAAATACTCATGAAAGCACCAAACGAATTAGCGATACCATCAACCACAAAGTTTGACATGAATGCAGCAAATACAATCACCCATCCATAACCACCATCTGGTGGTATCGGTAACACATCGGTCAAGTTTCCTTCCTCCAAACCAACTTTATCACCTTCAACGTGAGAAAAATAATGCTATAGGAAATTACTTAGAGTTCACTATCCTCAACTGTACCTTTTTAGAGTACAGAAGATGCATACCTAACCATTATGTTGCTTCTGAGTGATCATAACAAATTTTTCAAATGATTTTGAAAGATAAGTTAAATGTTTCAAAAATGCGAATTTATAATTGAAATATCAGCATCATATGTGCACCAATAACCAATGTGGAATGACAATCGATGTGACAAAATTGTCGCCATAGGCCTCATCTCTACGCTTAACTTTTCGATCACTGAGTTCACTTATGTTTTATTGAAGTAATCAATCCGTAGAGCTTTTTTTCTTTTCGCACTAAATAAAAGCGCCATAAAAGATTATAATTCTAATGTTGAGAAAAGATAACCGGAAATATTAAAAAAACATACTGCAACAATCGTGAATTACTGCATTATCATGATTGCATTTATCGTCTATATTCTCGTCGTTATGCACTTTTGTATCATCTGGATTCGCTAAAAATCAATTTTTAATTCCATCGGTGATTTGTGATTAAAACTATTTCTAAATTTTTGCAGAAGTAATTTTTGCCGTATAGTATTCATTCACGAAAATGAAGAGATGATATGAATGAAATATTGAAAAACCTGGCTTAAAATATGTTCAACATACGGAATCATTTCAGTAAGAACATCACACTGAAATTCTAAACGAATTCGGCAACATTAGAAAATATACCGTGCCCGTTTCTTTTTGAATTATTTTCAGCACCAGGTAACAATTTACTGGATGATTGACTGGTATTAACAACAACTGGTGGTGAATCTCCACCAACGTCGCCCTGCAAAGCGAAATAAATCACAATTACAAACTGTACGGATTTCAAAATCTTTTCTCTAAATGGATATTACTAGCTTATATTTATCAATTATTTATCATTTCAAAAAAAAGAAATTTGCTAACAAACCTGAGTTCCTTCAGTAAACCAAGCGTCATTTCGCACTGGATTAACGCTCTTTTTATTTGTCATATTTTCCTCGTTAATTTTCTGAAACCGAAGATAGATGTTACCCCATTCTGTTCAAGAGGATATCAAAAAGCGCAAAAAAAAAAAGCACTCTCATATTTTTTTAATAAGTTTAAATTGACAAGAAATATGAGAGAATGTCATCTGGCGAGGAATAAAGATTATCCTAAAACTTCATCCAACTTTAAAAAATGAAAGTGACGAAACTAAAAAATCTACCAGTTCGGCGAAACAAAAAAAAGCAAATCTTTTCTGTTACAGATGATAATCTCTTATATGGACATCACATTAACAGTTTTTTTTTTTTTTTTGCTTCGAACTAGTGTCTTTTGAATTACAATAAAAATCTCGAGTACAAAAATGGCATAATAAACAATTTGAATTTAAAAACAAAACCTCTACTATAGATAAAATAAAATACTTTTGCAACTTTCAGCTCTGTAAGATCGTTCATTCATTGTTTTCACAAAGTCACAGCGAAATATACCTTAGAAAATTACCGTTCCTTTTCAGATGAATTTCGAAGTATTAGCAGATTTTTAGTATTTAATTATGAAACATGTTTAATCAAAAAACCTTCGATCTACGAAAAAAGCGAAGCAAGCAGAAACAACGAGTGCACTAAAAATCACAGAAATCACAGAATGGTAGAGATAAGCAATGCATAAACAGTTTACATCATCATATTCGAAACCTACAATAACCGTTATAATTACGTTAAAAAAAAAGTAAAATTATGAGAATGACGATTGAAAATCATCTTGAACCTCGAAAAACTTAGCAAGTTGATCGACTGTTAAATTAATTTTATTCATATTCAAATTGGGATCTTACAAAATATGATAAAAGACATGCATATTCCGCAGCAAATAAGTTCAGGAAAAAAAAAGAGAACATCGAACGAATTCCCTTTGCAGCAGGAGCTTTTCAATATTCATCGAAGAATGATGTCAACATTGAACTAGATGCTACTTCTGCTTTTTTTTTTTTTTTTTTTTTTTGTTCTAACGAAAATTTTTAAATGATTTCAAAGTTACATATTTTTTTTTCTTTAGTTTGCTGTAATGACCACAAAAAGTGTCGAAATCAAAGTTCACTGCAAATAAACCTACATTAGTAGACCAGATCAATAACATATATTTAATTCCCCCAAGAAATTTTACAAACTTCAGTACCCGGGCGAAGAAAATTATAACAGGTCGCTCGTAAATGTACTTTAATAGGGTTAAATTTAAATGTTAGTAGAATAAACTTGCAGACAATTGTTAGCCTGCTCAAAGGAGCTGAAATTGACAATAGCTGATTTTTGGAATGATTAATAGATGGCAAAATAAAGTTGTTCAAAATGAAAAAAGCTAAAAAACAATTTAGAATCGATTACATGCCTCTCTAAATTTCACTGAATACAACATTTTTTATTGTATTTTTGCGATGGAAATATTAACAATAGCAGAAAAAGGGTTACTTGGTGTAGAGGAGAAAGATCACCACAATATGGACGAAAAAATTTATAAGTCAATCATACCATTCACAACTGGCTGTTTACATGATTATTTAAGTTCATTGAATAAACTATTCACCACTTTTCCAAGCATATTTATCAACCGTTTTGATAAGAAACAATCGAAATAGTTCGGGAACACAAATTGATAAACATTTTAGATGTTTGCTCCAATATAATTACTGTTTGCTGATACTGGTGTATACAGGAATTGGGTGAATCAAAAGTTTTTTTGAATGCAACTAATCAAAGAACAAAAATCTTTCCCTGAGAATTCCTGTATATCAAACAATATTATCGAAATCCGCCTGTAACATCCCCTAAATTATACATGTTTTATTCTTTATTATTGAAATCTTCCTCCACTAAATTGCACGATACAAGCATAGAGTACTGTAAAAACTTTGAAAGAGCAATATATGTCGAAAAAATATTCCTAGATTGCAGCATTAATCATTTCACAGTTGTCTTAATTAATGAATAGATGCTTTTGAAGATAAGGCAGAAACCATAGAAGATAAAAAAAAAACTGTTTTCTCTCTTGAAACCACCATTCTGCTTTATTCATAACTTGGAAATACGAGAATCATCAAAAGATGATAATCATCTTATCATTGAAGAACGAAAATACCTTCTCGCACCAAGGTGGAAAGAAAGCGAAAAGAAAGAATGATAATGCGAAAAGGTGAATAAGTAGAACCTTCTTAATTCGAGATCCAAAAAATCATGCGCATATCTATATATATATATATATATATACATGCACTGCAACGGATTTCAAAAAGTTTTCACTTCCAGTACTTTCAACTTCGGGTGAAACTTTTTGGATGAATTTTGCAATTATTCACATTTGTCAAAAAAAAAAAATAAATAAATAAATAAATATCATTTTAACCATTAATCCTCGTTGATCTTATTCTCGAGTAGTAAAAGAAACGAGATTTCATTTTAAAATAAATACAACTCGAATCCACATAATTGAAACAATTAACAATAGATGAAAAATTCCATCCTAATGTGATTTATAGTCTTTGCTAATGAAATAATCAAGAATTGAAAGGTAATTGAAAAGCGATGTTGGAATTTGAAAGCAAACCAAAGCACAAAATGCAAAAATTACGATACAAATCGTTTAACATATGAAACATTTTAATATGATGAATGAATTAGTGCTCATGGCAACATTTTTGTATGCAAAAATGTTTTTGCATATCGTGACGTGCATTTCTGCATTGCTCCAAGATCATTTGTTAACCAGTTTTTCAGCCACATAAGATCTCACTGCGATAATAAAGAACATCAATACGTAAATATTAATATCGATGATTATGCAGAACTTAAAAGAAAAAAAAAAGTTAACAAAAATACCTCTCTGATGAAGAGCTACTTAGATATACTTGAAGACCAGATTTTACATAATTAATTTCTTAAATAAATCCGTCATCGAAGGAGATATTGCAAAAAAAAAAGGAGAAATTATTAACATTTCACCAAATTCATATCATATTTCATTAATGCAAAATAATATGCTCATTCCACACCTAACACATTGCGTTATATGTTTCTGAACCTTCGCCACACAACAAATAGTTCATCATTAAATGAAGGATCCGACAAATTACTCTATGATCTATTTTCAGAAGCTCAAGTTGATAATATCAAAAATGAGATGATCGCACAATAGCAACAACAAAACGCCTTCCGAGGAATTAAATGATGTGATTTCAGGTTTCACAATGGAAAAAAAAGAAAATATAATAGTCTGAATCATGAGCAGTAAAAAATCATTGTATTGGGAATAATAACCATGAGAAAATGAGGAGCTATCAAAAAAAAAGACGACGACAAAAACAATTTACGTTCTAAAAGACAAGAAGGAAACGTGACAGCTTGAAATTTCCTTCGGTTTTGATAAATCGTTGACTGAAGATTTCTAAGTTGAAATTGAAATTTCTTCTGTTGTAATGATACCATTCAATACAATGTTTCTCATCAGTATTAGTTAAAAAACATCGATGTAGGTCGACGTGTTTGCATTCATATTTAATTTCCATTCATGTGATTGATTATATAATTTCGTTTCAAATCTCCTGCTATCTTTGTTATCATGTTTTTTTTTTTTCTTTTTCTTTCTCTATCAATCATAATCGTGTTCTGCAAATTAAAAAATTGATAAGTCATTTGTGATGTGACTACAGAGGACATACATAACTGTTTAGATAATATGACTGCGATAGGATGTGCACACTTGCAAAAGCGTTTTCTATCAAAACAAAACGTAAAAAGAATGTATTCCAACTATTGCACTGAATTTGAAATTAGAACTTCCACATCACAGTAAAGCATCTGTATTTAATATCAATGTGTATTTACTTGTTTGTCAAGCATAACAATTCATATCAAACGATTACGCATAGCAAACCTGGCTCGTACAAAATCAACATTTCAAAGAACAGCAATAACCATTGAAATTCAGTATAATTTTTACTTGGCATGGAAATAAGAATTATACTACGAGATGGCATGTTGAGGTGGAAAAGAAAAGTTGGATTCAAGTATTTGCTATTAAGAAAGCATAAATTCAACATCGGATAAACAAAGAAATAACAAGCATGCCTTGAGTGCTTCTCCTGAATGATTGCTCAAGATTAATTAGGATGAAAAAGAGGGAGAAAAGAAGGGGATAAATTCCTACTCTTGGCATGTATCGATTAGGGACAGAAAGATGAAAAATCAAAATGTCTCGCATTTCTCAGTTTGCTGGGATGGGAATATATCAGAAGGTTGGCATGTTGCACTGCTTGATGAATGACCACAGGGAAGATTGCAATGATAAGTTGACTAAAGAGTGAAGTTTGGGAATGGAATAATGCTCCTCCTGAGCACACTCCTTTCTCCAACATCCAGGAACCATCGACCAACCGACTGCAGACACATATATACACATAAACACCCAGACTTCCAAGTGTACGCCGTGACATAGTGAGACAGACGACTGCTCCGATAGGACAGGAACAAAAGCCATGCTGGTCTTATCAGTCCTTCCAGCTACAATCGAATAGCTGGTTGGATTGGACAAAACAATTAATAAAAGCTTACTAATTAAGCTGCACATACAGTGGCATTAATTGGACAGAAATTTTAGCGCAGCAGCATTAACAATATTTAACTTTGAAATGATAACCAAAAAAAAAAAAAAAAAACTGGACATGTTGGAAGGGACATTAGTTCAGACACTAGTTCATATTAACTGGAATGGACACAAGTTGAGAAAATTTTGTAGAATTAAAAGAAATGGATCAAAATATATAAGCTTTCTTCGAAAGTTGGAAGTGAGAAAAAAAACTTCAAAATATGACAAAATTAAGATTAAAAAAAAAAAAACAATCTAGAGTGCTAAAGTAGCAGAATGTCTACACCGTTTTAGCAGTGAATTTATGGCAACATCGTATTTGTTGTTGTCATAAATTGATCAAAATCTATGTAAAAATTGTTAAACGGTTAAAAGAACTGTCTGAAGCTATAAATTCCCTTCACACTTATATACATTTAATAGATTACTTCCAAAATTCTATTTTAGCCATAAGCAAAGGATATCATTCTGAAAAAAATTGATTATTCCAATAATCATATTTTTACAGCTGCGATAGGGAATGACACGACTGATTACGGATAATGATTTTACAAAATCGGGCAGCTTTGATAGTTTTGTTAAAAAGGTATCTCTTTTTATTAATTTGTCTTATTTAGAACGAAACTATAAATGCAAAATACATTTGCTATGAGGGATATTTATGGTTGCAATTAATGAATCTTAATGTAATATCGAAAATTAATCATTTGATATTACATTAAGACTCATTAATTGCAACCACAAATAAATATTGTATTAATGAAACATCGATATGTTGGCAACTTTTTTTTTCATGTCACCAGATTTGAAGTAAATCTATAAGTATATATAAGTATGAATTAAGTAAGTCTATTAGTATGTATTAACTTAAGCACTTCCCATGTTGCAATGATTTCTCCAGCACTCATTTTTGTGTTTATGAGGTGCGAAAAAATATCATTACAGGTTTGAAATGCTCTCAATCATAGGCCCTTATTAGTTTCCTACCAATCATTGTTTTTTTATAAGATCGCTTTAAAAATTTTACTGAGACTCTTTCAACTTTCATTATAATAAAATAACATTTTCTCTAACAATTCACTGGGAAAAGGAGATCTCATAGGAAACAAAAAAAAAAAAATTAAAATTTAAGACAATTAAGCAAAATGAAAATTCATTAGAGGGCAAAAAAAAAAGCGAGGGTCCAACAGCAGAGAAACAAATAGAGAGAACTGAGGTTTAAAAAAATGACTAATCTAACTTAGGCCGAAACTCTAAACTGAGATAATAAGAGATATGTGATAAAATTTTTGTGATTTCGTAGTAATTTTTCAGGTATGTTTTTTCCCGTTTCTCCTTTTGCTTTTATTTATCAGTCCAGCAATTTATTAATTACTGGAAAATTTCCTCAATTACCATTATTGTAATGCTTAGTAAATCTGATAGACTACTAATTTTCTCCTTTATATTACAATAATTTCTTGAAATAAATTGCTTTTGAACTTTGAACTTCCATCGATTATTCCTTCTAGAATATTTAATTTTTCAGCTATTATTTGGAATTGTAAATAGATATTTGACATTCAATCTTGAATTAATCTTCGCAGCAGCAATTCCTCGTCCTATCTGTTATTTCATGTCATTTTTGGTAATTTCAATCCTCCTAGGCCAAATACCTCAAGTATCCCGGAACTGCGCGAGATGACATCATCCTGTGCATTTCTCATCTTCACTCTATCGATTCTATTTTCAGTCTTTGCTCATCGCTCATGTTTTTGAAACTTGGCGAAATTCCAGTTCTTATGCAAACAAAACTTTCTCCACGTACATTTAAATGTTGCACAATCCTGTTTCTGCCAGTTCATGCCGACTTTGGGAAATGTTGTCACCAACAAGGACTGACCGTAAATTACTATACGGTTTAGATTTGTCAATTGGAGAAAATATTCTTTTAAACGTCCACGTATCTCACTTGAAGTTGGAAGGAAGACGCATGCCACATTACTTTAATTTAGCGTATTTTTCTTTGTAAATGCTTCCATACTTGGTTTTGAAGCAGTATTATGGAGCTTTTCCTGATATGCGTTGTTCCTAAACGCATTCATTGAGAATCTGAATAGAATTGTGACATTTTTTGGGACGATATCACGTGACCTCACCGCCAACCTGACTCTCGCTTACTAATCGAGCGCAGCTCTCTTTTTCTCGATTCGTAGAGAGAGTTGTGGTTTGCATTGAATGATTTCGATATTCATTTACCGTTTAAGGAATTTACAAATTTATAAAAGAAATGAATGTGAGATCAGTTTAAGAATTGCTGGAATTATTTCTTGCTTGCTGTGGTGCTTCAATGGAAATATTTTTTAAAGTTCCTTTATATAGGTGTCTGTGTAATTGTGGAGAAGTGGTATATAAAAGAAGTATCATTATCTTCGATTTCGAGATGAACCTTCTTTAAAAGCGTCAATTATATTCTCGTAAAATCGAAGGGTAATGCGGAGAGCGATCGCTTCACGTATTACTGGAACATTGATTTTACTCTTTGCCATCCTTTTTCGCACTTCTTTGACGCACGATGACGAAATTGCATTTGTTGAAGATGACGTAGAAAACGTGGAGGTCTGTTTAAATCTTTTTCTTTGTTGATTTTTTAAGCATAATACTGAATACAGAATTCCTGGTTAGATAAATGCAAACAATGTAGATTGTCTTGTAGACAGTATGTCATTATACACTTCCGTTCTGCAGCTACAGTTCATCAAGTTCTTGCTTTGTAAAGAATAGAAAAAAAATTTAGTAGTAAAGCAGACTTTGGCTTATAAAAATTCCATTACAGTTGTCACCGAAACGTTCAACAAAACAAGCTTCCATGGAATGTTGCGTTACCGGTAGTGCTAGTTTCATCAATAAGCATTATCTTTTGGTATGAGTTTGTACTGTCGATTTTTGAGCAAAAGACATATTGGAGTTGTTTAACAAATTCTTCGGACTGAAATGTTATATCTGTCAGGCAAGTACAATTGATGGCAAAGTAACTGCAATGGATATCGACAAAAATGGTGAGATGGTGTGGACAGTGGATGCCGATAAAGTGCCGTTGTTGTCGAGTTCATTTAATAAACAAAAAGTAATACTATCATTCTGATCACATGGATTTTCTAAGTAAAATGCATCGCATTATAGCAGCTCGTCGAGAAAGCGTTGAACTATTCCTTTAAAAGGACCCATAATATCGGCCACATATTTTTAAAATATGTATAATATATAACACATTGTGAAACTTCTGTGCTCAAAAAGTCACCTTTTTTGCGAATTTTGATCAATGACATCATTCCATTAGAATCATGCTCAATACATTCAGAACTAAAAAGCGTAATGTGTTGGCTTTGTTATGTTACATCCTCTCTTTTTTTACCATAAAGAGAACTTTTGTTAAACACATTTACACTTGAGTTATTAGATGGATGTGCATTCATTGCGTATTTTGAATGTTGCAGTTGATAGCCGATAATCTTCCATACATATTGGTGCCATCGCTTGACGGTTCGTTATATATGTTTAATGTGAAAAGCAGTTCGTTGAGTTTAATCCCGTTGAGTGCTAATGCTCGCGTAATGATTGGGGATGATGAGATTGCTGGCGGGACATTTGTAACATCTACTGGAGTCGATCCTCTCACAGGCAAGGTATTTCATGCTAAAATCATGATTTAAAACATTTGCATAACATCGCATATTAAACGAAACCTGAATTTATGTTATTTGCTGCTGTACTGTTAAATTATATACCCATAATTTTTGAGATACGATATCGATGTACAGCAGGAAAATGCATGCAGTATGAAGCCACGACTAATGACTCGTCGCTTTATACTCTTATCATGCGAAAAAATACGCAAGTTGCTCGAGCTGCTGATCCTGTTACCGGAGCAGAGAGGTACATACATAAATAGCTGTCAATTGGCTAGTTCAGTTGAAGGATTCCGCAAAACTATGACTTGAGAGTAATTTTAGGTGGAATTTATCAGTCGGTGAATATGACATTAGCCTGGTTTCATCCGACCATTCACTTCGTTTTGAACAAGCTAGTGTACCTGCTCATATGCGTTTTCTTTTGGAACCTCCGAGTGGTATTGTTTCAGCAGTTGACAGCTGCGGGAATTTGAAGTGGGAAAAGCAACTATCAAGCCCAGTAGCTAGAGTTTGGCAATTATCTCGTGGTAGAATCTTTGAGGTTGGTGCTATCCATATTCTTTTAATATTTTTGACGAACACAGTAATCGTCATTTCTACCAGAAATTTTTGCTGATAATTTTTTGTAAATGAGAAATAGTGTAAAGCAATAACATTTCTAAGGAACGATTGTTTACAAAACGTCTTCCATTAAAATTGGCTGACATTATTTTTTCTTTTTTTCAGATATCACTGTTTTCATCTGAAACTATAGGTGCATTAAGTGATTTTAGTGGAAGTGGTCATCAATTTATCGCTAAATATGAAGCACCGTTTTATTTCGGTAAATATTTAGATCGATTAGATTTTCGGGATTTGTTCTCTATCAGGGGTTCTGTTTTCGTTTAAGGTTGTTAATGCTGTAAACTTCATTTAACTCCTGCTATTTAGTCTTGCAAATTTGCACGATCATGAAACTTCCTTTTTTTTTTTGCTGAGAACAGTGAACAAGGGACAAATATTTTAGACTTGAACTATTCATACAAATAGTTGCTTTGTTTATAGAAAGTGTATATGTTTATTTGATTCAGTTACTGTAGAAACTGGTTGCTTATTTCTTTGTGCATTCATTTAATTTTATTTTTGATGGAAACTTTGATGCACTTCATCAACAATCAATTAAAAGACTTTTTTTAAATAAATAAGTAAATGATTAAATTTCTTTTTTCTTCTTCCATTATTAGTTATTTTTCGTTTTGTATAGGGATAAGTATTGTTTCCTATTTTTCAGGAACAGTCAACTCAGAACCATATATTATACCTTCGGAACTAATGCGAGAAGAACTGCATCGAGCATCTACAGATGTGCGAGCACAGTATCATCCGCAAACACTAGACTCATCTCATTATTCAAGAACACCATTTTTGGAAGATCTAAAAGTTGGTAAGTTGATTGTTGATACTTTTTTGTTTTTTTTGTTGATACTAAAGTACAATTTATAGTCTGCTTCAATTCTTTAATTTATGTTATTACTCCAGTAGGAAATGATCGTTCATTGTCTTGGTTGCAGGTGATTTGATACGGCGATCGTATAGAATAACTAGAAGTGCAGTTGAAACTAATCAAATAAACAATTTGCAAGATTCAACAGCTTTGAAATCATTAACATGTAATATGTACGATGCAGTTACCATTGCGGGCAGCAAAAAGCTTAAGGAAAATATTGAAACGGAAGGTCAATTTTAAAAATTGAGTAATTTCATAAACTATTTGTAGCTATTCTGAAGATCTTTGTTCAATTCGTTTTCTTATTTCCTTTCGAAACTTTTCGGCAGTCTTTCTCGGGTTGTGTAATGATTGTATTCTTTGTTCTCACTGATGCCCTTGGAAGTTTCCCTTATGTACACTATTAAGATGTTATTAAGTCATATTTTTGTGAATATTTCATGAAGATATTGTTCAGGTGATTATGGATGGTACATATTCAAACCACTTCGTAAGTCATGCCAGAAAAACAATCCTTTTCAAGAAATAGATCAGAAAAGGGAAAGAAGTTCTTATGACTCTCTCTGCAGGCGAAAGAATGTTTTTGAAGGACTAAAACAGATCGCCTATGAACCAGTTTCAGGATGGTGGTAAGAAAATATTATTGCTCTAAATATGCACCTGCTGTGTTTTTCATTTAAATAACATAGAAAATAAGCTGACAAAATCTGAATAAGCGTATAATATTGCAATACTGATAGCTGCTATGGGACATCCTCTTTAAATTTAATGGTTTCTAATTATAGATATTTCAGGAAAATCATTGCACTTTTCTTAACTTTAATTGCGGCTTCATTAGCAGTTGTTATTGTATTTTATTGGCAGCAAATTCGGCATCTCAAATTATTTGTTTTACTCCATGATCTTAGGAAGAAATCTCACGCTCATTCCAATATCTCACTTTCAGTGCGTTTTCTGCTCAAAAACGTTATAATTGGCACTTTTTTAAAAGGAACTGATGCACATCATATTTCAGTTGCGATGTCGTTTGATTAAAATCTGAAAATTAAATTAGTTTCGTAAAATTATTGGGCTATTAAGTGAATGAAGGTATGGGTCAATTTATTTAAAAAAAAAAAAAAAAAATGGATGTAACGATATAGGCGAAATAAAATCTTTGAAGACAGTTGCATTAGTTATTCAGGGACGTTCCGTTTAGTACTGGTATTTCATGGTAATTAATAATCCCAAGCTGGATTTAGGTAGAACTGATATAGTTATGAAAATTGAGTTTATTGTTAAATGCACTTATTTGTGCTGCATAATTCACAAAACATCTCTAGATATGAGAGTTGGGATTATTAATTTCCATGAAATATAATCATAATGTTTCAAAACATTCGGTGGTTAGACTTTCTGAGCGATCGACATGCTCAAGAGTAATCTAAGTAATAGAAATTACATTTAGTTATTGTGATTTAAATTCTAATAAATAGATAGCATGACATTACTAAAATATATCACTAGAACCACTCTAAAATATAAAATCAAAATGCTAATTATTACATACAATTAATTTGCAGTCGTTCCAGAAAACAGCGTATACGAGGGCGGGTGCATCTGTTGGTACTCGAATGAATCGAAAAACAAGCACAACAGCTTCTCAATCTATACAGGAATCATTTTCATCGAAGTAAGCATCAGAACTTTTGTTGTTCATCATATTCATTAAAATGTGGAGGCTGATGGTTCGTTTGACGGTCATAAAAAGTAAAAACCATTTCTTCTAAATGTTAGGGGATTGTTGTTATGCAGATTTTTGCATATATTGTTTAATATGTTCACACAAGAAAAACTGAGAGATTTAGGGAAAATACGAGTTAAAATAAATTAGTATTAAAATGATGTATCGTTGTTGTGTACTCATAGTCGTTTCTATTATTCTTTTTGTCATTTTTTTTCATTTTATTGTAATGGTGGAATATTCAGATTTCTCGAAGATTTTGTGCCCGAGAAATGGCTTGGACGTGGTGGTTATGGTGTTGTTTTTAACTGTCGCAATCGATTAGATGATCGGAACTATGCTATTAAACGAATCGCAGTTAGCAATACGTATGTTTATTATTATTACTGTTCATAAGGAATAATTACCTTAATAAGATATTGTTGGATATATAGTACCATGGTCGTTGTTAAGGAACAAAAGAGACTCCGAAGTATCAAAAAATCACTATCTGACAAAAATTAAGTTTTGTAATAAATTTCGTCAGGTATGCATTCATGTCAGTAGAAGTGTGCTATTCTTGAAATTTCGGTTTTCTTAGTAGCAGGCTATAAGAATGTTATTTATCAACACAATAATCATTTGTTCTGTAATTTTTCAATGCCGATATGATATTGGTTTCTTCATATCGTTGGTGGTAGCTTTTATTTGTTTAATCTTGTTTTTAAAACACTGCAGAACTTCAGTATTGTTTGAATTTTTCTTAATCGGATAATTAAGGACTGCTGCAATTGATCATGTGAAACGAGAAGCGCGTGCAATGGCACGTCTTGACCATCCCGGCATAATCCGTTATTTCCATACTTGGATGGAAAAACCTCCTTCTGGTTGGCAGCAAGCAAAAGATAAAGAAATTCTTCAAAACATGTATGTTTTCATGTATATTTTGCAAATCTGCTTTTTTTTTTCACCTTATTTTATACCTCATTTGAAGTATATTTTCAGTTGCTCTGTTGAGGATTCAGTAAATAAATCCATAATTCATACATTGGAAAGTGAACGGAGTATAACCCAGTCAAAAAATCTTAAAAATAAGGCATGTGTTCTTTGAATTCATAAATTTCAAAAAGATTTACTGATCGTACTTTTCATCTACACATATCTTTATTATATGAAACGCATATACGGGAAAATGATAATAACTCTGTATATGGGCAGTGCCGATATGCTCGTGTAAATGTCATTTGAGTAATTTAGGATTCGTCACTGAGTGAAGAACTGTTAAATGGATTGAATTTAAATATATCTATCAAAGAAAAAGTTGCCGTAAGTGGTAACACCGATAACCTTTCATGGATGAGCGATGATAATGATAATGAATTGAGAGCAACAACAGCATTGGACTCATCTTCTTTCGATAATGACAGCGAATCTATTGAGCATGGAATCACTGCCCTAGCTAGTAATTTTTTTTTCAAAAACTTTTTATGCGCTGTTTTTTACTTATTCATTCGTATATGTACATTTTTTTTGTCTCTATATTTGTAATTTTTAAAAATTTTCTTCGACTTCATAACGATGTAATGCTATATTCAAAGATTTAGATATGCAAGCTCTGGTATCTTTTGTTCCTTTTATGTGTAGTTTGAGTAACCGTGTCAATCGATTGAATGGTGCTTTTTCTTCCTTTACTCGACAGATTTTATGGAATTCTGATAATAGATTTATTTAGATGTATTAATATTTTAATGGCGTAGATTTTCAGCAGGAAGTGATGATTCAGCAGGTATAATTTTTGCTCACTGCGGAAACTGCTTGCGCAGCACTGAAGAACTCGCGGAAAAAAAATCAAAAAATAGTAAATTATTGGATCCTCTTGAACCTCCTGCTGTTTTGGTCACAAGCATGTGTGATTTGCAAAATTGTAAAAACATCAAAGACTATGTTTATCTTTATATACAGATGGAGGTAATTTTTTACATCTTGCATTTGCGAGATTTTGTATATTATTTTGTAGTTTAAGGTGGTTAAAGTTAATCATATTAAAAAACTGCAATATAGGATTGAAATACCCCTTACTGAAAAAAAATCTTTAAATTAATCGTCTTTAGTTATGTCAAGAATTAACTCTGCATAATTGGTTGCTAGCAAATAATAAAAATGAAGATCGTGAAATAACGCGAATGCGTATATGGCTTGCGGAATTGGTTTGTGCCATTGATTACATTCACAGTCAGGGACTAATTCATAGAGATCTGAAGGTAAGTAATTTTCGGTATTTTCACTTTACACAGGCTCTTTAATCGCTAAAATGTTTTTTTGTGTTAGTTAGTATGCGGGATAATAGACAATAAATGACATAATAGATTAGGTTGTATGCGTTCATGTCATTCACCAGTTTTTTTTTGGAGATAAAAGATATCACCCGTTTTATATTGTAGCCTCAGAATATATTTTTTTCCGCGGATAATTATTTGAAAATTGGTGATCTTGGTCTTGTGACAAATTATGTTACTGCTGAAGAAAGGATTGATTGCAAACAAGATGTCATAACAAATATTCCTCATACGAGTCATGTTGGAACTCGTCTATATATGAGTCCAGAACAGGTAGTTTTTCGCATTAAAAGAGTCAAATATTTTTTAGTTTTTTTTTTTTTTTTTTTAGAATGCACTGTTAAGTATGCTGTAGTGTTTTGTTTCTATATTTGCAGTTAAAAGGCAAACCGTATAATGAAAAAATTGATGTCTTTTCACTCGGACTTATTTTTGTTGAGCTCATTATTCCTTTTACAACTACTATGGAACGTCATAGCATCCTATCCGGTTTGCAAAATGAAATCATGCCGAAATGCTTGGATAATCTTCCATCTGAAGAGGTAAAAAATGGGTCCAACTTTTTTCGCTAATTGTTTCTTAAAGTTTTCTAAACACTGATATTTACCGAAGATTTACTGCTTAGTTGAAATCCTTTCAAATGCGTTATCTTCATAACTAGCGTCTTCATTATCTTTTTTTAGAATAGCAGGATTTGTCTTTTTTAACAGAAGAGTATATTTCTTTTAAAAAATTTGAAGATTCTTAGCAGCCTCTGCTTTTCCAATTATTTTTTCACCAACTTGTTGGGAGTACTTCTCATTGCTTGAGAAATCTTGTGGAGACTTATTCCCTGCATACAAAATAAACCCGAGTATAATATAATGTTATTGTAATTCTAGAAAAAGTTCGTTGCCTGGCTGACAGTTGTTGATCCTGAGCTTCGTCCATCTGCGCGTCAATTAGCTGAATGTGACTATCTGCGTGATGAAGTGCTTATGTTAGGCACTTCATATTTTCGAGAATACACTTTCTCTGGAGTTCGTTAAACTTATTTGAAAAAGTGCCAATGGATGCCATCAGAATGAGCTTTCATGGACCTAATCTTTCTGAACTATTCTTTTCTCTTGAATCATTTCTTCAGCAGAATAATTTCTTTAGGGTGCAACTGCAATTTTTTTTAAAATGTTGATGTGCTAATCGACACTGTATTTCAGTTCGATCGTATCAGTCTTCATATTATGTTTCACTTTTGTCAGTAATTATTTAGTTGGTTAAATTTTTAGCTCCAAGTCAGATAATGTTAAACACGTGTTAGGAGATTGCAGATTCGCTCAGTAGTTTGAAGCCTTCGATGGTTTATTCTTATTACAATAATTTGTATTAGTGATTTTCAAATTCCTTTGTTATATCACATTCCATGTATAACTTTGTTTAATTAGGGAAAAATTTATCTGTCTTCGTCACATGCTTGAAACTTTAATTAAACCGACAGAAGTTTTTAGCTATCCTTAACGAAATACAGGATTACCAGCATACACGAGATGGTAGTAGTTCTATGTTTATAATCATATTAAGCTTTGTGTATAGTGTTGTTTCATTGCGTCATATCTCGATTTTCTCTGATGAATTATCTTTCCCGTTTATCTGGATGACAACTTGTATGTGATGGCGAAAGCGTTAGTATGCTAATTTCAGTCCTTATTTTTGAACTAAACACAAGTGCCTTTTTCAAGTATTTCTGGCATAATCTATTGCTGTTAAAGATTCATCCGAATTGAAACTTTTGATGTTTATGGTTGTGCAAGAAACTGAAGATGAATATGTCATGTACATAATTTTTATATCATATTTGTTGTATCCTTATCTTCTGCTCATCGCTTTAGGTTTCGGATCAGTAGGTCATCATCACTGTTTTTGACAAATCGCATTATAAAAAAAATGCCTTTTTTTAGTGTCTTTTTCGTGCTTATCATAGCATGAATGCTGCTATGTCAGTCAGTTTTCTTTCTGTTATGTATTAAAAAATCTACAATGAATGAAGGAGATGAACTACATGATGTGCCGTTTTTACTGCAATAATTTGGATTTCATAAGGGCATCTATCTCTGACTGAAAAGATTTCTGTCAGTGTAAGATGAAAATATCAGAGACGAGGATGTATTCAATTTTCTGCGATGACATATGTCTACAATTGAAGAGTCTTCTTTTAAAGTTAAGAGGTCCCTATCTTCGTAGATTTGTTTCAAGATCGATCCCGAAAAAGGGATGAAAAAGCAGAGAATAGTAGAATAGCAATATAGTCTGAAATAGCTCACCTTACCTATAGGGCGTTATTCAATTAATCAAGAGATAATACGAATTTGATTGTCGAAGGAGGATGACCATATGTTAGTTTATTTGCAATGGAGCGCTGTTTCAGAAACTGAATAGCGTAACGATTCCATCAACAGTTTAGTAGATGAATGTCATCAGCAAAATAGGTTGGTTAGTCAACTCATAATTCTGCATCAAATGAAAAGTGCTTTTTAATTTCAGCAGAAATATACTGTATATATGAAGTGAGATATCTGTATGTGTTATTAAATACGTTTACTGTGTGCTCATAATGAGTACTGGATATGACCAAAGTTACATCTTTTTAACTGCATAGAAAGGAAAAATTGATCGGACAGTATATGAAGATAATTTTGGCATCTGAAATATCCGGATTCAGTGGTAGGCTAAGAGAAAACAATATGAATATAGGTGAAATGAACTTAAAGTAGATAAAAGACTGTTTATGAATAAGGCATCCTGATATATCAATATTCGGTAGCACAGCATTCATAAATACATCGAGAACGTTCTCGTTCAATGTCGCATTCTTCTGGATCACTTTTATTCTTCTGTTGATCAAAGATGAAAGTGCTAATCTAGCTCTGTCACGTATTATGTCATATGTCACGCATTCCAGAGGAGTAAATGCAACCTGATAAAGTGTAAATATGTTGCTAATACTAGTAGTAGTAACAGATAGACATAGTATTAGAATGAATGAAAGAATTGGATAGTATCATCGTGCAGGAAGGGTAGTATTGAAATGGATGACAATAGAAGCACGTATTATCCATTTGCATTGCCGAGCTGCCTTACGCCTACTATGTTAGTTACTACAACCGATGCTGATGCTGCTGCTACTGCTACTGCTGCTGAGTAGAGTGTAGGAAAGGCGGACCTCCTACTGCTAGCAGCAGACCAGACAGACGCATTGATCGGTCGATTATTTCCATCGTGTTATGGGTCACTGGCAAATCGATCTCTCTCATCATCATCATCATCCATCCAGTTGAACAGAGCAAAAAAAACCTATTGCTATGTACTACTTACCGATTGCTGCTCAAATTGTTCCACACCACACAGACACAGACACAGACACAGACACACACACACACACACACACACACACACACACACACACACACACACACACACACACACACACATACATACATACATACATACACGTACATATGCATATACATTTATATACATGCACGCATACACGCAAAGATACACATAAACATATATACACATACATGTACACATAGATAATATCACGTACACGCCTACACACATAAATACTTTTAAACATACCTACATGCATACATTCTTTCACACATAACGTATGTGCATGTTCGTGGTCAATCCAATTGCATTTTCCTATTTCATATACTGTTTTATTCATTTTCCAATGCTTAGTAAATTTTGAGTAATCTGTGAATACCGTGCAGATGTGTATTAAATTAATCCATCCCAGGTATATGGACTTAACTGCTAAGTTTTACAGAAGTGACAGGTATTTGAGAGATGTTTCTGGAATGGATCTTTACAGATATTATGTCCTCAGTGAATAGCTAATTTCAATACTTCGTTAGGTTTTACTGCTTTCGTGTATTACTCGTAACTCTGTGCATTACTTCCAACTATCATCAAAAATGCGACGAAAGATTGAAATTTTTTCTAGAAACATGAGACGAACATATGAAAATTTTCCTTGACTGCTATTCATAAAATTGATTTTTAATATTAATATTTTCTGGTTACACTAAGCAACTATAATGATTGTTCAAAATAGCCAATATTTCATAAATTCATTTCTGTCAAAAATTAGCTTTTTTTTTCTTACCAATAACAATTAGCAGATGTCAGTTTTTTTTTGATATTTTGACATATACTGACACATTGATTATATCATTATTTTTTTGCTGCGAGTATCTTGTATTTGTCACTGCTTAAGGTATTATGATGTCTTATATATTTCTATAATTTATGTAATTTTCAAGATATTTTCGGTTCGGATGCAGAAATTTATTTCCAATTACCACTGAGTTGTGATGAGCGAAATATTAAGCGCAAATTACACGAAAGGAAGCATGAAGGAAAGTACCCACAAGTGCATTCGTAAGGTTTGTATTTCTAAATATTCGAAAATCAAAATAATCTTCACACTTTCTTACCAATTGTCTATCGTATGATTTGAATGAATTGTATCAAATGGATATTAGACAGCACAGGTCGTGCTGAATCATTAAATAAAGTGATGAAGATGGAAATTTATCTCGACTGCAATTCAGAAACAGTTTTCTCAATATTTTTATCTACCAACCGCACGTAAATTTTCGTTTGTTAAGTTAATCAGACAATCTAAATTGATTCAATCACAAATGCTTCAGTTGTATTTTCAGGTCATAATTGATGGTAATGACAATAATTTAATGGATGAACTTGTCGAAGACCTCAGTGATTCTGTATATAGCAATGATCAAAGGCATGAAGTGAATCTTTTCATACTTAATCCATCTCAATTTTATCCGCAAACCCTCTTCCCTCTTTATCATACATCTCATTATTCATATCTTCTCTACCATATATTTCAGTATCACTATTTCTGGAAGAAATTGCTATATGGAAAAATCCGAGGTTTTAGAGATTGCAATGTTGCTTGGTTCTTAGGCAGTAACAGTCTCAAACCAACAACCATCTTGATTATTAGCTGAAATTTTCATATAAAAATTCCTATCACGAAGGGTCCAAGAATCTTTTCTTGAATATTTCTACGACGTATCTTCCAGATTTTCTCGTTCGATGTATCATTACTAGTATTTTTTGGAAATGTTCATTACAGCTTCCTAAAATTACTTTAAGGTGTTATGGTCAAGTCCTTCTGTTCTCAGAAAATTAAGCTCAGAATCCTTTACTGGGAACTACCGTCCCTATATGACTTGTGGCTGAAAGTAAATTGTAGCTGATAATGACTTCAGCAGTGCTGTTTCAGAGACGTGAGCCGAAGAATAGCGTTTCTCGAGGCAGACACCGTTTAGCGACGTTTTCGCTTCGTTCGGTGATTGACGGTGGAGTACAAAGCAAGTTTAACATCACATGCCTTCTTTGTAAACGCAGATTCGCATACAACGATGCCAGGTCGACGTTTCTAGTGAGTGCTGCAAAAATGAGTCACTGACACCGTCAAAAATGATATATTTGTGCTTTGTTCAGTTCCATTTCAAATGTTATCTTTTCCCATTCAAATGTCAAAGATGATGGATTCTAGGCTTATTACATTTGTGATGATTGTATGGAGAGCGAAAAGGGACACACCGAAGAGTTAGAAGCTGCTTTAGTGGTAAGCATACTGAAGATTGTGTACTATTTGCATATCTTTCCTTTTTTTTCACGACAGATATTTATCATATATTTTCTGGATAAAATTTAGTCATATAATACCGTTGAAAATATTATTCTAAAATACTTCATATTTTGGACGGAATTGGTATTTGTAAATCTTTATTTCTAGTTTTCAAGAGACACTCTTCTGGTTTTATCTGAAATAAGAGAATAAATGCATATTTTGTGCTTAAGTCATACAACTTTAAATCATTTTTGAATTACAGAGCTGTACATAATATTATTTAGCAGATGTATAATATTTCCTTCTCGAGACTTGGCTAAATCACTTCTGTTATCTTACCGATCCATGAAAATGACTTTCTGAATATGAGGGTTGGATATATTTTGATTTTTTCATTTTTTGTAAGAAATGATAATTTCAGAATAATGATAAAGCACGACCAGTATCGACAAGTTGTACCGGCGAGGATTTGGATGCCTATGACCACTGTAAATGTCAAAACTGTGTTCGAAGGCAGTACGTATAATTTTAAGTGTTAACGATTCCACCTCAGCTATTCAATTTGTTTTCAAAATTTCCAGTTTTCTTAGAAAACAAAGCACAATTTCACAGGGTATATTAGCTCACAGTTAACATCTTTTCATGCGAAGATTTTTCGGTTGATTAGTGCGACATGGTTAAGATGTTCTTCATCAATTGTTAACACAAAAATTTGTTTAGACTTATGAATGAAGAACGACGAAAGGAGACAGAAATACTGCAAAGATGTTGGCATGATTTACGTCAGAATATTCGACAGATGTTCCGGGATGGTCTGAATGCCAATATGACATCATCAAAAGGAAAACGATTCGATGTGGACAAGATAAAACGAAATGTTGCGATGTAAGCGAAAACACTTGTGAACAAAGTCACATTATCCTGAATTGGAATAGTTCGACAAGTTGTTCTTGGGTATTTTCAGCGTTGTATAATGAAGTTTTCAAAAGTTTTTTTAGTAAAAAATCATGATATATATGCTTCAAATTGTTGGATGAAATAAAATAAATGGGCTAAATTTTTCAGTTTTATTTTATTTGTATAGTGCACTGCATATGCAAACTTAGTGAACAATAATTTAACGATAAGTAAAATATTGCTCAGATTGACTGAAAAGGATCCTCAGCAATTGTACAAACGACTGGAAAGTATCGGCCATGAATACGTTATGAATCTGAAATCAGATGATCTATGGCAAATATTGGTGGCCCCTCAAGTCGTACCTGCTCTCATTCAGGTTTCACTTGCTTTATGGATTTTCCGTTTACGGTTTGGTTCTTTTTAGAAGAAATTTCAGAACAGACATTATAAAGCGAAACAATTACTCCTAGGTTGCAGCTTTATGAAGCCGGTGCCAGTGAAGAGCAAATGGAGCTTGAACGAGCTAAACTTTTCATCAAAACCTTGCTTGATCGCTTTTCTTGCCAGCAGGAAACTGCAAAGAATATGTCATCATTATTAACCGTTTTAGTAAGTAATTTTTCCTATATAAATATTTGACTAAATTATTAATATTACAGAATTTTTAGAGAAATGATCTGAAAATAAAGATGAAATAGAACAGAAATACATAATAATTTTTAGTAATGAGTTCTGGGTTGGTTATTTTATCCATTCTGTGAGTACTAAGAAAAACCAATTTTGAAACGTATAATATGCTAAAGTGTATTCCAAAAATGGAATATGAATACTTGCAATAAAAGCGAAATTGGAACGAAAAAAAATATTGTTTTCTCAAAGTTCAAAATAATAACATGAATAACTGTTGCCAATGAATTTCTCTTATTCTGCTCTTATCTACGTTACACTAGTCATCCGAATAAAAATTCATTTAGGATGAAGATTATCTTTCGCAATTCGGCATTAGTTGGAAAGTCGTAAATCATCACATTTTCGATCGAGTTATTTATCAAGATGATCTCTTATTAAATTATCTGCCCAGCCTAGAAAATGTTCTCAAGTAGGTTGATTTTTTATTTAATATTCTCGCAGACTGCACTACTAGTCAGTACTGTTTTCAGACAAAATTGTGTTTCATTGAAATAATTTTCACCTGATTATCTATATGTTTTTGGACTCATGACCGATCCGTTTGCTTCATAAGAACCTTATAAATTCAATCTATTTTCCTGATATTACTCATCTGGATATAGAATTTATATCTGGTGCATTATTTCTTCCGTTGCTGACTCAACTACGCATCGGACGTACATAGTTTTCTGATATAACTTAGGGAGCTTCAGATCCTGAAAGAAAGATGCTGCTATTAATCCATCCTTTTCTCTCGCAGTCTAGTTTTCATTAGTTCAAACCTTTTACTTTAGCCAGCAACATGCAGTAGCGCTTTTAGGCTTGAAGTTTTCATAATCGTGCATTTTAGTTTTTTATATAATTCCATAATAAGTGTCTAGGTAAGATTCTGTAAAGTCCTTATTAACACAACATATATTTTTAAGAGGAATAATTGGAATTCTTGCACCCATTGCTCACAAGTTATTCTAACTGAGCCTTTCTTGCACTGATATAACATTGATATACTCGAGATCACATCACACTTGTGGCGAACCATAAAGATGGTTTTTTAAAGAATTTTACTTCACATATCATGTATTTAGCATTTTTGAGACTGATGTCATCCATACTATTAATATTATAATTACACAGTGCTGCACAAAGTGTGGAAATCGTTTAGAGGAACCTATTCAGTGTTCTAATTTTTATGTTCGGCTGCTCAATATAACAGTAACGCTCTAAAATAGATATATTAAAGTACAATTGTTTGACAGATGTAAACTGATAGTGCATGACGATGAAAACGAAGATGATCGTCGACAACGGGCTTGCACTGAAGCTAATCGTGAGGACATTCCACAAGGCGCGCTCGAACTTGCTCAAAGCTTTCGTGTTTTTCATAAATTAATGGTTACAAGTAGAGAAATATTTAAAAAGGCCAGTGCAAATATCGTGTTATATAGTGAACAGCAAAAAGTTATTAATCACGTAAGTTGTGTGAAAAAATCAATCGTCTTTTTAGAAAATTCATGAAATGATGCTAAATTAGAAAACCCCGTCTACTCTTCACTTAGCGAGCAAATCTAAGTTTATTTTATGTTTTCAGTTTCCCTTTGTTTCAAAAAGATTTGGATTTCAATCAAGCTTTCCAGATTAAGCGCAAAACGAAAGGTGAATTACTGAACGAGGATTTAGAATTTTTCAAAAACCAACGGAAAATGGTCCACAACTGCATTTTGCGAAAAGACCAATATTATCAGTGGCATGCCGATTTAACTGCTGATGGAAATTTAATTGATTCAATAAATGATGGATGGTAAGCTTTGCTTAATTCATTATGTTTGGATATTTTTGTTATAATATGCTGTAGATGAAATCTTTTATTTCTTTCAAAAGAAAATTTAAACAAATATTGCATAAGAGTGGCAGTGCTTAAAGTGTATTGAAGCACTGCAGCGCATGTACTACAGTCTTCATGGATTCTGTGAAAACACTGTCAAATGTTAGTTGATATAGACTGTGCGGTCCGAAGCAAGATTAACGAATAGAGCTAACGAAAATTTTTTGATATGAATATCATTAGTCATTTTGAGATGCCTGGATTCACATATGTGGCTTATAGTTGCGTTTTGTTTTGAACATTTATATAGCTCATTTTTATAGATTATTTCTGTGTAAGTGCTCGAAAATAAACTTTGTATGGAGGCGATGTTCAGCTAATTTAAAAATATCTTTTCTGCTCTTTATCAGGTTGATCCAATTTGTATTTCCAGCGATGTCAGCATGTGCAAATCATATCATTTCAGTGATAATAGCGATTCGGAAGCTGATGATGTTAATCTATCGAAAAGATTACATGAGCTCATTGAAGAGGGACCCGCAACTTCTGTTTGTATTGGTTAATTTTTATGAGCACGTGTATATCCTTTTAAAAAATATTATTGTGCAGCTTTTATAAAGAAGATCTTGTTCGTATATTTATGGTGATAAAGCGTTATCATTCCTTTACAGTAGTGCTTAAAAGCTCACCAATATGCAATTAATATTATTTCGTGATGATGTGTTCTAAATGATATCACTAGATGGATTATTTTAATTTTGCATTCGGACTGGATCGATATGATGAAAATATTTTCAGATGAAAATGGCGAAGTGCTGCCATGTGTGCGATGCAAGAGATGCACTCTTCGATACTGTTCTTGTGATGAATGTCGAATTTCGCACATTATTACTTGTGGTTTACTAATTGATAACGAGGATATAAGTACTTTAATATGGGTCTGCACTTTGTTATCGAATTTGTCCCTTTCTCAAAAAATGCTTTTGCAGTTATTGCAAATGCAGTTTCTATCTAATTAAATTTCATCTTTACAGCCTGTGAGTGACTGCTATGATAGAAGTGATGAGAGAGATTCGGATTCAGAACAATCGCAGCGAAAAAAATCGTCTCTTCCAAAAATTAAACGTTTACCTAATCGCAGTTTACGGTTTCAGACTGCAAGAGCGCTGTTCACTATACACGATCATCACAATGTATCAGTTTTTATTCTTTTTCTACACTTTTTTCCTCATCTAGGAATTTTTCATTTTTTGGACACTTTTGAATTACTAGTATATTCATAGGATTGATAGTGTCTTTATTCGAGAACTGTCACTTAGAGGTGAAAATTGAAAGTCAAGGATGCTTATAAAGGGCATATTGTCAAGAAAAATTCTGTTGATTCATCGGAAGTTTCAAATAGCGCATCCAACATTTATTCTCTATTTTCAACCTAGATAATTGAAATAGTTTTATCAAATTGCGGTCAATGTTTTTGTTGATGTCTTTTTTCATGAAACAAATATTTAGAAAAAAGAAACAGCTTGGGGCGATTGGCAGGTTCCAGACAATTACTCAGATGATATCGATTGTCTCGGCCATTGTCTTTGTGAAGGAAAAGGTATGCATAGCGACTTTGGTTCATTAAATAATCGAGCAGTATACAGTGAAAGTACTTAAAAGTGAAGTTCGACATATTGCTGCTTTGCAAACGCAGATTCGTGATTTGTTCTTCAATCTCTATGGTTCGTAAGGTATTTAGAATTTGTAAATTTTATAATAAGTTTCAGATGGAGAAGAACACACAACTGACAGTAGCGACTCGCCTCGCTTACCAAATAGTAACAAACATCAAGAAATTGTCAAGGAAGCATTCGAACTGATGACAAAAGGACACAGGTAAGAAAGCTTTTTCTTGATTGTTCAAAATTTAATATCTACTCTTTCTTCTAATTTTTAAATTTGTTATCAGTTTTTTTTTGAAAAGGTTAAGATACCAAGAGTATTCTTTTTAGAGTGGAATCGTCATCGAATTGTGAATTTGAAAATAATAATGTACCAGGGACTATATCAGGTTTTGTTTTTAAGATAGCCACTTTTTTTTTTATAGCTTTTGGTAACAGGAAAAAGTTATTTCTATTTATTTCCTTAATTTCCTTTTTCCTTATGTTTAAAGTCTTCCAGTTATCGGTAATGAGAAAACAAGCATGATCAGAGAAAGTGAAAATAAACATGGAGTAAAAAACTCGTTCTTAGTGAGGAAATCGAATCTTTGCTCAGAAGGAAAGTCTGTAAGTTCGATTTCTAATAGCGATTTGCATTTTCCTTTGAGATCTTAGAATATGTGCTGGAAAATAAAATGTTACTTATTTTCATAGCAAAATGATTGTTGACTTTTTGTTTTTGTTTTTTGTTACAAATTTGTTCGTTCTGACTTTTAAAGGGTTTTACAATTTCATCGGTGAGTAACATAAATGTGAAGAGATTCAAAATAAAGAAAGCGAGAAATAATGTGGCAGGGGATAGCGATGGAACAGAATCTGACTATGAAACACCTTCGGCATCATTTCCTGGATCAAGTGAATGGTTAGTTTATCTTATCTTGATTCGGAATTTGAAAGGTACAGGGAGAGGGAGAGGGAAGCAGAGAATGAAAATCAAGATGAAGAAATAGTTTATAGTGTCCATATCTTGATTTATATAATCGTTTTTGTAGATTATAAAAATTGTTCGTTTTTACAGTACGTATGTTTTTTATTTTTTTGCAGTATGGACAGTTGCCATCTATCTGGGCCAGATGGTCTGCTATTGAAGGAAATGACTCGAAGGCATTATGCCGTTCTGTCAAAGGATAATGCTGGTAAAAGTTCTAACTTTCATCATCTTGTATGAGAATGAATATATTTTTATGAAGATACCGCTAAATGCTCATCTGGATGATTGTTTTCCATGCATCATGAGATTTATTTATGAAATAGTATAATTTATTTCCATGTTTTTAGTAAGTGATTTGGCGCTAGAGCTTTTTGGACGAAAAACAATGGAAAAACCACAAATGGCGCGCAAAGCTGGGTTGACGCCACCAGTTTCGCGATTAATCAGAAAGAGTAAACTTGTATCTGATAAAAACGATGCGAACAGCGGAAGCATTTCAGCAGTAAAATCCCTTTCGGGTAGTGGAATTAATGTTTTTGAAAGCACGCCTTCATTTCGCAATCCTAATGTTTTGATGAGTGGATGTTTGAACAGAGCGAGTGCTAAAAAATTTGCATATCTGCACACTTTGGATGGTCTATATTGTAGCGTCTGCTCGTGAGAGGTTGCTTAGTGAAGTGAAAGGTATGGATAAGAAGGTACGCGAAAGAAATTTATTGCGTTTAGTTCAGTCGTACGAAGATGAACGTTGGACAACAAGATCCGAGGATTATAAGGTATTTTTTCCGTGAAATGACTGACGTTTGTATTTTTAAAATCCGCAGTGAGTTACATTGTCAAACTAGCATTTCCAACATTATTCAAATTTTCAAAATCACGAGAAGGTATATATAAATACTTTTTAGTAATAAAACAGGAACAGATGATCATTTTATTCACTGAGTTGCTGATTATTGTGAGATTTGATTGGTTCGTTGTCGCTTTTAAATTTAATTTTTCCATAGTAAATATTAGTGAAGATATACTTCAGAGCCGATTGATAGAAAGTATGAAAGAATGTTTTTGCAAGGACTGGGCAAAAGAAGATGAAACTAATGACCTCAAAATTATCATCAAAGATGAGAAAAAGTAAGGCGTTTCAGAGTCATTGTTTTTACATCGAATACGTTTCGGAATTGCCCACATTAGAGGAGGTGCATATTTTAAGGGTCGAGATACCACTAGTTTTTCGTAGTGATTCTGTAAAATTTTTTGATGTTTGAGCATTGCTTAGTTGTTTGTAACAAGGGGTCTTCAATTCAGGAATTGAAGTTTTAGCCTATCGTACCATTGTTTGAATCATATTACCATGAAGAGATGTCGGCACAAGGCGGTTAATAAAAAATGTATTCAAAATCTCTTCGTACACAGCTGTTCTAGATATTACAAAAACGCTAGTACATATCATATTTAACTGTTCAGAATATCTGCTATCCTTAGCAAGTCTCAAGACCTGCTTCTTTCATAGATTCGTGTATAAATGTTCATACATGTGTAGTTCCTGTTTTTTACTAATTATTTGTGGTAAGAAAACGAGCAAGCTAAGTTTCAGAAAAATTTTTGCTTCTGAATTACTGCATTAGAGCATTTATTTGAAAAATGACGTAGTAGGATGAAGAATATCGATATAAAAATGCTTGGAAAATATTGCGTTTATTTTAGTATACGTTATTGTATATAATGTTACTGGGCTTTGAGTGGTCATAATCATCCTTCCAATTTATTTGCGCATAATATTGAATTTTGTCTACCATATCCCGTTAACTAGAAAATATGGTCATCGGTATGATTTTAGCAGTTTGAGATGTGAAGATTGTTCCCAGTTCCATTTCTTTCGAATTTACTAAATTATTTATTTCAAGTTGTTCATTGGTCATTTGTTTCTCGGGCTTAACGGACTTATTTTTTAGCTACGGTTCAACGCGAAAAACTGTTAATCAAAGTTCAACTGCAAAAACTTCTCACCAGGAAAAAAAAAGTGACCGGGAAATGATATACATTCCAGAGGCTAGTAAGTGATTATGCAGATTCTTTTATCGCGTTCCTTTTTCAGTAATGTGTTTGAGGTAGCCGCTACTGGTGAGTTTATGTCATTCAGTAGGACGGACATTTACGTATTGTCTGGATTTAAAACAAATTTTTAAAGAGACGATGGTCAGTTTTGCTACAACCTCTCCTTCGAGTTCAACAAATAAAAAAACAAAATCATCACCAAGGAAAGTCGAACAAGACGACTTGGCACAACTTTGGTCAAAACAAACTTTAGCTGCTGCCATCGCCAAGCAGTTGACCGACCAAAAAACTATCATGGATATTAGTAAGGCATTTAATGTCGAAAAGGTTCGTTTGCCTGAGGCTGTTTGTATCTGGAAAAAAAGCGGTGAAAAATTGGAATTTAGCGATTTCGAACCAGAACTTTTCCAGCAAAGAACGGTGCAAACGGTATCCTGCAAGATGGGTAATCACTTGGACGCAATGTCTAATTCGACAACAGCTATTGATTTTAGCGTTAATTTGGGTGAATTTGATATTAATAGTGTCCCAGAGGAATTACGAAGATTACATGAAGAAAAGCTCAAGAAGCTTCTGAAGCAAGCTGTCGGATTGAAACAAAATAAAACAAGTATGTCTCTTTATTGGTGTTTTTTGGAGCCAGAATACTTGTCATCATTAATAATGTACATTTCAACTTCGATATCGAGGTAAGTGGGTTGAAATCTAGATGAAATAAAAATTATTACTTTGTGATAGAAGTACGGGTTTCTACTCATTGTTCTGGAAATAATAATACAGGCATGTCCACTAAAGTTGATTGTAAATACGATGATGGTAAGCGAGTTAAAAGTGACTTCGGAGATTCGAAAGAAGAATTATTTGGATACCAGACAGATAATTTCGATGATCTGACAGATGATGATGATGAGGTAGCTTATTTTTGTTTATAAATTGTTTGTTAAATTTCCATCCGATCCTGCACTTGCATTGTATGAGATAAAGTAAGACATTCAGATTTTTTTTCGTATATTGTGATAGGGACGAATCTTGGTGAAAAAAGTTTTATTGATTGACGAAGGGTTGATTCTTCGTCTCTGTTATAAGATAGAATAAAGTCAAAATATCACGATTGCGGTTGATCGCTTGGTTATAGTAGAGATGAATATAGGTGAGTTGGATTAAATTGGAGGATTTGATTGTCGAGTGAGTTGAGCGACTCGTGAGTTGATTGAGTAACCACTAACTAACTATTGAATATCTGCTAGCCGGTGACCGTTCGAAGCTCCTTTTTATATCGATAATCCTTGGTCTTATAGTAGGCCGTGATTTACAATATGTTACTTATACAAAGAGTTTGATTATCAGGACAAAGGATAAGGGATAGACGATACTTACAATTCTAAACAATGCATACAAGCTTTAGTCCTTACAACATTCCAGATAACATATTTTACAACATTTTAGACAATGCATGCAAGTTTTTTTAGCAGATCTGAAGATGAAGGAACAAAGGTTTTGTATCAGACCAAAAGTTGAGATATGGATAAACAATTCATTTGATTTAGAAATATTACAAATTTCTGTTATTCGAAATATTTTGATTATTTCATCATGCTTATATTTCATAAAATTTTCGGATTTTCCGGCATCAGGTTTCTCTAATCTCATTGCAAGAAAATCGGAAACTTCTGTATATTTCTAGTTTTGTTCAGGGTACAGATGAAGAATGGAGTGATTGCGATGCGGCCGATGAACAACATCCGCATCGTCATCATTCTTGCGATAATAAGGTAAATTTTTTGTGTAGAAGGAAAATTGTTTTTCAGTTCTGTATGATATGAATTCTTACTTACATAAGCCTAGTTTGAATTTGAACGGCATACATATGAATGAATGACATCGATTTAAATGATTTTCTACTTATTATTTACTCCACGTCTACATTTGTATTAGATTTTAGGCACTATTTTTAGGCAAAAAATAAAAGGACAGCTTCTGGAACAGGCCGGGATGGGCGACATGGACACTGTGATTGTTGTTATTGTGAGATGTTTGGGCACACTGTTACAGAGAGTATTAAATCAGGCCGTGCACAGATAAGAGAAAGACTTCGGATGAAGTTGAAACGCCGGAGTGTGCAGGAGGTTATTTCAAGTTTCTCAGTATTTGAAGTATTAAGTAAATGTTGGAATCGTACTATTTTTGAAGTAGTTTCTGAAAAAATTCTGTTTGACGTTTTAATTCGGCTTATCTCATTTGTAATATTTAAAAACCGTAAATGCAAATTTCTGCTTCATCCTGTCACCAAAAAGTATTTTAGCACTCTGGAATAGATGCAAAAAATCAGGGAGAGAAATTAACCTACGCCGCTACTAATCAGGAATCTAAAAAATCACTTACTGTTGTTCCTGACGCACCAATTGAGGAAATTTTGGATTATATTAACGAAAAAGATATTGCAGCAGCACAAGCTGCAGCAAGTAAAGCTGCTAAACGAGCTCGACAGAAGCTCCGAAAACAAGTTGGGATTTTCATTTTGGCTTGTTTCTGTTTGTCATTTTTTTTTTTCCTCTGAAAGGCTGCAGTTAAAAAATATTGTCAGGAGATTGGAAAAGAGGAGTTCTGAAACTTAACTTTTTAGAATTTTTTTTTTTTTTTTTTGCTTGAGTTTATTCTTTCCTTCATGTTTTATCTTTGATTTCAGATTCTAGATTCATTTATTAATATGATGTAAGTCAATCCGATGTCCCGGTTTTAATATTTACTGTACATAGTTATTCTAGATCTAGAGCTAGTCTTTATTGAGGCATAAATTTGGTGGGGGGATCTATAATCAGGGCAGCTTAAATGATTTCGTAGATGGCCACATGGGCATTTTGATTTCTTTAGTTGTTTGTCGTTTCAGTCTCCAATACTGTCATTGAAAACAATTTATCCTGTGTTTTTAAGTTACTGTGATCGTAAACCGTAATCATTTTCTGAAGAATTGCTTGTCTCTTTATGGTTACAGAAGTGAGAACATCGGGATTCTCTTACTGTATTTTTGTTAGTCACTAATGGTTTTTCACTGGCAATGACGATTTACATTTGTGCGTATTTTGACATTCGAAGTGATATCAACAGTTTCAGGAAGAAAAGGAAAGACAAGAAAGAGAACGAAAACTCAAAGAAGAGCAAAAGAAAGCCGTTGAAGCTGAGCTTCTAAAGAAGAAAAAAGGACAGCAAGCAGTGCAAGAAGAGGTCAAGAAGGAAAAACAAAGTAAACCTGAAGCGAAAAAAAAGAAAATGGTGTGTTTCTGTGGATTATAAATTGCTCTTTAATTATGAGAAAATGCAGCTTGTTTCAACGCACTTTTTTGTGACAATGAATTATTATTGCAGGACCGAGTACGAGGGAAGAAACAAAAAGATAGTCGCGATCGAAAAAAAGAAAGTGGACAACTGTCAGAAAGTCGGGAAGTCGAAGTTCGGAAAGAACCGGTTTTAGAATTTGAGTATTGGAATGATCCAAAATGCGATCCGAAATTTAAGCCACTGGGATCGACAAAGGAGCAAAGTGGTGCCTCCAAAATTGGACGAATAAGAACACAAAATAAAGAAGAATCAAAAAAGAACGAGAGTGTCCCAAAAGGATCTGAATTAGAAAAAAGAGAAAGTGGAAAAGAAAATGCTTCTTCGAAGAAGGAAGTTGTAAGGGCAGATTCAGTGGTAGATAAAAATGACAACAAACCTTCCGAAAATGAAAGCAATGGATTTATATCTGAAATGACGTTTCCAGTCCACTGTGTAGCAACGTTCTCAAAAACAGAAGATTGCGAAAGTCAAGAAGCTGATTTAGGTATTCAATCAACAACGAAGCTTCCATTAGACAAGGAATCGGATGTTTCTTCAACAGATGTAACAGTCAGTGAGGCTTCTACAGTTTTGTCTGAAGTAGAGCTTGTGTCTCAGCCTCCAGAAATGAGCTGCTCGATTACAGAACTTCCTCCTAAAATGCCGCCGCTGCTTCAAAGCCTTTCCGAAATATCAGTAATGCTACCTGCTGGACTTAATAATGCAAATATAACACAAAGACTTCCTTTTCCTATCTTACCAGTACCTCCTCCTTCACAGGCGAACACATTAGGCTTTGGGACTTACCAAGGAGGAGTTGGTTATTACACACATTTTGGGGGACAACCGCAAGTTTATCTTATCAATGGATTAAATCAGTGCGTCGTATCTTCATCGAACCAAAATGCGCCTTTATTATCATCAGAAAGTGCTAATTTTGCACAGGAATCGGTTTTGCGACCATTACGAATTTCTCAAGGGCTTGAAGCAAGGACCTGTCAAATTGGAATAAATGACACACTTCATATATCAGACCAATATTCAATTCCACCACCAGTTAATACACCATCAACTGATATGTTGCAAAGGGCTGGACCAATTTCTCCGATTCCTGTATTTGATACTAAATCTTTCCAGGCAACCATGAATTTTTCCGGTTTCGATTTTCAGAAATTGCCAGTGTACGCTTCAGAACCCTCTTCCTTATCATCACTCTCCTCATCCGTATCATCTTCATCTTTTAAGCCATCTCTTTGTAGTCCACCATTCTCATTGCGTGATTTCGATGTCGTCTCATTCAAAGGAAATACTAAAACAGCGCAAGTGCCATCTCTTGGCGTCATGAGTTTGCCTCTACAAAATGATTTATGCCATAACAACGGTACAGCACAAATTTTTCTTGGTACCAACACTGCTGCTAATGGGCTTACGCTTCCTGACTCCGCCTGTTGTCCTAAACAACATATCCCAAATATTGCTATTCCTGTAGATAATATGATTTCGGGCAGCTTGCCCGTGCCTACGCAAGATTTACTTTATTGCACTTCTCTCGAGCAAGATCTCATCGCTGCGAAAATACAGAGATCATCAAAGTGCGTAAATGCACAATTTCTGGTCACACATCAGAATGAAAGTACTATGGGAAATGTAAGCAACGCTGCACAGTTGAACAAGGTAAGCTTCATCAGTCTTTCCCTTTTGCTGATTTATTTGTTGAATTAGTTGCAAGTATATCTTATTACGAAGAGATCGATCATTGATAAAATGAATAGCCAGATTTTATGCTTTTCGAAAATGTTAGTATTTCGGATTAAAAAAAAAAAACATGTCAACATAAATGTATGGAAAAATGTCAGGTTTCAACAATAGATGTATTCTTTTGAACGATGAGAGTGCAGTTCCTTTACCCGGAATAGTCCAACTCTAGAACGCTTTTGATCTTTAAAAAAAAAAATCTTATGACGCTGCATACATTGTGGGTAGACCTATTTTTATGATTTCATGCTCATGAATTATAGTTACCAGTTTACGTAAACATTTTAGTATCATTTGTATTTAAGGTTGAAACTGGTGGAGCTTTGCCTGGTTCCAGCCAGTTCACGGCTGCAATCCGTTCAAAAAGAAGCGAAGCGTGTAAAACATTTCTTTCGTCATCGAGTCCATTAGCGGATTATGACTCGGAAACTCGAAAACTTGCGGCTTTCGCAAAAGAGGACGAGATTTTCCGCAACCAGAATCCTATGATTTTTGAACCAGGTGACCCGCGTATTGCCGTTGCAATCGCAGAGATGAAATTTGATCCACATGAAGCATTCAAACCGCGTCCTAACAGTGAATTGGAATTTCTGGATCCTCTTGAATTGGAAGTGGAACATTTCAAACGGTATTTTATTAGAGACTTTATTCTCTTAACCTATCGCAACATATAATTCAAATAAACAAAAGACATTATTTGGCAATCCCGCTCATACCAGCTTTTTTGCTTTTGATAGTAAACGATTGTTGCAGTGTATTATGGGAAGAGGAACAGTTAACGAGACCTCGCGTGCCATTGCGAGAGCTGCGGAAGATTGACCCCGAAAATGAACCCGACGCTGTATTTCATTTTGCCCCTCTAGTATAGTGACGATGTGTAGTGTCGATCTATTGCGATATTTTTTGCACCGAACGCTTCGGTCGCTTTGTTTTCAGTTGGTTTTATTCGCAAATTTTGTGTTTGATGTTTTTTTAACATTTTATGAATTTAGAACAAATTTCTTTGTGTTGTGCTAACCGAATGTTGGGATTATTCCCTATTTTAATGAAAGATTTTCATACGTTTGCAACAAACACAGCATAAGAACTCTGCAATCGCTTCGCGCGAGGGGCTCCAATGAAGCCCATTGATGTGCTGGAGTATGCAGGGCCTCTTAATTTAACTGTAATAAACACTGGATCAAAAGCGGAGGGAGGTAATATTGCTGCAATCGTTAGAGGATGCAAAACCCATGAAAACAAAACATGATGGCTGAAACATCAGCGTTCACACGATAATCACTCAATCCACCCTCGAAAGGTACGATATGTAAGATGCCACGATGAGGAAGGAACTGGAAATGCAAATATGAAGACGTACTGTCGTATAAAAAGATGCTACTCAGTATAATCGAGGGTGGAATAACAAAGAGTTGTATTGCTTTTATAAATGTGGCAAATATACATTCAAATTTATTTTATATGTAATATGATTACATCCATAATAAAATGACGAAAAACGATAACACAACGTCATGTTCATGCTAGACAATACTTGACAAATTTAAGACAAAAATTACAAAATTGGGACAAAAGTATTGCTCAGCTGCTTGTTAAAGTTGCCTGAATAAGCGAGGACATAAGTTCATTAGTGCTTGAATGAAACCCAGTTAAAAAATGTAATTATTTGAAGTGTAAAGCACTTAAAATATCGTGTTCAAATTTCTAGGAACCCGTAAAGAATGTAATCTCTAGCATAAGAATCCTTTTGCAATAAAGACTGTGTACACTCTTACTGAAATATTTATGTTACTTTTCTTAAATATCCATGTAGAAGAAATGCATATAGTATCATAAAAATAAAACTGAATGCTAAGCTTAATGTCGCTTTTTACGACGATGTACAACGCACTCGACATATTTCGCTGCATATTCATCCACTTTTCTTTGATCCAGTTTTGTGCGCTGAGATAATGCTGTCACGCCTTTTTTCATTATTTCTTTATACTCTTGTTTAGTAATCTGTTTTAATCTGGAAATAAATGGAAATGAAAAAAAAAAAATTGAATAAATATAACCACAAAATATTCCAGCCAAAAAGTTATACTATCTTTCCAAAATCTGATTAACACATGGTAATCCATATACCTATAAACTTTCTTGAGTGAAGACGAAAGCATTCGTCGAGCTTCTTCGAACATAGCACCATTCTTGTGAAATTTTTTTACTTTAATAGCTTCGCCAGTTTCTTCGTCATCTGCACTAGCACTTTTACGCCCCGACTCACCTATTTTTGAGTCATCACATAGTACTACATTGTCCATTTCATCCTAAAAGGAAGAATGTGCTAGTGTTGTGAAAGGGTAATTAATCAGTCCTTTAAATATGAAACTACTGAATTGAAATGAATGAAATATATGAATTTATATAAAATGATAAATTAAGGAGCAAAAGAAAAAAAAAAAAACGCACATCTATTGTAACATCAATTTTTATTGTGCCATCCTCGACACTTGAATCGCACATAGGTCTTACATTACTAGCTTCAATTAATTTTCTAATTTTTTCAGCCAGTGGTTCGCAAAGAGATATACTGTTGGATGTAGATTCAGACGGTTTCATGACCGGTGGAGGTGGCGGAACACCCTCTGGTTGTTTGGGAGGTTGTTGAGATAAATGTGAGGAATCGGCAACTATATCTACATTTCGCCGTAGAGTTGTCGCTAAATTTACAAAATGTTGATTCAGTTGTTGAGCTGAGGCTGTCGAAAGCTGCACTGGATTCAACATAAAAGGAGCAGTGGTTGCAGAAGATGGTTGAGCTAGTGGTTGAGTAATCGGCGGAGCTGCCAACGGATTGTTATTCGCAAGCAGACCTGCTGCCAATAAACTGTTCACTAAAACATTGCTTAGGGATTAATGATGATTAACTAAATACATGGAAATCCGAAGTTCATTATCATAAATATAATGAGTAAATGTTCTGATTTATCAGTCAACTCGTAAATTTTCATGTAAAAAAATGACTGACTTACTTGCACTTAGATTCAGCGGTGGTAAGAAGAAATTTGGCAACAAAGATGGTTGCATTTGAACTAATGATCCTTGTCCAATAGACGCCAATTGAGGTTGGCTTAAACCTGGTACTGATTGCTGTCCTAAGCCAGTTAACGTTTGTTGCCCCAGACTAGTTAGTTGCTGCTGTCCTAGAGTAACCAAAGACTGCTGGCTTAAACCAAGAGGCTGTTGACCTAAACCTGAACCAGCAAATGGAGCCAAACTTATCTGCGGCTGTCCGCTAGCCATTCCAAATGATGGTATCGATGCCGATTTGAGCGCAAAAGATGTGGATGGAGCCGCTATAAAATGTATTTGATTAAATTAATTGTATTCTACAGTAACAGTAAAACTTCATACATTTCACATTTTGTTATAGACATTATTTATGTGATAGAATATATATCCAACACATATATACATATCATTAAACTATATATGCACCACTATGCACATCTACAGAAGGCCAATTATGAGATGCGTTATTCGTTGAAGCCTTAAACTTCATAACGTGATGAAAGACAAATCATACTATTAAGAGCAGATGGTCTTGAAAGTAGCGCAACTTGCGACTGCGGAGGCTGTTGGTCTGTTGAAGGTATCGGTATATTTTCTAAAGAAACTGTTGACTGTGTCAATGGTGGTCCCAAAGGAAGAGGTATTGAAGCAGTTATAATAGTATCATGGCTTTTTGAAGTAGTAGGAGTGCCCCAACGTGATGGGCGTCTCTTCCGTTTTTCTTTCGTTTCAATATGACTGCTACTAGCCGAATACATTGATACGTTTTCATCTGAATCCTGCAACAGATAATAATAAATTTAGAAACTACTTAATATAAAACGCAAAACGTAGTGCGCCATCATTAAAATAGATTAAAAATTAGAACGGATACAATTTGAAAATAAGGATGAAAAGTGCAAAACGTAGATAAAACTTAATAGAAATAAAACGTAAGCAAAATGGTTCATTTTTGCTTCCACTATCCAGAAAAACGTACAGAAGCACAAGATGTAAGAAACACGATAAGATAATATCAAGTGGCAACGACAATTACACCCCACCATTCAACAAAAAATTTCAACTTCTATACCCTCAAACACTTGAAGTTCTTCGGTGCATGCGAAAATTATCATAAATCACAGATTTCGTAAAATGCCCGAATGTAAATATAGGATCTCAACAAAAAATCAACTAACATTAAATTATCTTTAATGAACGAAATCAATGTTCTCTAGTTAAAACTTTCATAGCGAAAAAAAAATCGATTTAAAACCGGTAAAATGAAATAGTGTAAAAAGAGACCGAACGGCTAAAACATATTTCACCAAATTCATAAATAATGCATATTTTATCTATAAGTTGCTTATTATCGTTAACAGCTATGAACCAACAAGTAATTCACGACATACGCATTGCAGAAGCATCAGATTCAAAGTAACACCACCTTCTCGTGACTTTGCTCTACTTACGAAACTGAAATATGGAGTGCAAAACATTATTGTTCCCCAGTCTTAAAACTTCTGACATTACGTTCAAAACCTTTGAAAAATAAATAAGACCCGCAAACTACAACACGAAATTATTCGACATGAAAAGTGAATCGTTATTGGACCATTATGCTTCTAAAGCATATGAACAGGAGAAATTTATGAAGGAAATGCGAGGAAACGCAGGATATTAGAAGGATTGTAATGACGGCTGCAGCTAAAATCAGCAAAATATATAAAATTTAAGTCGAAATTGATAAACTAACCTTTACACCTTCCGAACAAACTAGTTCTTTACAAGTCACGATTTTTTCGTCAACTAATTTTTTTCTCTGCTTGATCATCTGTTCATTTTCACCGATTGTACCGTCACGTAAGATGCGCTGATATCGAGCCGGTGCCAAAGTTTTTGCTTGTTCGAACATAATTGAAGTGATTAAATCTGTATTTTCCCTTAAATTCTATGTTTATAGAAAATTTGTTGGAAGTTTCAATTAAAAACTGACCTAATAAAAAACTGTTTGCAAAAATAAACTTACGCTGGCTTATCATCGGATATTTTATCGTTAAGATGCTCTGTCGATTGCAGACATCTACAAGAAAAGCAATTAAGATATTTAACCATAATAAACTGCTCGAAACAGAAATAAATAAAACCGGATACAAACATGCATGCCATATCGACCATTCAAATGCGAAATGAAATGAAAAGAACTTTGAAACATACAATGTTTCAACTGGTATATCTAAATGATCTCCACTTCTGATAGATAGCATCGGTGCAATAAGAGGTTTCCGACGAATAGAATTTGACGGAAAATGTCTGAAAAACCAGACCTTAAAGAAATGCTGATTTCAAATGCACGAAGGTGTCAGAACATAAACGATGAATCTTATTTGATCAGTAAAAAACGTATTCCAACAAGAGTGAAGAAACTTTTATCTAATGAATACTCCCTTCACACAACTAAAAAAAGAATTCACTTCGTAAGGCTATAAGAGACTCTTAATCACTACCAAAAATTTCAACATACCGTTCATTTGTTCCCCATTTTTTCTGTCGACCAGTCAAAAGATTCAAACCTATAGCTTCAGCCAGACGTTTCTGAGCTCCAGTCACACTCTATGAAATAAAATATGGCTGATATAAATGAACTGATTTTGAATCCATCCACAGTAAAATACCCATCAATCACAGACATAAAATCCTCAATGACCTAGATCGTATACCATAACATGAGGAATTGTTGAACGGTGAATGAATTCCTGCTCAATAACATTTTTTTTTATTAAGAAGTAACCGAAAAAAAAAAAAAACTACCTTTTTCTTCCGGATGTTCTTCCTTCGCCTGTTTTTTCTTCTAACATTTTTCTTATAAACATTCCTACTTCGATTATGTTTCACATTTTCTTTTCGTTTATCCTTTCTTTTTTTCGCTTTTTTCGAATTTTTCTTTATTCTTCTTCGACGATCGTGCCGTTTACGATGCTTTACTTCAGTCATTCCAGCAGGATTATAACCTGTATCTGAATCTGTTGCCAAAACCATATCGTCTTGATTGTTCCAATTAGCATCGTCTGCAATCATATGTAACTGAATGATTAGTATACATTTAAAATCATGCTAGCCTTGGAGATTTCCATTTCATTAGAATATCAAAAGTGATGGTCGTTAATTATAAGGACTAATTGTGCAAACATATAATTTTAAAATACATGCTTGTCTAATTAAACTTTCATAAGAGAAAAAATTCTCCTCTGAAGAACAAAAATTTAAAATTTCTAAATATTCGAAAGACTGCTTACAATTCGTTCTTGAATCAAATCCTTTAACTTTCTTTGGCCTTTACTACCTAACCTAAATATGGTATGCTCATTAAATGTTTATTCTAGCAAAAAGCAATATGACCTTTTCTGAAAAATTTTACTTAAATTCAAGAAACACATCGAAGAAAATTTTGCAATATGCTGGAATAAACATTTAATGAGCATGCCACATTTAGGTTTGTTTTTTTTTTTTTTTCCGAACATTTTCGCAATATCACATATCACTATAGTATTTGTTGAAGAAGATACCTGAAATCACCATACCTTTAGAGGAATCAGTATTAAACGAAAAATGCGAGTCGCTTTCCATGCCATTATCGCTCACACTATTCTTAACACTAGTTGAGCTCGATTCGGTTAAGAATTCATCGTTAGAATAAACATCTGTATGTTCTCTCAACAGAAAGCTTTGATTTATTCTACTCGGTCCTACAACACCGGAAAAATAACACTGATACATGGGCAGTTCTTCAAAAATATCAGCATATATATATATGATTATTTGTACTTATTTATTATATATTATATTTTTTTTATTTAGTAACTAATTAATCGTCATTACTTTTCCCTCAATTTTCAGTAAGGATCATCTTTCCCAATGTAGCAAACATTTTATCAATCTAATCCCTTACCCGGCTCGTCTTCATTCATGATTCTAGATTCTCTGAAATCTGTGAATTGTTGATAACTTGATGATGATCGATATCTTCGTCGCATATACCGATTGATGAACACTGATTCTTGGGTGGCCTATAAGGAAAATATTAGAACAAGTACCCATGATACACAAGATATATTACTAATCATTGCTGAACCATAAAAACCAGGAAAATTCTCTTTAAACTTACTCTCATGTCAACACAGAAAGGGCAGAACCATTCTCCTTCCGGTACACTTTCGAGTTTTTCCGGTAAGCAGTAACAGTGGCACCTACAACAATAAATTTTATAGTTGGAAAAACTTCCGTCTTCTGATGTAATGGCATGCAAAATTCACTGCGCTACTAAACTTGAAAGAAGCAATACAATATTGATGAAAAAAGAAGCGCACGCAGCATTGCAACGAATTGAGCTTCCGTCTATATTTTGTCCAACAATTCTATCGCAGAGCAACAACAGATGTTCATTCTCTGATAAGCTGCACACTTGACATCTAGCATATACTACTGTTATGTCCTCTGTTTCTTGAAACAGATTAATATGTTCTTCATCAATCTGAAAACTGCATGATAATGAAGTACACAAAGCATCAAAGATTTTTTCTGCAAATTAATACGATACCACAAATCACAAATTGAAAAAATTATATTTCTAAGATCACACAAATTACCTCTCTTTGATACTGAACAGCAGTTTTTTCTTTCACAGATATATTATATTCTTTGCCATCCTGGCTTATGACTACCAATATTTTGGCCGGTCTCTTGCACAGCGGACATTCCGATCGTTTTTAAAAAACAAATTCATTTCTTGTAGAAATACAAACAACATAATTTGTAAAATAATGCAATCTCTAAAGGAGTTTTATGCGTAACTTCAAAATACAATTATAAACACAATATTTCAAGATATATTAGTCAGACTACTCAAGATAATTCATGATATGAAGTCAATAAAGCAAACCTTAACCCATGTACTGATGCACAGGTAGCAGAAGATGTGCTTGCATTCCTTAGGTCGTGCTTTAGGCCAACTTCCAGGCTAAAACGAACAAGTATATAAATAACTTGAATGAAAAACATTTTGATTACTGTATTTTGGCATCAATGAAGACTACTTGTAGAATGGTTTTAAGCATAGCATCACTGAAATAACCTATTCGAGACTGCGGTAAGTAAAATAAGAGAACCTACCCCCAAACATATAGAGCAAAATACCGCGTTTCCTTCCATTTCCGCTGTTTCAGCTGATTAGCGCGACAGCAGTACCAAAATGACAAAATGAAGAAAAACAATGCCTTTATTATTTCCAGAACGAATAGGATGAAACGTAAGGAAGGCCAGGGGAAACCTCCAATCTGATAACACAATAAAACTCATCAGAGAGACCTGACAGGAACCAAAACTATGTTATTCTATTATGACTTAATGAAAACAATGCTCATTGTATGTTGAAAACCAAAAAAAGGCTTCTTGTATTGATGCTATTTATAAATAAAATTGACATATTAAGTGATTTGATAGCTTGCATCGTATGTCTCTGATATGTATTACATCCATATCCAGCTTGTAGTTGCGCCTGTTTTTAATTTAATTGGTTTTTAAGTTTCTAAAATCCAATTTAATCGACTTTTAAGTAAAAATAATATAATGGCAAAAATCGTTTGGACACCCATATTTCATCCAACTGAAGTCAGGAAATCCATTCTTTCATACTTTAAATTTTTCTATAACTTTTTTTTTCTACTTCACACACTTCTGATCTTTTGTCTTTACGAAAGAATTTCAAAAGAGAAGAGAAGTTACTACAAAAACAACTGTTAGACACAACATACAAAGTACACCAGTTATTCTATGGTATTCGCTTCATTATTAAGAAAGTGACTTGTCACACAACAGCGTCCTCCCTGCTTCCAAACTTCTGCCCATCTCCGCCATTCTAACCTGAAATTTCGACCTGAAACTCACTACACTCCCCGACAATCTATCCCACTTACCTGCAAAACACACTCATCACCACCTTGAAGACATCCAAGTCTGGAGCGATTGTAATAAAACTGAAACGATAACAATGGGTCTTATCAGCGACAAGCATTCACTGCAAGACTCAATTGCTCGTAACGACATAGTTTGAAGTATTGGTGTATTATGAATTGTGGCAAAAATTACCGGTTTTAGACGATATTTTAGAGATATCTAGTTTAAAATAAACTTTTCCCAAGTTCTTTGTTAGATAATTAAAGGTTCATCGAGATAAAATGATTTTGTGGCTGGCAACTTCGTATTGGATAAATCAAAAGATTAATAATTCTGGTTTTCTTATAGGATTATTTATTTATTTATTTTTTAAACAAAGAGGTCAAGCGTTTAATTGATCAATTTCTTTCTTTAAACAGAATATGTTGAATTATTATGGTACCAAAACCAAAAATCATGTAACCGGGAAAATCACGACATAGACAAAAGCTAGAAATACATCTAGAAACAATAAATATACTTTTCTATATGCGTGAGTTTTTTTCTCTTTACAGAACAAATAAGAATTTGATAAGCAATAACTCTTGATAACATTTGCACATTTATTTTGATCACTAATTTAAATGTGCCATCAATACTACGGTCTTTGAACTAGTTTCTGATTAGTTGCTATATTTTTCTACTAAGTGGATCTTCTTCTTTTGACCAAATAATTTCTGACCACAAATTAATGCTTTGAGTTTCTATTTGTATGAATAAAATTTTGATGTTGAAGACGATACTCATCTTCGCTAAAACTTAAAGATAATTATAATAAATCGTATCAGTCAGACCTCATCATGAGGGAACTATCATCCTGTACAGTACTGTATTTTTCATTTGACTCATGACTTTATTCATAACTATTTCTTTTATTCTCAAAATATCAGCAAAAAAAGGAAAATATCTTCATCAAACACTCAAATACAATATGATGCTCCCTGCATATTATCTTTATCTTGTATTTATAAATAACTTCACTTCTGATAATGGCAAATTTTATCCCTCATGTATCTTAAATTTTATGTCAGCTGATTTCAACAAATTAAGTCAAATATTAAATACAGCATCAATTTTAGATTAATACTTTGGCAGAGTCAATGAAAGCAAATAAATCACTAATAGAATACAAGAAATTTAGAGAGCATATAAATGTTTTAACAAACATGAGTACAAATGAAGCTGAGTAAAACGGTAAGGCTGAATAGATGCATTCTGTGAATATTCTGAAGAAAAATTTACAGGTTGAGATCCTGTACATGTGAAGTGCATTCATCTCAAATGCATTAATTTTTATATGCAATGCATTTAAATTATGAAAGAATTATAATATAACATGAATATATACATCAAGACATTTGGTCGACATAGCAAATAAAAAATATGCAGTAGTACTGCTCCTTGACTGGGCATTCCTAAATCCACGAATTCGCAAGCTGAAAGTTTTCCTTTTGGACTAATTTTCACTTTAATCTAATTATGTTGCGTTAAGTAATAGGAAAAAGACAATTTTTGTACAAATTTGGCTACCTGCTTTCTTGTGGCACACTTAAATCTTAGCCAGCTAACAGCGAGAACCTACAAATTTCGTGGATAATGGAAGATCATTACATGTACTGGAAAAAATCAAGTCAATTAAACATACGGAAACTTTAATAAAATATACTGGTAGAATATAAAAGCACAAGAAATTTAGCTCTTATTGTACTCGTACATTAGTTGATCTCATCGTTGGATTTTGACAAATTTCATTTATCAATCCATTGCTTGTTGAGATACAGCTATTGATTTCATCGTTTCGTTGAAATTACGCGATTGCTTCGTCGATCTTCTTGTATCCAATTAATTGTTGGTTAATGTTGCATACTACCGTGGACTTGGTAACTGGTCGTCCACTGCACCCATAATAGTCGTTAATGAACGGTAACCACTTCTGCTATTTCCTGATTCTTTTTATGACATTTTCCTCTTCTTCTGATCCAGCCGCCCCACATCACTGTTGTCACAGTTGTTTCTTTTTGTTCAATTTTGCTTAACAACTCTACTTTGTCCAGACAACTTTTTCCCTTTGATCAAATCGCTTAATGGTTGCAGCCTCTTTGTCCAGCTATTCTCTAAGCGTAAACAAATACAAATGATGTAAATTTTGAAGCAACGGATTTTTCTTTTTTTTTTTCCCTATCTATATTATCTACACAGAAAATTTGGTTTTGGTTACGTCTAGCATTATCTCCCGCAGTTTTGTTGTTGGATAAGAAACTTTAATTAGAATTCATGTTTGCCTTTCGCTAAATCCTTGCCCGTCCTATTGATTAAAATCTTCCCAATTTATCAATTAATCCAATGCTTGTACTACATATATATATTGGAATTTGTTTGCGGTTCTTGCGTTGGAACAGCAATAAATCCATTTCGAGTAGCTTGCGCCCTAAGATCAAGTTCATTCTCCTCTGCATCACGCCATTCGCTGTACCTATCCATCAGAATTTGGTCCTCTTTCAACATTTTGTCAAGCCGTGCGCTCAGCTGTAATTTATTAGAAAAGACCGAAATAATTTTAGCATAATAAGTTCAAATAATCAAACTGTTAAAATACATGACTAATCATGCATTTTGAGTCATTTTACATGACTCATCATTCAAGATGAATATAAATGAGTGTTACAATATATAATGTAATTCTCATCTTTGCTTGCGATTCCAAGCTTGATCTTCAATAATAAATACTGGGAAATAATTCACATGTAAATGTTTCTTGTCTTCTAACCTAGTTTATGTACAGTAATGAGAATATGATAAAGAAACGCCCACTACAAAAAGAACTGTTGTAAAAGAACTGGAAAAAGAAGTTTTGAAGCAGAACTGATTTCGGTAACCCAACGAGAAATACTCCTTCAATTCTATTCTATCATCCATCCCTCATCAACCAATCTCCCAACAAATATCCCAGTTATTAACACTAAAAAGATCATTATATATTCGGATTTTCGAGTGATATTCTTATCAACTTACCTACTCGACTTCAATAAAACCCTCCATCAAAGGTTTTATTCCTTGAATAATTATTGTCTGTAACAGCTAATCAAAAAAGGAAAGTATTTTCACGACACAATTTGTTTTTAGTTATATTTAAATAATCTTTCTGTTCTAAAATCATTATTGGACTGACGATAATATGAAAACAGTGAGTTCAAGCAACTGAGGATCTGAAATTCAAAATATCACAGATTTTTTTTATTTAATTATATTAGCAATAAGGACATGTAATAAACAGAAGAGTCATCAAGTGTAATCAATTCGAAACAGATGTTGAAATGCTTAAAAAATTACCGGTGGAGAAGCACGTGAAAGATGAGTTTTCATTAAAACTCTGCATTCAGAAAACATAGGTCGGTTACTAGGATCCGAAAGCCAACACTGTCTCATTAAGTTGTATCTGCAAGTAAAGTTTTTCGTATTTCACTACGAGCATTTTCGGTGGTTATTAATATCTAGTTCTCAGATAAAAGTCCCATTTAAGTATTTGCACTCACACTGAAAAGTTCGACAAAAGAGAATTTACGAGCGAAAAAATAAGAAACCACAACGGTAAATAAGTGTAACCCTCTTTATCAGAATTGCAATTGCAACAACCCTAGAAACCAACATGTCATCTGGAGCAAATTTGGGTTGTTCCATGCGATTTCCTTCTTGCAAATAGTTCACAAGATCGTCATTGTCTACTTGTGGATATGGAACTTTACCAAGAGAAAATATTTCCCATAGCAGTATACCATAGGACCAAACATCGGACTAAAAAATGTTGTGAGCCAATATAAATAAGAAAGTTGATTGGTATGATCTAACATCATTAACAAAACATAAAGAAAGCATGAGAAAAACATTACTTGTTCGGTGAAATTGTGGTATAAAATTGATTCTAATGCCATCCATTTGAGAGGTAACGGTACATTTTGACTGCTTCGTATATGATAAACCGTCGAATCCTTACGTGCTAAACCAAAATCTGCTATGCGTATGGCTCGATTCTTTGTTACCAGAATATTTCGAGCAGCAATATCTCGATGAATACACTAGAATATTTTCAAATTTGTCATGTATCATAAATAGATAAGCTTTTGAATAAAATAGTCAAAGATACCATTTTACTAGATAGATACTCCATTCCATTGGCAACTTGGTATCCGAATGAGATTAAATCACCCGTGGTAATCATTTTATCAGCCATCCGTACCTCATCTACTTCAATAGCCCACTGAGGCTTCAGCTCTGCCTATAATATAGTCCGGTAAATAAATTTATAATAAGATGTTCCGAATAACGAAGAAAATGTAAATTACGGATGTTACCTGTTACAAACAAAGATATATAAATGTTCTCATATTCTACTGCTAGTTTTATCTAAATTGGTAAATAACTGATTATTCCCTAAACATTTTCACAGAAAGGCATTTTTAATAAGAGCAGAGAAACCAAGTATATTTGGGATTCATGTTGCGCGTTCCGCGTTGGTGTCAAGTATCCATCGCTGCTCAACGGCTCTCTATTTACTTCAACTTCATTCAGAAAACCTGCACTATTTTTTGACAAATAATCTTTCAAATTGTCATTTTCGCAATATTCCATGATCACGTAGAGCTGCCCACTGTAATACACAACTGTTTAGCTTATTATCCAGTCAATCCTTTGTTGAAATACAGAAACAAGAATAATATTATAAAATGGACTGACCGCTTGAAAATATTTAATATTACCTGGACATTTGTTTCGTCACTGCGCCGATCAAGCATAGAACATTTGGATGAATACCAATAGCAATCATTATTTTTAACTCATCAGCAAGTGCCTTTTGATGATGTAAGTTACGTCCATCCCGTGGAGCTTTTATGGCCACTTTCAACACATCTGATACAGCTAATGAGTCGCTCACTCGAGGTTTTTTCAGTTCACCCAAATAAACTTGTCCAAAATGTCCTCCTCCAAGTAACTACAATATGTAATGTATTATTTATGATAATTATTACTGGAGACAGAACTGGAATTAAATAATTTTCATGAACCAAAAACACGGCCATATTTAGCCAAATTCCCTTAAACATAAGATTTTTGGTTATAAAGAACAGCGAAGACAGAGAAAAACTGATTCATAAAACGTGTTACGAGAGCCTTTTATTGTCGTCAAAAGGCATAAAATGATAATAAAAATTCTATCTCATGATAATATCGACAAATTTGTAGTGGAAACCCAAGCAATTTTGATCAAATATTTCTATTGATTATTTTTTAGATCCTTAGATCTTTCTAAAAATTTTTCTATCGAATTTCCAACACTGTACATAGCTACCAAATAAAACTAGAGAAGATATAAAAACCTGTTTAAAAGAAAGCTTATCCTTGCTAATTTCATATCTGCGGTCATAGGGTAACTGTTCAACGCGCTCATGCAGCGGCTGCTTGAGATCAATTGATCCAGTAAGATATTCTCCATTCGACTCGCTCATCAATTGATTGTAGAGTGCACGCAGTTGTTCCTTTTGTCGCTTACTTTTGCGATATTGTTTCAACAGGAAAACAAGTGCCAGAAGGAGCAAGAACAGCACACTAACTGTTACAAAACCAAGAGTCCACCAATATTTTGATGATCGAATATATGCGGGCTCATCGGTTAACTATAATAGTTATCAATATATACTTATCATTGAGCGTTTTTCGCAACTAGTTGATTGGATTTCAATGCACAGTTCAAAAATATTTCCATCAAACTTGCCTCAAGCCGAATAGAAACTTGTTGTGAACCAGCGCGATTTTTTGCAACGCATGTATAAATCGCTTTATCTTCGACAATAACTCGAGGAAAATCAATTTTCTTTGTCAAACTACCGTAGCCATTATATTCGATGCCATTTTTAAGCCATCTGTAAAGTGGTTCTGGTTCTCCTTCAATAGGACATGCAAGTTCTGTCCTTTCTCCATATTTTGCCAGATGCTCATATTCTTCATTTGCTTCAATGATATATGGAGCAACTACTCTGTTTACCTAGAAATCAAACTCTAATTTTCTTCTCTCAGAATTTAATGACAAAACTTAAATAAAATTAAAGTTAAATAACCACATATAAATTTTGGAAGCATGAATGGAAAGATCAAACCATTTCATTTTTTCAGATTTAAAAGATGCTTTTGATATTAATATTTCCTATGACACAAAGGTTAAGGTTAAAAATTTTCGGTAGTCTTTCGAAAATAATTAAACTTAAAGCATAATGAACTATTTAAAATATAGTACCGTCAAGCTCATTTATCATTAGAAAAATCAATGATCAAACCTATGAAAATGAATCAAAAGATATCATGGATTGCGATTATGTTAAAAGGAAATGAAGTGAAGAAAAAAAGAACGAGCATGAAAATTTAGATCATCTAACGATTCTGTCATGGCTTACTTTGATGTGCAATGTATAAGTGCGAGAAATATGGTCGTTTTTCGATTTGGCGATACAATGATAATCTCCGGATTGGTCCAAACTAATATTATCCAATGTCGTTTTGAATTTTTGAGAATATAAGGTGATAAACCGTACCGGACGTGATAACTGAACATTATCATGCACCCAACTAACATCACTGAAATATGATATGTTCCCGAAAATACTAATAAGTTTTGTAATTTTCTTAGCGATATTTTTTGAGAGTTCTAAAAATTTTGTTCATTTTTTTCGCAACTGTGGTTTTTTTAACATGATATTTATTGACTCTATTGCGGTCACTTCAAGAGCTGAGACTGAAGAAGATATTGATATATTTGAACTCCAATAAGCAGCAGATAAGGTTGCAAAAGAAGTCTATGAATTTTGATATTGATAAGGGACAGTTTAAGTATGGCACTTTTATGCTGAGTAGAAGCAAACTAATATATCAAAACTTCGGATAATATTACTCTCTTGCTTTTCATCTAAGAAGTCAAAATACCAACAATTCATCATCCAGTGGCAGTATGCAAATCAGCTCGAGGTGATCTTTTTCATAGATACTACTGCCTTCATTAAGTAGATCAACTGGCTTTTTGGCAATGAAATATGCATTAATTGTCTCCACTTCTGAGATGACCAAGTCTTTTTCATCTATCTGAATCAGATCAATTTAAGAAATAAAGCAGAGCAAAAAATACTTGGTATGAAAGACACATAGAGCTTAACAACAAAACATCAAAAACCGATTCAGCCAGTAAAATTTTTACAAAATCTTGAAGTAACATTGTTTTAACTAAAGCAAATAATATCCATGTTTATGACTTTTGAATTTTTCCCTTTGATAAAGTAGACAAAAATTTTAGAAAATACACCATCACGCTCTGATACTTCGAAACCATTGTATGATTTTTTCGTAATACAAGTGAAATTTCATGAGAAAGACAAGGAACAATCAAAGATGTAGAGAAAAAAGAAAGAAATTGAAGAATTGAGCTTAGAAATTGAATAGTATAAAAATGAATCAAAATTGCAACAGATTTTCAAATATTGAAGAAAAAAAGAAGAAAAATCAATGAATGGCTAACATTTGAATACTGGACTGTATGAGCTGCTCTATAATCCCACTTTTTCTTTGCTTTTTTTTTTTTTTTTTTTTTTCCTACTCGAACCTCATACCATCTTTATTTACTTCCAAGAAAATCATTTCTATTAGGATTGCTAATTAATGAAATTACCTTCTTAGTTTCATCATCCTCACAACGTATTCGCATATGTTCCTTTGCATATGTTATCCATTTTACAGCGGATTCATAAGTGAAACCAGACAATTCTTCATAGTCATCAGGTTGCTTCCATTCTCTATCCCTTCTGAATTTGCGAGTAAGAAAGTTATTTATGTATTCAAAAATTTGAATGAAAGGCTATGAAAAGAAAATCAGTATATGGATATTTGAAAACTCACGTTTCATATAATAGACGTAACTTGCGAGGTATCGTATCTTTCACTATGCATGTAACAATTATTTTTGAATCGATCAGCACATGAGATGACAACGGTTGACCGAACTGATCGTGAATAATAATGCGTGGTTGGATACTGATGGGACGAATAGATAATGTCCAGTTTTTCCGATAAACATAGTCCTCCGACACTCTTATCACCAACTGATAACTGTAACACGTTTTCTAGTCCAAATATTATCAGGATAAGCAACGCTCACTATCACTATACTTCGTTCGAGCTTATTACTGATTCCCACCCATCAAATAGTTATTTTTAAACAGTTATCTGATGGATAGAAGTGAAATATCAAATAACTATTTTTCCAATAGCAGTGAAGTGATTACGAAAGCTTAGCTGAATCCTATATTGAAAATCAACAATGAATTGCTGATGTAAATGAAATGAAACAAATTACTGAAGGTAAATATTAAATTGGATTGTTTCATCAACAACATTCTTAAGGCATTTGCCACGTACCAGTATCATTTATTCCAACCACAGCGAAATTTTGGGCAGGTTGTTTGCTTGTAATGATGAAAATTGTATTTGCTTGAAGTTGGAACTACTTCAAGCAAATACAGTTTCGAAATCTAAAAAATCATAACGCGGTCCAAATATCTGAGTTTTATTTTTAAATTTCAGTATGAAATTATCAAAAAGACAAACGTCGCAGAATCATCAACAGCAGCGTTAATGATTGATAGTTCGTCTTCATGAATATCTGCATTCAGCTTACTTCTCACGTCTTTATCGATTTTCTCCACTAATTCTCCTCTCGATGATATCGTTTTCGAATACTAAAACTATCAACTTCAGAATATAGAAAAACAAATTTTGGATTAGAAATTCTTACAATTTTCCCAAACCAGAAAGTCGAAAAAAAATTGAAATTACGGCATCATCTAACTAATATTTCAAGTGAGTCAAGAAAAGACATTGCCGCATGCCGACTGAAACCAGGCAATTCGAACCTCGGGTGAATTGAACGGTATGCTTTCTCGACAGGATAAAAAATCCAAGTATGGTAATATTTCATGTGAAGTCACGCCATTACTAAAAAAATACTGAATGACGGATAGTCCTAGTGACTAAACTAATTTGGATTTAAGATTTAAGAGACTTGGTTTATTTGATCTTTTTGAAAAAAACTGTTCGACATTGATGCTGGAAATCAAAACATAAATGATTGGAAGTGAAACAGAAAAAAGATCATCGTAGGAACAGGAAAAAAGAGTCCAGAATTGAATCGAAATTAAAAATAATATTTTAAATTAAAAGTGAAGTAGCTGACGAAAGATATTTTGCTTAACAACAAACCTTTCTCCATTCAGACCTATATTCATCGCTTGGAAACGCTCTTGCCATATGGAACAATGTCACAGTGTCACCCTCTTCGAAATTAACATTTTCCGAAAAATCTATCACTTTCAGCTGTCCTCTTGTGGGTGACACTTGCAACCGATGCACACTACGTCGAACATCATGCATATCATCTTTATTTGTCACTATACATTCATAGTCACCAGAATCAGCCTCATGCAAATCTCCAATAAATAACAGTTTCCTGATACCATCTCTAATTTTCACATAGCGATTTGAAACAACATGACCCTAAAAATATTTCATTTCTTTAAGAGACCAAAACTCACAATTTTAGTTGACTGTTATAACAGTGAAATATTTATGAAAAATGAACTGGTGCTGAAGAAATGAACTTATAAGAAAAATAGAAATTGAAACTGGAATTTAAATAGAAATTGAAATCTTAAATTCTTCCCTTTTCTTTTCATTATAACGTCATAAAGCCTCAATTTAAAGAAAGAATGCAGTAATGTAATATAACAGACTTTTAGTGACAAAGTAATGCTTGTCCTTCACTTTCACTGACAAACCAACAATAGTCTAGTCTTGCTAATTGCCACAAACAAATTCAATGCTTAAGATTCCACTACACAAAAATGGCTGATAAAAATGACCTTTCATACATCTATGTAAAAAGATGGCAAGTGAGCATTACAAAAATCTCAAATTCTTAAAACTCCTATAACTAGGAATTTTTGATCACTAGAACATATATGAGTAGTGCAGAGTAGTGTCGTCAAATCAGACAGGAAATATCATAATGATATTAATGAGTGTAAAAGGAATTTTGAAATCTAAAGAAAGATTCGTAATTTCAAAAATTTTGATCTTCATTATAAACTTCAGCAGATATCAATGATTTGAAAGGACAACATACCGTTCCGTCTTCGCATTGAGGACATTTCCAGGTGAGTACATATCTAAATCCATCTCTTGTATGAAAGGTACAGTTCATTTCCAATTCCTGTCTAAGATAAGGCCACACACTTGACATTTCAATCACTGGCGAATCTTCGATCTCTTGATCATTTTTTATCGGCACTATTACCATTTCCGAAACATGGCCCAAATATTCGCAACGAACCGGTATCTCCGTACGATCATTGAGAAGCCTTCGATCCACGACGAATCCAATCCTTAAAAAATTGTCGGGATGCAATACAACATGTCCAGCATAATATGCCGCAAACATGATCTTGATAATTCGTTATAATGAGGAAAAACAAAAATGTTAAAAAATTAATTCTCTAAATGACGAAATTTTGGTAGCTCAGCACGTTTTAGAATGGATGAACCTTGGATCAAATTGAATTCCTGTGGTCTGCTTTACATGATTAATGAACAGCTCCACACCGCTTTCAATGAATTTATCTGTTCTGCACGGTAAGACCACATTGAGTCCTCGGAGTGCTTTGGAAATAATCAGCGGACCAGAATTCAAGAAGGATCCTGTTTTAACTGACTTTTCACCTGAACTGTGTCATAGTGATAAATTTTCATTGTGATTTTAAATATTATTCATGTATGATGCATATATGTTGTTTAGTCACTAGCTGTCTGATTAAAACTTGATATTTATTTTTGTATTTATATTTATTTTTTTATTTGGTATAAAATGGCCAACATAAACCATTTTTTTAAAAAACCGACAAATTCCGTGAAAATTACCAATTGAAAAAACTGACTTTTATCATTGGATACATACACATATATGGAAGAACTGAAGCCGGAATGCTCTGCGACACACACATATTCACCTGTATCTGATCTTTTCAGTGGCTCTATTCGTAAACTCCGAAATCCGATATCAAAACCGCTCTCTGTGACTCTGCTTGTTCGCTATAAATGAAACTGTTTGGAATAATGAAATCAATTTTTTAATGTAAAATGCTACGTATGAAAATTTGTATCATTCGATATTGAACGCTTCATAATTCTTCACCAAACTGATATTAGAAAAACAAGATTTTAGAGCCTAAATGCACATTTCTCTATGATAAAATTGGAAATGATAAAAGATGATACTATCTGATTAAGCGTAAATTTCTAATACTGATCTTACTAATAAATCTAATTATCAAAGTTATTGTAAGTTTCGTATAAATTGAACAATACGAAATAAATGTATTATTCCAATTATTACGTAATCCTATTCCAATCAACATTTATACATTCGTCGTAAGAGCACATATACCACTTTCAGATGAAGTGAGAAAAAGTGCGCGTTATCCGCTTGTTTCAGACAACTAGCAACATATCCCACTCATCAAAGCTTATTTCCATTTTTCAATTCTGATAATGATAATCTTGTGATTTTCTTACTAATGTAACATATTTTCTTGCTTATATTCTAGACCACAACTTTTGCTAGTAGTTTTATTATGTTGCTAGTAGTTTATTACTTTCAACTTTACGCTATTATAACATCACCCAATACATTTAAAAGTTTTTTTTTTTTCCCTGCACTATTGATAAATAATTATAATTAGAAAATTTACGACATGTAATTATAGGCTCAATCACTGAAGGGATTGCGTTACGAAATCTACAGTAAATTATGACAAGCGATCTTACGCGACAAGCGATCTTATGACAAGCGACTCCTGTACAACAGCGATTTTTGTCAATTCAACATTTGTGGAGAACAGATTGAACATTGTTTTTCTGTGTAGATAAAAAAATAAACCTCGTTAGGATCGAAGTCAATAGAGAGAGTGTTATTAGGTAATATCCATTTAACGGCTTCCATTGTTGAACAGTTCAATTCTAGTGCTTCGCCAGTCTTCCTCTCGATATATTGCTGACCCTTGTATTCTCGGAAATCGATATTTCCGATGATAACAGGTGCATAAGGTGATGCATCAGAAGTAATGAAGCATAAAATAATAAACAAATGTGCTACAAAAGGATGGAATAAATGCATCAGCCGCCGTCGACAAGAAGTACGGCAGTAAAATGATGGTAGTGGTGAGTAAGCAGGTGAAATGTAACGGTGCTCCTTTGTGGAGGAAATGGTGGGTGATGTAGCACGTAATGACCTCGGGCACACATGCCTGTCTGTTCCAAAACGAAAAACTTTTGCACTGCTGCACTGCACTTCCTTCATTCTCACTGCAAAACTTCGCTTTATTGTCTTCAACTTATAGCTCAGATAAGTTCAACCTGTAGCCAATGTCCGCTTATGTATATCACCGTAGAAAGCAGCCAGCAGTCGCGGAATGTGATGAATGAGAGAAAATGCCGATGAGTCATCATGACTGTTCTTCTGAGAACTATGAGTCAGACTGTTGACATTTGCGAGCAACTGCAGAAATCATTTCGGTTACAAAGACATCAACAATTCCGGCATGTATCAGTGTCACTGTGAGCGCTCTGGTGCTTCTGCGTCAAACATGTAAATATGTCGGCCCTTAGCGACAACAGCAATAGATAAAATTTAATACCACTTATCAGTGAGTTATCAAACTTTGTCAACACCACTCTCTTCCCATCCAACTATTGTTATGTCCTGCCACTTGCCACTTGTCACTGCCACACCAAGCGATTAATCTGCAAATCGTCTCAAAACTATTGATATTTTTAATATATTTAGCGCTACAGGTATACAAACCGAGGACAGACAAGTATACATATACACAGGCATACACTTGCATGCCCTGCAATATAATTGAGGCATATTCGAAAATGACATTACATGGGTGTTATTCTCATAATCTCTTTAACTTCAATTTCTTACCTGTATTATATTACTTTGATAAGTTACTTTTGGTGGAGAAAATCGGTGTACATCTACTGATAATTTACTTTGAAGTTGGAAGACTTCGAAGAGCTTGTGGACGATATGTTTGACATTATCACAGTCTCATACAAAGATACCATGTTAAAACATCATTCATTTTAGATCAATTATCTCGAGAAAAATTTATCATCAGACAAGCGATTGCTAAGAAATGTACGATCCCGTGAAATCTCTCACAATTAACTGTCTCCTCCTGAAAAGTTCAAATGATTATCAGCTAGCTAATGTTTTCCCATTTTTTACTAGGGAATTTAAGTGCTGCACAAACTTCATTCACTTTTACTCTCGCAGAAGTTCCGAAATTAGGGAGAGATTCAAGTAGATCACAAAGCCAATCACTATTATATCTTTGATTGTAGCTAATCCACTTATCGCCATTTTATAAAAGTATTATCCTTGAATGCCATGGACTATGGCACGGTATTTTAGCACAGGCATATCAGAAGGAAGCATTTCTGGAAGCGACGCTATCTGGAAATCAAATTCTACAATTCTGTCCCTCCAGGTAATGATGGAGTAAAATCCAATCGCAGTGATAGTGCTACACGATCGCTGATCATTCCTCTATTTCATATTTCAAACATATCCCCAGCCAGAATCTGCGATTATTCGCATTTCACGCTCGTGATGCTTTGCAAATGCATAACGAAATCTATGAAGTTAATTTACATCGGGTCACTCTAATACACGAAACAAATATATATGACCCGTATTTTGAGTACAATGAATTGTTCGAATTCAGTCTGGTCATTTCGTTTGTAAGTTAAATGCGTAAAATAAGCAATGCTGAGGTTGTAATTTCAACTTATACAGAAATTTTATCTAATCTTGACTCTTTGCAGCTTTGTTAATGCATAAATCTAGTCTCATAGCCTGTAAAATGCTTGCAAAAAAAGAAGGAAAAATAGGGTCACTAAAAATAATGCTCTGCCTAAGCCTGAGCATATATTTGCAATGATAACCAATTGGGGTCACTAAGAGAAAGACATCTGTAACATTTGTCCGTTTGTCGGTCTGTCCATGCTCATTAAGAATCGTTATGTGTGTGTATATATAATGTATATGTGTGTTCGTGTGTGTGTATATAATGTATATGTGTGTTCGTGTGTGTGCATGCATGCATGTGTTGTGTGTGTGATCAGAAAGGTCATCTGCTTCATTCTTTTCAGTCACATTCGGATGAATTTTTTGGAATTAGAGTTACGACTGTTCCAATGTCAATGTTTCATGCTTGAATATGACATGTTAAGTTATGGGTCTGTTTATCCAGAGCTTTCTGTAAATTAACTGTTTGTAGATAACTAATAGACGAACTTTTATTTGGTATAGATCGATAATAATTAAGTCATTTGAAAAGGAGAGAAATGCGATTAATGGCATGACTAAAAATTTTTATTTTTGAACTCAAAAGCATCCACCAGTATCACTAATTTCAAGTGTAAAAAACACCTGGATCATCAGGATTGTTAATTTTCCAACGATGTGGTAATGCGATTACACGATTATAGAGCAGTGCTTGCGAAAGGAGATTGTCGTTGTCCTGCTCGTCAAACCATTCTATCCGCAATATATCTGAGAAAATCTGCTGTATCGTATCGTCTACTAGCTCTTCCATTTCTACCTTACCATAGCGATCCGCCATTGAAATCTAGGGAATGCCTCTTTACATTTGCTGAATAATCAACTAATGGGAATTATTTCGTCTATTCTGGATATCATGGAAATCCATTTTCCCTTGATCTAATCTTCCTCAGCTGATCATCACTACTTCGAACAAAGCCACCAACGGCGCCAAATTCTTATGAATAATTTCAGTAGTCATATTGAAGAAAGTTTAATAAATCTGTGTACAGTCACCAGATTTCTCATGCCAATTCACATGCATTTCGATGCAGTTATGTATTTTCCAAAAACGAGTATTTAATAATTTGAATAAAAAACAAATAATGCAACAGGTTTATAGTGATGAAATCGACCAATTAATAAGTGAGAAACTCGGATTGATTGGCAGTTCCGCATATTGAGCTTCTATACTGGTTCAAAGGCTCTTTTGCAGAGAAAACAAACAAGCATCCAGCATGATCATCCCATTTCTTTCGTTTATGTCAAGTAATCCAAGCTCAATGACCAACAGATTTGGCCAGTTAAGCTGATTAAGGGGTATATTTTGTCGGAAAAACCGAAAATATTTTTTGGAATATGAATATGACGAAATAATCCAAAATCTTTGTATTGTAGAAATACCTTTGTATAAGCAAACTTTTGACCTCTACTATATTTAAAATATTGTAAAATTGTGTTGTGTTATGATGACGTGGAGCGAACAACTGCTATAGTTGACAAGTAGAAAATATGATTCTTTTGCATTGAAGTTAATATGTTATAAATTAACCCTTAACTCTCTTTGTGCTATAAGTTAACATGTTGTAAATTGTAGTAGGTTTCACATGTCATAAACAACTTCACTGTAAGGAGTTCTTATAAGAGATTCATTCTTTCAATCCCTTGCTCTGATCGGTCAAGCATTCAATTGCTGTGATCAGTCAGGGCATTCAGTCCCTTGCTGTGATCGATATTCGACGAGCAACGCTTTCCAAACTTCATCAATTCCTAATATCAATAACCCAAAGATAACTTCCCTACTATCAAATACAAGTCCAAATTATCAGTTGTATTATCGATATTTATCAATTCATTTTGTGCCCGTAATTGCGGCAAATAAAATTCGTCATGTCAAGAATTTCATCATACAACACAATCATCTATACCAAGTTCTAACCCCCAACAAAAAATCTTTGAAATTATTTTCACGACACATTTGGCATGTACATTGCTTCTTCAGCACCATCGTTCATAATATATCATTTTCTGCAAATATACTTTACGAAATGAATCGAAGGCTAATAACGCCAAAAGGCAATCATTTCTTTTTTATTCAATTCAATTCAAATTAGATGCATTCAAGGATCCAGAAAACTTTATACTAGAAGTACCATTTGTATTAAGTTGGTTTAATTGGGAATATTCATAGCAAAACACCATCGCATAATTTCGTCAGTTTACTAGAATATGTATTCTTCCGTACTCATGGTTGATAGCGATATCGTGTACAAAAATGCTGCTACCTTGAACACCATTTTGACATCAAGGAGAATAAGCCATTTTCTTTTTTTTTTTCTTTTTTTTTGCAAATCTTGCAAGTGAAAAATAGAATAAGAATTGGGATGCTAACTAAAAAATAAACCATTCAGAATCCAATCTGTTATTACCAACACTTCGAATAATAGATCAGATCACGAAATCAACCCACTCAAGTTTTGATTGGTTTATTTGTCTGATTTTATTTACTAATTAAGTTCATATTAATTCAATGTGACTTCATTTGGCACAAATTAATTATAAGCAGATCTGTAGAAAATCACCAACTTGTGAACTCCATTTTCCTCTTAATCTCCTCACATCTCTCTTCCGTCTCTTAGCTTCAGTTCCATTTCAGAAGTATCTTAGCGACATCTTTATGTATTATGTGATTGGATGGATAGTAAGTACAGGATTTTTTATAAGGATGAAAAATATCCGCTAAACTGACCGCAAAAATAGTTGTTGACAGTGAGGATAGATAGAGAAATGTAATGAAATGCTTGATTTAGCTTGCACAGATAACAACACTTCTAACACTTTGGTTTCATTTATCGTATTAAGATCAAACTTCTTTTTTTTTTTCTGTTCAATGGCTCTTGATGAAGTAATAAATGAAAATTCACGTGAACGATAATTCTAATGCAGGCAAGCAAGGATTAAAATATATAATTTTAACAATTAGATAAGTTACAGCAAATAGTTTTCAGATTATTTTTATTTGTTTTATCATTTGAATTGAACCATAACTGATAAAATATTTAGGATTGGAATCAATTAAGCAGCAAAAGATTCTCATAAGTGATTTCTATACTCATCACAGTCAGGTTGAAATTCGTAAGATTTTTAAAATCTTACGAATATACCGTAAGTTTAAAATAATTTATACTTTACTACCTAGAATTGTTTAGAAATACTTATCCTATTTATTAAGATAAAAAAGATGGTATGAATGTCCCCCACACTTCTCCAATTCTCCAAAAACTCTTAATTAGCCAAAAATTCAACCTGTGGACTTGTGTTTGTTAGATGTTTTCTTTAATATTAGACCGTTCCACATTCTACCGCTGCTTAACAATTTCGCGGGTGATGCCATGGAGAGAAATCATTCTTAATAAATCGCAAATTTTCTGGACTGCGGGTTTTCGGGTTGTGACTATAATAATAAGTATTTAAGATAGAATGTTCACCAGTCACTAGTGGTTAATTTTAATGGAATTGCACCTGTTACTTTTATATATCTTCCTGAAGTCAATGACAATAGAAGCTAGATTAATTCTGCAGTTTATTTACTTATTGTTTCATTTTTAAGTGAGCAACAAATGTCATCATATTTTGTTACTTATCAGTAGCATCTTGTTTATCATTATTTTTGAAACTGCTGTTATACATATGTTTTATCATAACTTTACATGAACAGAATGCACATGTTGCTGTTTCTTTGTGTAAATAATATGGCCAGATGGCATCTTAAGCTGTCATCTTCTCCTTTTAGTCAGGCGCAAATCATATCGCTTCTTGTAATCTAATGTCTGGTACAGAATTTGCAAGTTGATATGATTGATTTATATAGGAGAGCAATCTATATGCAGATTATTGTTTGCTGCTATCTCAAATCTCTCCATACGACACGTCAGCTACAGCTGGAAATCATGACTATAGCAGTTGAAGGCAGTTTAGCATTACTTTTAGCAGAATTCTTTGCTTTTCTTTTGCAGTGTTGGCTTTCTCGTTTGCAACCGTTGTTCCTTACGTATTACATTAGCATTTTCAAATGTTTCTTGACCTGGTGGTTTGTTTATCTCCTATTACTGCTACTTCGATCGCTTATCAAACCTTCAGTAGATGTGATACTTTTTCATTGTCAATTGTTGTATATTATGTTTGTCGAAATGTTTTGCTTAACGTATTGTAGAGAATGTGGCTGCCGCGACTGATGCGTGCAGCAAATGAAGAGCAAGAACATCGTGTTGCTGTTGGGTGTAAGTTCATATTTATCGCTATAATGTATTCGTTTCTGCTTTCTCTACACATTTGTTTTCAAATAGACTGTGTATAAGTTTATTTACAAATTTTTTTTTTCTTAAATATGGAGAAAAACTGCCCATCACCTCACCAGAATGTATATGCTGGATCGACATCTTTTTAATTTACTGCATCCCAATCAATTCTACTTGAGCAGATTATGTTGCATCATTTCAGTATCAAGTCATGCTGCACAAAATTTCTTCGGAACATTGGTGACTTGTGACTGTGGGCATCTAGCATCATGTAGACGAACAGCGCCATTGGTTTGTTCTCGAAATGATACTCAAGCATTAAAACATCGGTTCACTTTTGTTAAATGGTGTTGTGTCGCATTTCTTCTACTCATCTTTACCCTCATCGGTATTATACAGTTTTATATATTCACATATAGTAGGACTTCTTTTAGTAATAATTTATTCTCACTAAATTAATAGGTAGCGGCCTGGAAAAATTCTGCTGTTTGTATCTCATAGTTATTGTAAAAAAACGATGGGTTGATTCAGTTGAATCACTCAAGAGCAAAATAATTTAATATAATTCCCAGTAGTCTCCATAAAAAAATTTCTTAATGGTTTTACCAATCTCCTCCTCAACAGGGTGCAAGTCAATAAAATTTTGCATTTGTTTTCGAATAATGCTGTTAGAAAGTGAAATAAATCATATTGTTAGATAAACTTTATTCATGACATCTGCAAATATACTTTCGAACACATTCTGTAGAACTCAGAAAAAAAAAGTCATTTTAACTAGAGTTTACTGAATAAGGAACATAGTGATCATTTGCTTCGGATTTTATAACAATTGCAGCTTTCTCCGGGTTGTTGACTTCGACAGCTACCGAACTGACATCTAGCAGCTCATACCTCTTCCTGACAATCATTATTACCAGTTTACTGTTGTTTGGTGGTTTGTGTTGTCTGCGTGCGCGTACAATCTGCAGGCATCGTGATGTTCGCCATGGTTCGTTACATTGTCGTCGTGGCCATTATCAGTCACATTCCCTCCGACTTCCTGTTTCGCTTTTTACACATAATGCTTATTCACAGTCACACATTCATTCTTCTCCAAACTCCTTTCGTTTCTCCGAATCACCCTTGTGAGTTAGTGTTGAATTTCTGTAAATTACTTTTTTGAAAGTTGCTTTATCCGTAATCGGTTCGAAAAGTTTTGGTACATGTTGATGCTTCAAACTAGATGATTATAAGAAGCAAAATACTTATGTCAGAAATACTCGCAGCCAAATATAGTAACTGTTTAAATAAAAGACATGTTCAAAGATTGATAAGGCACAATATATATATATATATATATATATATATATATATATATATATAACATATTTCTACTTTTGCGAAAATCACTTCAGATTTTCAGCTCTAATGCTTTTTTGGAATCGTGTACGGCTTCATTGCCAACGTATAACGAAGCAATTAAAGAACCTGTGTTTGCACCACCAGCTTATTCAGCAATCATTACGCATTCTTCAACAACACCTGTTAATTCACTGAATGAGACTAGTACTCATATTTCGAGCTCGTCAGATGGAAACGAAGGAATGGGGGAAAGCACCGGTAGCAATAGCAACAGTTTCAAACAAGAATTGTTGGGACAGTCACAGCCACATGTTGTTGAAACAATTACTTCTGTGGAAGTTCATCATACGAATGAAACGGAGAATGAGGTTGTACAGAATAGAGAAGATAAATCTTCTGATGAATAGTTCCGTGGCATGTTTTCTTTATGTTATTACATACTTCTGAATTATTTGCAGGTGCGTTTCAGATTTGTTTTTCTTTTTGCAAGTTTTTCTTTGTTGTAGTGCATTAATTGAGCCTCATAGCTATCAAAATCAGATTGTTTATTCATGACTTTTTGATCACGATTTTGTCTTCATTGTATCAGCATAATTGTTAAAAACATTCTTACCTTTCCAGGACATTTGTTACGGAATTCGTTGCAGTCATGTTATGAATCTTAATAAACGAGACTGTGAAACGGATTCAAAAATTAAAGAAAGTAATGTTTTCGGTGCTATCCAACTAGTCTAAGAAAATTGCCGACTTATCACTATCATATTTAGGACTATTCATTTGATATGTTCACTTATATTTGTTTCGTGGTGATTAGTCAGAAATTTGAAAACTTTATGAATTTGCAACTTCTTCGAAGAACCATGTAATTTCAGTAGTGTAATTCAGTGAAATTTACTTATTCGTCTTGTTTCGTTTTTGCTAACTTGCGTCAGGTCCTATTCAGTTCCTAGGCATTTATGAATTTCGTCAGTCATTTTTTTTGTGTTTTGTATTCGATATTTGTGGACATTTCGCTTTACATTTTTGTTATTTTTGGTTTGTCGTCCTTCCGTTAATTTCATTTATTTCATCGCATTTTGTTTCCAGTAAAAATTTCTGGTAGATTGCAATGTTTCTTGGAGCGGAATTTAGAAATCGATATGATTGTGTTAAGTTTGCTAATCATTTAATTCCATGCAAGTAAGAGAAATCGAGTTTGTAGTATTGGGATAAAATGTTACATTTTATCTACGGCTAAGAGAGTTTGAAAAACGACCATCGTTTTTCAAATAATAACAAACATGTTGATAATGCTTTGCGTTAAATTTTTCATGAATAAGACTTGATTCTTGAGTTTTCTGTTAGGTAACAGCTCGAGGAAATTTCTTTTTAGAGTTTCATCGTTTATCGTGGTATCCTTTCTGCGCTGCATTTTCGTACTGACCATTCTTATATTCTGAAGAGAGCTTTTTATCAGTGTTGGATTTTTTACATTGATTCAGACTTTTAAAGTCTGTTTTTCGTTGGATTATTTATTACTGTTCTATGTATTTTGAATGTATTATATCCTTGACCTAAGACTGTCCAATGTAATTACATATGAACTGTATGTTTCTAATGCTTAATTGATGTCTCATATTATAATGCGAGTGATTCTGAGAGAAAAAGGGACTGTTTTAAATTCATTGATGTGTATAGTTAGCTCCATAATTTTTATTCTTCTAATTTATGTTTTAAGTGAGTAATGCAAAATTTTTACATTCGTAAACTGATTTGATAGACGGAGATGGTATTTGTGTCAAAATGATCAAATATGGTTTATTTGTTTCAATTTCAAAAACTGACTTACTGTTTTGATGCAGAAAAAATTCCCAGTAGCAGTTCCTTTTTGGAAAATTTTCGCTTTCAAATCAGAATCGAATTAACTTTTATGTCTTTACTTTGTCTACTGTGTTCAAACAAACGAAAGGGATGACTGAAGTGGTAACTTATGTTCTCTATCGGTTTCATGAAATGATTTAACAAAGACAAAATTAGTTGCGAATTTTTCATTATCTTGTCGTTTCAGTGAATTATGACTGGATTTGCAACTTCCAGCTCTTGATAATTCGTAATCTTCATCAAATACTATCTTCGACATCACAACTTTTCCTACGATAGCTGCTGCTGTTCTGCGTTTATATATATATGTACCTTATACTCGTGTTTTTTTTCATCCAAAAAGTCTATAAAACTTTTTCAGCTGATTGAAGCTCACAGTCACTCGTTTAATTCCCATTTTCTTATCAGTAAACGTCATATCTCCTTTCACTATTACCTAGTTTTGCAGAATATTTGTCATTTATTGATTTTGCTATAATTCAGTAAACGAGAATATATGGTTCACTCATTCCTGCAATTAAATCTCGAGTTCTGGCTCTTTGTTTTCGGGATAAAGGTTGTTTCACCGGTTAATCCATGCTGTGCTTTTTATTTTTTTGTTTGATATTTAAATCATGTATTTTTAAGTTGATCTAATATTTGCGAGCGAAAGGAACACTTTAAAATGGAGTCTGTACAAGGCATTTAAATTAAGTAAGGATAATTATGTAGAGAAGTTTGAGACATATTTGTTCTATGTTTTTTCTAGGAAATTTATGGAAGCTTTATTACTTGCATAATTCCCTCTTTATGGGAAGAGGGAATTATGCAAGTAATAAACCTTGCTTAGCTGTTATCTCGTTCTGCTCGATAAGACAGTGTTAAAATAAGTTGTAAATTTCCAGGAATTTCACTAGTTTTTACTTTATGTTAAATTCTCTTCTGTAAATTCACTCTAAATTCGTTTCGAAGTGAGGATTTGTTGTGATACTGTTGTCCATTTTAAATATTTTGTTCAGTTTGGATGAAATTTTGCGTATTTATCCTTTCCAACGATTTCGCTTGCATGCTCTGGCCAATTTTTGTAATTTGCAGATGTAAAAGTTTAGAAAAAGAAAACTCTACGAAGACAGATATTACTTTTTGTGTTATAAAAAATGCTATTTTCATTTCTTTAATTTGTCCATCTCTGTAGTGGATAAATTGATAATGTTGGTGTGACATACTGCTGAAGGATATTCGCGATCACGGAGTAGTACTTCCATTTTTGCAGTATCGTCACTTATCTGACTGATTTTGTTGATAATTTCGTTTCGAAAAAAGAAAAAAGAAATGAGACGAGAAGTGATTTGATAAAATACAACTGAGATTTATTGTGCTTTTTTCTCCTCTCGAGTTTCTTCTCGTTTTTTTATTGATGCTTCTTCTGTCTAAATATTTCGTAAAAACGGACCTAAAGTCGAAGATTACAAATGAAAATAAAGATATAAAAAATTAGTTTGAATAGCGGAACTCATTTTCATGAAAATGACCTGGTGCCATTTTCAAATATTTTTGTTCTAGATAATAAATTGGGATGATTTTAAAAGTTTTGATAAATTTTTGATGTCTGTTTTAGAGGTCATACATATTAGTGTTTTCATGGTATGATAGGTTTTTATAAAATTTTTCAATGTAGCCTCTTTTCATGTTGAATAACATTTGCAGTTCCCATAAAATAACAAAGTAATTCACTAGGAATAACTGAACACATGATTCGCATTCGAAATAGATGCTATGTAATAGCAGTACGATGTTTTCACTATTAACAAGATATTAATAAATGATGTGTTCTGCTCTTAGTTAGTGCTATTGTTCATCAGCAGACAATATTGACAATCAGCAAACTGAACTAAGATTTTCGATTATTAAAAAAAAAATCATTGAAAAAAAGTCATGATTTCAATGATTCTGATTGTTGCATTCAGATAGTCGACCTGAATGTGCATTTCATAGGATATACTATTATAGATTTCAAATATTTCGGAAAAGAAAAGTCGTATCTCCTTTCTGACAAGACTTGCGGCTTAAGTTGAGAATATTGCGTATTTTATGCTGTGAAGATCTGATGAAGGTATAAAAAAAAGATTGAACACATGTATAATTGAACTGCATTAAACTCACTGTTAGGTACGGATACCAATGAACTGCACTCAATTCAGTTATGATTTTCCTGATAATCGAAAATCTTGGCTCAATTTGCTGGTCATCAATATTGTCTGCTAAAGCAACAATAGCAAAGAACAAAAATACACATCAGGAATTATGCCTCATTAATATCCTGATATTATTTGTCAGCATCTATTTTGAATATAAATTATGTAGTGAATTATTCTTTTGTAGCTGTTTTGTAGGAATTGCAAATGCTATTCAGCTTATGCAAATAGGATGGTGAAAAGGTTACATTTGCAAACTATCTAACAGCTAAATTAATCGATATTTATTTCTGAGAGATTGTTTTCATGATAAGAGCTGAAGTATCCGCATGATAAAACTTTTTTTTAGAATTGATTATTGCGACACAAAACTTTCCAATCTTATTATGAATAATGCATAGTTTGACTTCATGATCGAAATTGATACCATCATCTATCATCCGTGATTCGATATATGTACCTTGTTATAACTTTCTTTTATGTGATTGCAACATCAGAATACAAGTAGGTGGAAACTGAAAACTTTTGGGTAGATTAGATCAATGGTCATGCTCATAAAATTTGAGGTTGCACTGTTTTCTGATATGGATTCGGAATAAGAGCTCATTATATAGTGAAAATAGCAAATGAATATGTATGAAGCTGTAATAATAAAGATTCACATTTTTTTGCTTTCATCATTAAGGTACGTACTACCGTCACAAATATTATCATGAGTGCTAATATCATTTCAACCAATTTTTTGCGATTTGGACAAATATGGAGATTTTCAAGATCTTTTTCAAAATTTAAATGAAAACACTGCACGTTTTCTTAATTCACAATAGCAAAATCGCAAAACGGAGATTCATTCCATTTTTCGCTCTTATTCTGCCAATTCTGATACTTCCAAAGAGTGGGAAGCCGTCTTTTATAATGTTTTCTGAGTTGTGCTTGCACGAATGCCAAGCAATATTTTTCATTTGCCATCTCGTGAATGATTATTAATCTTGTTGGCAGTTTTATTTTGGACATGATTTTAAAATAGGCACTTAAAACGAAGTTGGCATTTTTTGTTTTATAAAATCTTTTAGGATGCAAATATTGTAGAGAAATGCTACCATTTTTTTATAAGTCAGGTCTTTCAAATATAAATTCTCGAATATGGTAACAGAAAAATGATTCGGATGAGGTATCATATGAAAATTCTACCTAGGGATTGTGAAAGAAAGCAATAAGTTGCTTCTGCAGGATTCCAAAAACTTTTGTTTCTTTTGAATTCACTTTGTATGAATGGAAATTAAATATATTCGAGATCCGCTTAATAACGAGTAGATGACCGAAATAATAATATGCAGATATATCATTTCTGGAGTATTCACTATTATTGATACATGTTTTGGAAACATAATTGATGGCAGTGAATAACAAAACCGCTTGATTTGGCAATCAGTTTTCAGATGATGCATTAATGCTGGAAAATTTCTATCGTTTTGATTTTAATCTGGCTTCGATACAATATCATGGAAAGACAAATGTCAGTGGCTGAGCAATAATCAAATAAGTGACACACATTTCTCAATTTTTTTTTTTTGATGAAGTCACTTTTCCCCGTACTTTTCTCTCTAATCGTGATTGCTTTTCGCTCGTAACTTAATCAGGTGTAACTTTTGGCTTAATTTTTATATCTTTACTGTATATATGAACTTTCTATTATCATAGAACTTCAAGCAAGAAGAAAATATGCGGTATTATGCACCCAATACAAATAAGAAAATTGTCAAGTTTTCAGCCTGCCTGATACATGACCCAATTATCACGAATCGAATATCTTTTTAACTAATTCAAAATTTCCTGTTCTGAAATGACATTTATCAATAACACCGATACTCTTTTGGTGGCTGTCATCAATATAAGTGCAAACGTCAAAAATTATACATCACTTTTATTTTATCATTTCCTATTCAGAAGACTATCCTAAATACTGGACAGAAGAAAGTATTGATGATTGCAGTTCAAGTCATTAATGTCGTCCTGTTATTGCATTGTTGTTCTACTGTGTGTAAGAAGCGATTGCTTGAATCTCAGATAATGATAAAGCATCAAACTAGTGAAGAGTCAAAAATCTCTCTTTACCAAATTCAAGAAACTCATAAAGCTGAGATATTCATTTGAGATTCGGATTCCTAAAAAAATCACATAGCATCAAGCGTAGGTGAATTCTCTCCAGCCTTCATTCTGATCGATCGCACATAATATTGAAATACAGTAAAAATGAGTCGTTGATAAACACATTTTAGTCTCGCTTGATAAGGGACGATAAATATAAGTGTAAAAATTTGATCTGTGCCTGATGTTGTGTCTTCCGCGGAAATTTCAGATTTGAGATTCTTACAGATCTGAAATCTTCGAAGTGTCTTTTTTATAACTTTTCCGCAGACTCTTCATTTTATATTTATTTTATTTGAAGAAGAATTAATTCAGAATTAACGAATTGTTCGTTCTCACCTCCTACTGCAACGCTGACTGTAATCACTAGTAGCTGAATCCTTCTTTACAAATTCACGAAGTCTAAACAGTGTTGACAATTGATAATTAATGTGTCATATTTGTCGGAAAAATCTAGAAAATGTAATTAGATGCACAAAGAACGATCTAAAGTCAAATAGCGGAAAGATGTTGACCATAACAAGAAATGTTAAAGGCCAAATAGCATCATTGTAAACAAATTGTAAACATTATTGTGGCACGTACAGGGACCAATAAGCCGATAAACATATTTACCAAAACGCTCCGATTTACTGATGAACAAAGAACGACAATCATGAGGCGACACGTTCGAGATCAGGTAAGAAGAAGGATCCCCGAAAGGATTTAAAAGGTTAAGATTTTGGGGCTGAAAGCAGTTCCAGGTCAAGATCGAGTCAGTTCTTACAACAACACAGCAATAGCAACAGTTCGACGCAGATCGACGAAGAATGAAAACTGTTCGGAGTTCGAAGCGACGCAGCAGTAGCAATAATCCGACAATTCAGTTGAGCAACATTCTTCTCTACGAGCGACAAAAGATCGATTTACTTAGATATCCTTTAATACTTGTAACATAAACGAAAAATTACTGTTTCGTCAACCATTAAAACTTTCGTCAAATAGGATTCGTCTCTTTCACAACATGAACAAAAAATTTTCCCGACAATATCCCAGAAAAATATGCGCGGACAAGCAGACTAAACAATATTGCTGAGTAGATTACCTGTTCCATTTGCTAATTCTAGTTATATTTAATAGTATAGTTCCTTTTCATATGAAAAATATATTTTTTTTCCATAATGAATCTGTTTTGGACTATATCGGTGTAAAATTGATAACAGCCAGCATATGAAGTGGCGAAAAACCAATGAGCACTATTTCTGCTTCAATTTGTATGTGAATGGTATTCGCTGTGCTCTTCGATTGATTCAAATCTTTGTTTTTGATTATCTTTTCGAGCCTGAAATTGTTTACTACAACAATTCAGACGCAGAAATCCATCATTTTGTTTCGAATATGAAAAAATCGGGAAACAAAGTCTGTTAAGCCTTTTTGTTATTACTCTTCCAATAAACAAGACGATGTAAAATGGTACCAACTGATACATGTCTGGAACTTTATCCACTGTGAAATAACGCTTTGTACAACTATATCAGTACATCGAAATCAATACTAAATAATACTAGAGAATAAGATGTACAGAACGACTTCATTCATGACATTTTTCCGATGTCTGGTCTAATATTCGAAAATAATTCTTTTTAATTCCACTTATGACTGATTAGGCAGTATGCTATTTTTGAAAAAAAATAAGAAAGGAAAATTAATGGTAGTTTTTCAAATTTGTCGAAACATATCTATGACATTCTAACTAGATTAGGAAAAAATTCTAAACTAATTCGGATAGCTATGTCAGTGTGAAGAATCACTAGTGGTAAAAATAACCTTTGGCTTGAGGGGGAATATTTTTCTCGGATTTTCAGCACTGAGCGTGGATGCTTTCTGGATATTCTCTTTCTTCAGTGCTGTTGGTCCAAAGGTGTGGAAGATTAACTGACCTGCAAGAAATCTTTTTTTCAATCTTCTCATTGATAGAAAAGTTTAAATATATTACTTGCTATATTAACTATCTATAAGAGTAGAATCTTTCTCTAACAATAGATTTATGGCGCAGGATCCAAATCGTTATAAATTCAGTGCGCAGAATGATTTCATTCATAACAATTCTCCGATGTCTAGCTCCAATATTCGAAAATAATTCTATTTTATTTTTTTATATAAATCATTTTCCGGAATTTTCGTAATCTATAGTCAATATTTTTGAATGCTGAACAGAAAAAAAAAACGCTAACATCCTAAAAGAGATAATGAGAGATAATTTCATTAGCTAATAGAACATCGTCGTGTTCGATGTTTTTCAAACTAACAAGAAATGCATATTCACTGACGTTAATTTTTATTCGAGTAAAGCGTATGGACTCTTAAAATAACAACATTGAAAATTTTTGATCATTTAGAACCTGTGGGAGCTAGAAAAAATATAGCAAGTACACAAGCAATCCTGAGTAAAATGGCATCATGAGACATTGCTGAATCTCTAGATTTGTCTGCTACCTGTGGTGCGAGTGCTGCCTGCAATAGATTTTAATATGTTTCCATATTTGACCAATAAAAATCATAAATTAACTACGACAATAAACTTTGCTGATTTGTTTCAAACCTTCCAGAAATAGATTTCAGTTTTTTTTCTTTTTTTTTTTAAGGTTCTTTCTAGATGCTTGAAATAATAAACTAACTTGCAAAGTAGCTTTTGACACAAAAGAAAATGTGATGAAGAAATGCTCTTCAGTTTGCCAATCACATCCAAATGATAAAAGAAAACTGCACAGTATTCTAGCAATTTGGCCTATCATGACTATGCTTACGGCTTTCAGGACTAACTGAAGTTTCATCTGTAAAGAAATTTATAAATAAGATATTGACTGAGGAAATTGTCTATACGAAAAAAAGAGTCTTGAGACTTGCGTCACTTTGGAAATTGAATGATTGTAATAAATTAATTCATCAAGATTTTTCAAGAGACTTTGATAATTTAATTCTTCAAGATTCGGTGTACGGAAGCTATTATTATCCAGACTGCCAACACTTTGTAATGTCGCTTGCAATATACCTAAATGATCTTTATTATATTAAGTATTAAACTGTGCTGCCCTATAGAAATAGTATTGGTATGTCATGCGAGAAAGTATACAGAACTGTTGGAATATTGATCTTACTTTACTCTTCCTATCATATTCAGCTAAATTTCAGTTTGGTATTAATTATTAAGCTAAAGTTTGGTGTATTAATTAACGGAAAGAAAAGAGAACGCGGATGATATCTTGAGCTTTCTGCATTAGGTCAAGGCGTAGCCATATCACTTCCCTATGTCACACTGAATGATCTAACTTGGATGATCATGGCGAATACTAGAAATTAGTGATTGATCGCACTTACGTTCTTGATATCAAATTCAAAACCAATCAAGCCGAACATAATTTGCATGGCAAAAAAATTCCACATCAATGCCAGTGCATCAGCTTCTTTGAACTGCAAACATTAAAAAAAAAAAGAAAGAAACATTGATTGATTATAATAGGCTATCTGTTAACGCTTACATGCACAAGCATAAAGGAAAAGTTTAAGGATCGTTGGTACAAAAAAAAACGATGAAAATAATCACTTTTACATTAGCCTCCTTCCATTTGATGGTCACGACCATATTCAATAAAACGGTTGATATTACTCCACAACTCGGTTTGCCAATCGCTAATGTTCCGAAGTTGAGAGCAAGACATATACTGAGTAGTAGCACACCACGAATGAAATGTCGATGATGTGAGCCTTCGTGAGGAAACACCCATAATATGCGACCTATAATAGCAACTATTTATTTCATCTTCATTTCCGATTTCTTAGGATATAAGTCTTTTTTCGTAATCACTTGCTTATATCAATAAAAATGACAAACCTCCAAGGACGCCAACGACCACACTAATTGCAATTGTAGTAAAGGTCATTGCGATCTCGTATGTTAACTTCACTGAAAACAGTATAAGCTGCATATGTATATTTGGCATAAACTTTTTAAATGTTTTATTTCATCCGATTTATCCGCTTTTATTATTCTCCCGTTAAAACAATCGTCCAAAGATGGTGATTTTACATCTGTTGAGGTGAACTTGGAATTTTCGGATTGACCGCCTTTTCTGTCATTTTCATACCCGTTGTAAAAATAAGTGATGCAGCAACTGTGTATGCGGCGATGCATGTCATGTTATCAATAGTACAAGATGCGAGTATAGCTGTAGGTAGACCGGATCCTTGACCATATCCTTTCTTTAATAGATCCAATATTGCAGGAATAGTTACCGCTGGACCAGTTGCCGAGAGTATTGTTCTGCAACTGTTTTATTTTTAATACTTGAATGATTCTTAAAGTAGTAACGATGCCCTTTTATTTTAATTTACGGTTAATGCTGGAATTCGAAAAAGAAATGAAAATGCACCCAAAAAGTATAGACATCTCGATATTAACTCCAAATATGAAATATGCCGCAAGTACAATGGCGCCACCTTCACAAAGAGTTGATATTACGCCTAGTCGAAATACTGTTACCTGAAATGTGCCGGGGATTGTTTCAATTTAGCCTTCGATAGAAAAGTATTCCAAAACTATTTTCAAGAAAGCTTAAGCAACGAAAACATCGAAACTTGAACAAAAGTCTATTTTCAAATTCTTAATCATTAATTATCGTTATCTCAAATACCATTTCCAATTATTTTTCTTAAGTCTAGCTTACGAGAAATATTGACCATGTTTCGAAAATCAGTTTAGATATTATCTAACTTTGGTCTTCCTTAGTGCCTCGGGATCAAGTCCCATGCCGGCTCGCATCAATATTACTGTCAATGCTGCTTTACGAAATAACGCACTCCAAATACGGTCTATATACAATGAATTATTCAGAAATGGAATATTTTTGAAAGCAATTCCTGTCAGCAACACTCCTAAAATATTTGAAATAATAACAACTGCTTAAAATTATGCCATCAATTATGAATAAACAAAGAACATGCTGTTGAATCATTTATGCGTTAGAAGTCTAAAAAAAATATATATATCGTAGCAAAAATCAAAAAAATATATGTATCGCGGGGTCAAAAATCCAAAAAAATACAAAAAAAATAATCGAAATTTCTGAAAATGATCAGGAGATGATATTTGCTTCTTATTAATTAGTTATGTTCATTAGTTCAAAATAATCCTAAAAAATAAGAAAGTACCGATGATGTTGGGTAAGCGGCACAGCGTAAACAGCGATCCTACAGAAAGTGCAACAAGCCACAGGATAAATACCGATAACGCCGAATTAATGTGTCGATCAACTTGTGAGAGCACTGCTTTTGCTTCAACTTCTGCTCCATTACTTAGCATTTCTAGCCAAGTAATATTTTCACCTTGGTATTTTATTGGGTGAATTATATTTCGGTGTAATACTGCAAATTGCTTCGCTTTATGAATTACTTTTAGTAACAAAATGAAAATCCGTTTTTCTTCTTGTAATCGGTTTATCAGTTTATCAGTTTAGCCCTGCTTTAGCGCTGTTCATTTAAATAGATAAACAAAGCATTTTTCGTTTGTCAATTTCATTAAGCACAAGTAAACCAAAAAACGCTTTTGTTAAACACAGCACAATTTTTAAAAATATAAAAAGCAACTGGCTTCAAATTTTTGACAAATATTTAAAGTAATTAATCTTTAAAGTTGAAACAAGAAGATTAAAGATCAGAAAACGGTACTGAATCAAAATTTGAGAAAGGCCATGAATGAACGGATATGATCACTTGCACTTTATCTCTATTTCAACATTTATTCTTTAAATTATCAAATCTACAGAATTTTATTTTGTGGAAGTGAGAAATACCTGAAACAAAGGTAACGTATAGGGAAAGAAAAATTATTGCCGATGCCAAGACTAGATTTACCTGCAAATGCATTCACCATAAAACCTATGTTCGAAATTCTCAGAAGTTATTGCAACACTGCAAACTTTATCTTTTTCATAATTTTCATATTATGAAAACGATGAAGTTTCTGTACTTAACATGTTACTGATTGCTTAGCTATGAATTTTTGATCATGAGACTGTAGATAGTCAAATGATGCGGTGAGATTAAATTATCATATTTTGTCGTCCAGATATCATATTAAGATTGCAAATATTCTTACACAGTCAAACTTAGACATTTGTTTTGTTTTAAATTCAAATTTTGTCGTCAAAGTGAGTACCTTGATATTTCTGTGTTATCAAAACTATATATACATCACCCATCACAATCCTTTCTCATCCTTATCAGGTTTATGCAACCTCTTTTACGGTCTTTTTTTTAGTTATTTAATTATCGCACAGATAATTTAATAATGAATCTACATAATAATTATTAACATGCATATATATACTTACGTGATGTGTGATAAGAAGGAACTAACCGGTTTATAGCTAATAACTTTTGTTAGAACATCTTTAGCTTTTGTGCTAGTTTGCTCAGCGACGACACCAATCTGATATTCGATCTGTCCAGCTCCAATAGCAACGGAGTTAAATTGTCGTTCCAATGATGCACTAAGTCGACACGTCCGATCAATTGGAAATGTAAGTCTTCGTTTTTGAAACCAATTTGCGCTGTTTAAGTCAAAATTAGTTGTATCAGTAGAAATTGGTACTGTGGAATTTATCGCTTCTAGTACAGGAATACTTTTGCTATCATCCCGCACTGCCACATTATCATTTGGTTTTACTGAAGACATATTAGTTTGTTTGTGGAATGATAAGAGATTAGCTTCAATTTTTCCGGCTTTCAATGAATCAGAACTGTAGTATTGTTGTTTAAGTCTGGAACAAACCTGTAATTTGTAGACAGTACTCCTACTGCTTAATAGAATGCTTCTTTTTTTTTGATTTATGCAAATAAGGACGTATTGCAACAAAATTTATTTTTATTTAGTTGTACATTAAGCTGTTTGTTATAATACATAATAACTGTGACAGTCAGTAAATTGCTGAGAAATCCAAACCGTTTTTATTGCATAAATCAGTAAAGTTTTTCAGACTTGAAAGAGTGGAATAGAAGTGTAATTGTAGCAAAATTTAATAAAGCCAAGAAATTGGAGTAGCACTAGCATACAACTAGTAAAAAGAAACTGTTGTCGTAATGACATATTCAATTTACTAATTTTTTGGATCAATTCAGTTAAGTAACCTTTTCCGAAAAATCTCTGCGAAGTATGTTGTCATTTGTAATTTGTTTACTTACTCAATTTTCGCATAGAAGGAAATATATAATGTGGAATAAGCAGATTTTGGTAATTACGCAGTCGCGAATGAAATATGTAATATCTTTAGATTTGTGAGGAAATGAGTGGAAAACGGAAAAGAGTAGCATAAATCAGGAGAAGAAAATTGAAATTTGCCTGAATTTCTTAAAATGGTGACAAACATTCTTGAACTATATTTTGATAAAGGGCCATTTCAGTGGACTTTCATGTGAATTACTTGAGAGGAGAAAATGGTAAGGGTGGAACTCTACTTAGCGGTTCAATGATATCTCAATTCTTATTTGGAAATGGAAAAATTTTTAAACTCAAGGTCAATATTTTATAACAATAAATGTGATAAATAGAAATCAGGAAATTATATTCGAAACAGTCAGGTGACAAACAACAACGAGCATTTCGACTCTGTCCGCTACTCAACAAACAATCAGCTGTTAAGGTTCATACATCGCATAATACGCATTACATGTCATTGCATGAGAGCACTGAATGTGCAAGAAGAAGTAATGTCTCGAAACAGACGATCGAATAGTTATAAAATCTTCAATTAATGTTATTTGTTGCCGAATGAATGTCCAACATATATGAAATTTCACAGACCAACTGAATTTTATAAGAACAATTTATCAGAAATTTAGATTACATGATTAAAGTGATAAGTCTAGATTGAAGCATTACTGATGAAAATATTCAATTGTTAGAGGTGTAATATGAATTAATGGCTACAATTTTACCCCTAGAATTACTTCGTAAAGCTAAAGCGTAGTTGCTCTAATCTACAAAGTTCATTTCCAATTACTTTCAATTGTTAAGAAAAAATCGTTGAAAATGTTAAAACTAAAAAACGGTCATGTTGCTTTCATTTTCATTTTGTCGGATATTTTTGAGGACTGGCTTTTTTTGTTTCTGAAAGTAATATTTCAAGTCCTTTCCCTCTGACAGAGGCGCAACATGATGAAATGCATCCTGATAACTTTATAAATTTCGTCTTTGTTGCGTTTATTCATATGATTATTTAGCATCCAATCATCAAGCTGATATCTCCTCATCTCTTCTGGATCCATTAAATCTCTATTTAAGAGCCCTAGAATCCGTTTCGAATAATTATACGGGCTAAAGTTTCAAAATCAGAAATGTGGTTAACAGCGCAGGGAAAAAAATCACTAATATTCCGTATTTTGTTTCATTGAGTTGTATCCTCCACATTCTCCACCATACCATGATGGTATATTATTAATTAATTGAATCAATGACTGTGGATAAACAAATCTCTAAAATATTTTGGTGAATCATAAGTTATAATCTTTTAAATTATTTTTTAGTACTGGTTAACTTTGCTACAGAAATCGAGAATTCAATTTCATTAGATACAGTCACAACTTTCTGTTAAAACAAATGTGGAGGAAGATAAAAGTGCTGTACAAAGATTTGGTATGTTCTCAGAATTTATTTATTCTGAACCTCAAATTTTTAGCTACATAAGGCAATCGGGAAATTCAATGAAAGGAAAAGCGATTAACTGTATTGCAATATTATTAACCCAAATATTCAATTTTACAATTGATATTTCTTTGATTCTGTTTTGTCATCATTGTCAAAAATCTCCAGTTTGAATGATATGAATTCGCAACTACATTTTAATGCTGACGTTTTTTTTCTAAATAGAATTTCAATAAATTGTTTCTATCGCTTAGTTTATCAATCTACTGAATCTATCTCTTAATATCTGCGCTTGTTAATGAAATAAAAGCCTGACGTGCCCTGCGACATTATGCGCATATCATTATATCATTATCTCTTAATTGGAGTAGTCTTGAAAATGCATTTCTACTGCCTTTAAAAATACGCTCAGGATTTTCGTTATCAAAAAAAAAAAATGTATTTTAAGAATTTAAGGAAGGAGAAAAGAAGAGTTACGAACATAAATCAGAACGAGCAATATATGTCAACAAGCAACAAATAAGTAAATTAATTAAACAGAAATAATAAGTTGTTTGCATGGCTTTTCTTCCTGAGATAACAGCTTGGCTGAATAAATGCTTTTATTAATGTAAAATTCAGTGACAAAAAAAGAACAGATATATGTCTCCGAAAATGAATCATAATTGTTTTCCAAATTCGGACACTCTATACTGCTTAATGCTATTATACTCATCATTTGCAAAATTTTTCGCTGCATTATTGCTCCCAACTTAATACCAGTAGAACGACAACCATCGGTTCCTCTTCCAAGCTACAACAAAACATTCTGAAAATAGCAAAGTTCTAATTCTAGTCATTATACCAAATCCTCCTTTGCCGAGATCTTACAACATCTTATTTTAGCTCATTTCATGACTTTATTATATCTTTGCTTTTTTCTGCTTTTCATCACTTATTTTCGATTCTGTACCAATTTTTTAGTTGTAATTTTTATATTCATTTATTCCGATTATGAATTTGCTTGCTACTTTTCTTTTTTGATTCTGTTTCAATTTCTGTTCACAAACTAGTTCCAAACCATTGCTTTTGGCATTTGGTTTCGATTAGCATCAGTTACCGTATTGAAATGTTTCAAACACTATCCAAATTATTATCTTGTCAAGAATGGAAATTTGGTTGTTGTAAATATTTTTAATAACAATTTTTTGTTTGCATCATTGTTTAAAAGTTGTCATATTTGCTTTTTTTGTTAATTTTTTTGACATCATTTCAATATTTTCATGATAATTTTGGTTTTTCGGCTTTCACTTTTCATGTAAACTTCATTCAACTAAATTCATCCTTATTTACTTCTCAAAACTTATAAAACGATTGTTAAAAAGCGTGTTCCATCTGTTTAAGTACTATATAACATTAGGTTATGGTGCATATTTACACGTTTCATGTGACTTATCAGAGAAATTTGTCATATGATATCAATTAAAATGATGTTCTTTAATTAGGAAGCAGACAAATAATGTAAATAAAAGTTATGTTTACGCAATGCTGATACCAAAACAGTTCAACCTTTAATGTTTGTATGACCTTATAGAGTCAAAAAATGAGTCTAAGGAAGAGTTTTTTTTTTCTTGGCACTAAAGATTGAAAATGATTCTTCAAAAAAAAAGCTTTTAGTAATTAATAGCTCAAGAAGCAGGTCAAATTAGAATCAAAAGAGTTAGAGAAAGCTTTTTCTTGTTATTAACTCATCCTTCTCAGTCCTTAGCAGCAGGACAGAGAAAACTTCCGCCAATAAGAAGTTTCAGCAATTGGCATATTTCCGTACTTCTTATTATTTTGAAATTTCCGCCAATTAAGAGTAAAACTCTTTTTTTTCTTTTTTTTTTTTTTTTTTTTTAACGTGATAAATGTGTTCATTCTCTGGAACGATTAATAAAGAGACAAGTCTGACCCAGAAATTTGAAAAATAAAGAAATTTTAAGCCAGTTTGTTTAACTTATGGCGATGAATGTTTGATGATTCCGTTCTGAAACAGAAAAAATTATCTTTAACTTTTTTCCCTAATCTCGCTCTTTATTCTTTCATACTTCAAAGTTTGATCTTCTCAGATTATTCTTTCCAGAATGCACTTGCTAATTTCTCTGAAAAATACGCTGTTCATCCGAAAAATATTTTTGATATATAAAGGGCGAAATTTCGAAGCCGTTTTCACGAACAGTTTGTTCGGTAGGCTTCTTGTCTTCTATTCATGAAACTGATTTAATAACTATTTGCGCAATAAATTTAAGTAAGAGTTTGGGAATATGCAATTCATTTAAAATTGGCTGAGAAATTTATCGATCAAAAGAAGTTACTGGACTTACGCGATATAGTATGAAATACACGTCTTTATTTCAAAGTTTTTAAACTTAGAATTATTTGCTCCATGCAGAGTTATAAAAACAAGTCATTTAGAATAGGCTAAGCTATAAAAATTTCAACCAGAGCTATCAGAGACATTGGAAATTGTTATCAACGTTTCTATCTCATTTTTAACAGGAAAAATAAATTAATAAGTACAGCGCTTTGGAAATGACCGATAATCGTTGATCAAAGTTCCATTTTTGATGATTGGTTCAGAAGCTACATTTATAATTTGTTTATTTAAGCGCAAAGTAACCAGAAAAGCATTCAGATTATCAAACGATCTGAGAGTCAAGAACAGATATTTTTGGGGAAAAAAAATTTGATATTTCTTGAAATGAAAATAGAATTCATAAATTCAACAGCTCCGAATAAATTCTGGGATGATTGAAAACAGTAGGTATGATAAGCAGCCGTACAGGAGATAAGTTTATTTGATTAAAATATTCAATAATTCACGCATATTTCCAGCCAAAAATCCAGAATTAGTAATAGTAACTACCTAATATGATGCTTTATATAATTAATTGAAGGATTTATATGACAAGGATTAAATTTATCAGCCAGTGCTTTGGAACATGTATAAAGGCGAGCCGCAAAACACAGAAACATATTTGAAGCAAGCAATTGGCCTTTTTTCAGTTTGCGATAGTTTTTACAGCTTATCAGCGAGTTGACAGAAGCGAACTTCAAGAAAAATATTCATCCGAAATATCGACCTCCCATACATAAGTACTTTTCTTGCAGTTTTTCCTTTGTTAATTAGATAAAAATCTCTTAAATGAAGCGTTATCTCAAATGGTAAAATGGAAATTGTAATAATTTCTGCAGTTATAAACTGATTTCTATTCGAATAAAAAATACATTAAATGAAATATAAGACAAACTTCTCTGACAAATTCATTTTAATCTTCGATCTTTTTAAGATTTTCAGTGTTTCGGAACTGGAAAAGAGCAGTATTTCATAATTATATTCAGAGTAGAATAGGAGCCATGTTCTCACTGGTCTCACCTCACCAAGCACAGTGCATGGACAACTAATCATGGAAAGCCGCCCTTTATATTTTACTTTAATATTAAAAAAAAGGAAGTTTATGATTTCAAGAAATATTACACTTAAATGAGGATCCGTATCCAAATGGAATAATTAGCTGATACTGAAAAATTGCCGAATGTAAGAAACAGCTGGCAATGAAAAGCTAAAAGTGAAATTAATGGAAGTGAAAAGTTTGTTATTTCATCAGTTTATGGTATTCTTCATTATCTACACAATTCATCTCACTACAATAGCTGGAATATCATTATCTTCTTGCTTCATATGTTGAACAAATGGTTCTTGATAGATTTTATTAGAAAAATGAGTGTTTTTTTAAAAAAAAACACTGAAATGACAATGTCAAGACAAGGTCTTTCATATATAAATCTCACCTAAACCCCATAGCGTGATGGATGAAGTGTTTTTTGAGGAAATTTGAATTTTTAACTACCATTAAGCCAAGATTTCTCAGTGCTTTAGCGCAAAATATTCTGTTAGAAAATATCCTATTTAATCGATCGGTTGCAAGCGCCATTGTAAAATTATCACAGTATCTATCACATGAAATTTTTTTCAGCAGATAACTACTGCCAACGTCAATACCATATGCTTTTACAGCAGTTATTCGCCTTAAAATACTTCTTCGGACAAAAATCATTTTCTAGATATTAGCGAATTCTTTGTTTTTTTTTGACATTCGCTCAACGCATATACCTTTTTATAAATTTTTATGAATTGCACTTCATTATCCAATATCTACTTATTTTTTTGTCCTTTTTTTTAGCTCGTCCTTTTTTTGCAAATAGATAAAAAAAAATTAACGTCTAGTTTTGTTTCGATGTTGCCATTCTAGTTTTGTGCAAAGGTGGTATCACTGGTAGCTAAACGTAGTCCATAATCAAATTTCTGCGCAGTTATGTAAAAGAATTAATTTCTCATCATCTTGTATTCAATTCTGCGGGATTTCTGTAACCGTACCAAATGAATACGGCTGCAAGCTTCCTGAATTAAAAACTAAATGGTCTTTTTGAAGACTATGTGAAAAGTGTAAGTTCCAAAATGTTTTAGGTTTAAGATGAACTTCAGCAACTCATCCCTATCCTTTGTGTCTCCGTAAAATAATTTTGTCGCTGCGCCATAGTGCATCGTATCCAAACCGAACTATGTTTTTGTTTTTTAAAATCGCTGTCGCAAACATGCTTATAAACAACGAAATTCTTTATCATCCTTACTTGTTGAGTGATTACCAATTAGTAGAAAGAAAACCTAGTGCTAAAAAAATAGATTTATCATGCTTTTTTTTAATTCGGTACGCATTTTAGCAAAACCCAACTGAAACTTGGCGGGCTTTATAGTTATAACATTTAAATAACTGAAGCAGAATAAGTATTACGAGATATGCTAATTGACAAAGACAGATCGCTCAAAACACCATCAGCCATGATAGCAGCTATGAATTCAAGAGGAATGGGTATTTTGAACATAATCTAAAAAGTCGACTATGGCTATTTTATATTTGTTGTTTCGTTGATTCAGCACCTCAATTACATATTTAAGCAATGGAATAGTACCATCTTATTATTGCTTTGTTCATTGCACCGGGAATCCATCATGCATGCTGCTAATTGCCAGAATCTCCACAGCAACAAGATAAAATAAGTGTCATTAAATGAAATGATATCAGTGCACTTAAAAATTGTACTTTCATATTATGTTCTTGTCAAACTTTTGAAGTTCTTTTTAATTAGGATTTTGATGAGCTAAAATTCTTAGCTAAAATTAGAACTGACAGTGCTAACGGACGAAATATAGAGATAAAGAAGAAAAGTAAAAAATAGTTTTCTATGCAATCTAAATGATCCTCAAGTATCTGATTATCTGTTTTATATAATAAAACTTTGCATAATACAATACAATCAGTTCGGACGTTAATTTTATATGCTATATTGCCACGAAGGATATAGCGAACAAAGTACAAACGGATTTCTAAAAGTATCTGAACTTCACAATATCTTGAACTTGGAAAGCAAACTATATGATGTTACTACTACTACCACTTCAGCAACAACTAAACTAATCAATTGTTGTGACCATTTCTTTAGGCATACATCATAATGCTTTCTGATCAGAACTGATGCTTGGCAAACAGTTTTCTCCCATGTACCTATGCAAGCACTTTGTAATATTTAAAATAATAAAAGAAGGAATAGCATATATTACTAACAATAATGTCAATTGACAAGTAGCACTGCAAAAATCTGAATCTGCAAGTTATCATAACATGAACACATGAGATATTAATGGTATGCGTTTAATTACAAGAATATTAAGGTGCGAGCAAAATCCATTGTCAGGTCAATCGAGTAAATAAAGTGATTCGTACTGTAGCTCGCTATTTATTGTAAAAATCATAAAAACTAATCAGTCCTGTGAATTTCTAAATGACGTCTGCATCATTTCCAAAAGTTCATCGTAATCCTTTTTAAGCTTTTCTCTACTATCTTTTACAGAGCCCTATAAAATATATATTGCAATTATGTACAACGGAAATATTAAAAGCTCGCAAGGTACACTCTTTATGACTTATTCCTACTTTGATAGTAACTTATCTGCTGAATTGTATCCCTAATGCTGATATGAAAAAATTTGCTTCAATGTGAATTACTTGATGTTACTAATGCTAACTTCGGAATATGATGAAAATAGTGGAACTGAAGGCAAACGGGCTACGATGGATTATTTTCGGTATAAACATATAACAAGGTAAACCTTGAATTTCATTGCTGCCAACTGATATAATTTGTCACCAGTATGATCACATGTCGTTGTCCAGGATGATTTTATCATCAGTTTGTGCTGTTGTTTCCACAGAGTACACAACTACAATCAGAACAGAACAATCTCATTTTCAGAATAATAACTTTTATCACAAAAAATCAAAGAGTCGGTAAATTTTCAAAGCAAATCTGTAGATTAGGTACAACACAATTTTGAACACAACATCACATTGAAAACCGCATTCGGTTTCATTACGGATAGACAGTTAGTGTAGGGAAGCTAAAAGAATTCAATAGTCTCTGGAGAAGAAAAAGTGGCAAGAAATGAAGAAAACTTACATATTTTTCAGCATCCCAACAGTTTTATAAAACGGACAAAATCGATCATAAGGAGTATATCCGTTTTGCTGCAAGAAGTCATTCTTAATTGGTTTCGCAACTTCTAAAGTAGTTTCATCTGATTCAACTAGAGATGCTTCGTTAACCAGTTGCAGATTTCCAACAAATCCTCATCTTCCTGAACGACTAACTACATTCAATATATATAAAGAGTACAAAATTTGGATTCAGCATTCAGCATAATGAGTCAACACAAAAATTCTATTGCATAAATGAAAACAGAGGAAGAAAAAATGATTTTTTTTTAAAGCTTTCAATTTGAAAATGATGGAAGCTGAGCCAGGACTGGAAACACATATTATTCTGATAGCAGAAATCGAGTTACTGACAATTAACGATTGAATTTCAATAATAATAACAATATCACAACAAAAGCCCATATAATTTATAGTTAAAATTTATCAACAAACTTAGACAATTTCTCTGCTCTTTGGAAGCAAAGATACAAATTCTGGAAAATTTTCCTTGTAATAATCATCGAGCACTCGCTTATATTTTTTCATAAAAATGAACATCAAATAAACATGAAATATTTTATGCTAAATTCAGAATATACTTAATATATTGCAAAATTATTCGTAGCAACAGCAACTCATTTCAAAACTTTCTATGAGTGACTAATCCATGCGGTTAATCATATATGAACACTTATAATGAATTTGTTAATCATATACGAACATATATAATGAATTTACCTAGGCCGTGAACAAAAATGTAGATAGGCTCAAAGTACTTGATTTCAGCGAACAGGTAAGAGAAAGAGAGAAAAGAAGCCTAGCCCTAGAAATCGTTGCTATGGGTAACTCGATCCGGAGAACTATTCCCATCTTTTCATTTTTGCTACTTCATTTTTTACAATTCCACCTTATTGTTTTCCCCATCAATTTCTCCAATTCACTCAGCTGTATAATGTACTATATCTTATTTTCTTGCATTATTATTGTGTATTATTTGACAGCTACAAATTAATGACCTTATACGATCTTTTAATATTCCATTGTGGACTAATGAAGAGTGACCTACAAGTTCCAATAAGTTATTTCTGAATTAATGCTTGATAAGAGATTTTGTAGCATCCTTTTATCCAAAAAATGACTTATTGGTTTTGAATTAAGAAGGCGGGATAAGTCAGAACAGAAGAAACCTACTTACTCTGCTTCTGAAAAGCTACAGGAAATTCTAGCGTGATTTGGAAAAAAATTTAGCTTTACTTTCAAAAGCTGGATGAAGACTTCTTCAAGCTGCAAGTGCACGGAAATTGAAGAAGTGCAGAAAATGAATTCATTTATAAGTAGAAATGTAAGAAAATCGTTGAATTTACTAGCACATGAACTTATTCTGACAATAGGGAAGTTTCCAATACCGGTACATGACCGACATGTCTTCTTATTTTCATGATTAGTCATTTGAATATTACTGATCCTTGTTGAAAGGATTTCTTCCTGAATACTATGATGGATACTTCTATCAATCAAGTCATCAACAAATGCAGATTATGTGATAAGGAGAGATGATATGTTGTGTGTCAAAATCATCCTTCCAAAAGTGCCAAAGAAAGATATGTGTTCACCTTTTTCATGTATTTTTTTGAAAAGTTAATGCAAATAAAGATCAATGCAAATATTACACTTTAGTACTATTCGACAAATTTTGCAAGGTTGCCGTGCATGTTTGTTACTTTGACTCTATTATTCTCTTAGGCTGAAAGATTCTCGTTACCATGTTCGCAGTCCTTTACATAACACAGAATAGCAAAATACAAAAACTTCAGAACTTCAGGAATAATGACCGAGAATAATGTGCCGCTAAACAATCCAGCAATGATCCACTTATGTCAGATACCGGCACGAAAAACTGGCATTGCAAGTGTTTGCATACAGCTTATTGGTCTAATAATGAGTGCAGCCCTCACATTATTTCTAATATTTCATCTCAGTGGTATAATCATAGCAAAAAATATTAAGGATGAATCTACAGGAACAAATATTATAAATGTCATCAGTTTAACGAAGGTTTGTGACATACCTAGCAAATCAAAATCATAACACTAACGAACTATCCTGACACTTTTTTCTTCAAACAAAAACTCTCCGAATAAGATATTCTTATTCTAAAACTTTTTTTACTACAAAAATTTAATGTATTTTGCCGATGAAACTAAACGCAGTCCATATTCTTCAATAGCATTCTCATCCTTACTCAATTTTATTGCTTCTTATTATAAATCGATGAGTAAAGACTTTAAAATTTTTGCAGATGGATGCAACAGAAATACGCAATGATATGAATCCGACAGAAGAAATTATTTGGGATGGATATTCCGCTTCAAATATGAGTGGGAATGATACGATTCGTGAAATTGGATCTCAATTAGATCTTACTGAATTGATACAGATATCAACAGGCGTTTACATTGGTAGAAGTTTCTCATTAATTTAAATTCTTCGGCAGAAGAAATTCACAAGTATACAGTGCAGTTATTTTTTCAAAGGAATGTGCATTCTGTGGCTACTATCGCTTATGTTCTTATTAGCATCAATCAAATTCGAAAGTCTGGATTTAATCATCATGAACTCTGTGCTCCTAACAATTGTCATGATTTACGCCATCACGCATGCTCTCTTCGTTTCCATACTTTTATTATATCATGTAAGCTTAAATTCCTCAAATAATAAATTGAATCACATTTTTATAATAACCAGCAAGATGCGATATAATTATTCTGAATCGAGTAATTTTATGAGATTCTTTATAAACTATACAGAAACGAATTCCATGGACTACGTTTGCCATAACATGTGCTGTTGTTATTGGATTTATTCTAACTTCAATTAGTTGCGGTATTGCTCTTGCCTTCAATATCGTGTGGTACAAATACGTCGTATACGTGAAAGATAATGATCAGGTTACTGTAATCTCTATTAATATAAGTTGTTCTTTTTTTGCTTAAAACCTAAGCGAAATTGCAGAAAAATACCAAAAATATTCATTGGTTGGCTTAATATTAAATATTAGTATAGTTTAAAAAGTGCGACGTTCGTCTTAACCAGCAAATGTAATTTCAGTGTCTGTGTCTTTCGATGACCGCGCATTTATTCAAACGTCACCGACAACAAAGACCACCACAAGGATATAGCATCCGAGAAGCAACACGACATTCCAATTTACCACATAACGAATTAGCCGTCCACAATTTCAGTCGTTTATAATTGTGATTTGAAGATACGCCCATTTCAAACAAAACTTCCAACATTTTCTAGATCATTATGTTTACCGCCAGCCTTTAAGCACTTTTGATTCGAAACAACACATTTTACTTCAGTTTTTTTGTATGAAAATAAACATAGAGAGCAAAGTATCGATGATATTCAAACGGAGGGGTGAGTTTTCTTTTAAAACAGGCTTTGGCGTATTTCCGAAAGAATAAAATGTATTCATCAATACGAGTATTTGCATATATTATGACTGTACCGTGCAAGTTGAAAATCGCATTAAAATTAATAATGCTAAAAGTGCATGAACAACAGCACCAATCTGTATGAAATAAACCAATTAATTGAAGGGAAGTATTTCCGCTCAGCAAATTTTTTATCGAGGCCACGAAAGACTTGAACAAAACCCAATATTGCTGACATGACCGGATTTGCGTAAATTAGCACCTGATGGAAATATTTTTCCAGACTAAATGTAGTATATCAGTTTCCAAAAATACCCTTTTTTTTCAATAAATGACAAAACTTACGCTCCTACAATCGTAACAGATCCTTCACGTTCTAGACTTTCTAAGCATTTAACTCTTCCCGCCCTTTCATAGAATGAAGCCAAACGTGCAACTAAATGATAATTCTCAATACCGGATGACCGATTGTTACTGCTGCTAAAATTTATAACCAAATTTTCGTGAATATATTTAATTTATTTCAAACAGATATATAACAGTCACATTCAGAATTTCATATAGAGTTTCAAATATTTGCAAAAAAGACTATATTTTTCCATAAATTACAAGTAAAATACAAATTCTTGATAATTAACTCGAAAGATTCTGATTCTTAAAAGTTGCTACCAAATTTCAAATTAGAAAAATTATATGTATCTTCATATACTTGAATTGTCGCATAATCACCTCCCAAACGAATGATTTCACCAACCAATTCGGAATAGCGTGCCTTCCCAATTGTCCACAGTTACTACTGCAACAACAGCCTTATCATACAGACTTTGTTATGATTGATAAATTATTCCTTCATTATTTCAGCACATGACACTATTATTTAAATTATTTAGGTAACGCAAGCGAATAATTTTGAATTGGATGATCAAAGCTAATCGTATTTATTCGATCTGGCAACGGTTCTTGACTAAATATCTTGCATATTAATATCCTACAGTAAACCAGGCAAATTTTATTTTTCTAGATGGATCGTTACAAAGTCTTCCACATTTTCTTATATTTTTTAGTTATCGGTCAACTGTTTCTTCTATAATTTCAAATGTTATAAGTATCTAAAAAAAAAAAAACTTACCAGGACCAGATACACCGTATACAAAACCATATGAACTCTCATTGACGTTGTCCAATAATTTTACAACAGATGGCATAACAAAACGTAAGAATCCTTAGATGAGATTCTTCAGTGTAATAAAACCTGATAGAGAAGTGAAACCATATCATAATGCAATTATGCTCCTTTTAGAAAAATCAGATGAGAAGACAGAAAAGCGAGCTGACGGAATCAAATGCCAAGCCCATGAAGCATCAGTATTTCCATAAGATGTTGGTAGGACTCACAGCAGATTCGAGAATCAATCTGATCATCATGAACCCATTCACTCATTGAAATCTTAGCAACATTAAGCAAAACACGCAATTATTAGCCATCTTATCAACTAATAACTGTTCTAAGACCGCATTCCGGATCTTTAGCTTAATGCTATTGTTCCGGAAATGACGTCAGGAATGTTGTGATGATTGAAATGCATTCTTCCCCACATTTCATATGCATGTTTATGGTTTAAAGCTTAACAGTCATTCACTTCTCTTCCTTCCCACATCTTACATTTAATAGGGGAACGTGGATATTCACAAAATCAATCGATTAAGCGACACTTTTGTGAATGTGGAAGAGGGGAAGTTAATTAGAAGTAATCTGTCACATGAAATCTCTAGCATGCAATTCCTCAAAACTATGCCATCAGTTTTGCCATTCTCTGCTTACTTTTTTATTTTTGTGCTAAGAAGTTTGCAGTTTTTTCTCAGTCTTCTAACTTCTTTTTATCTCACTCTTGTGGGTAATTAAATTCGAGAGCTAATAGTGCATGTGAAAGTGCTTTCTTCCAGAAAAGAGTCGCAGCGACTGTCAAGCAGATTGAGGAGATGACATCCGGAATGATGAAAAACTTGGCTGCGTTTGCTTATCCCATAATAATTACATGTTTGGATTATGCTGCCACCTAGCAACGCTCATTTTCCTTATTAAAAATTACTTAGTATGAAGTAGGGCTTTTTTATTAATGCGACGACGGTAAATCTGCCAATCTCCTCTTATTTTTCTTCTATTTATTTGTCCATAATCGAAACATTAAATGCAACACATCTCCGAAGTTCATGTAGATGAATCAATGATGTCAAACTGTTCAGTTCATTTCCTCCTTTGGCTGAGTCATCACTGATTCTTTTGGCTAACACATTTTCATAGTTGTCTCGTTGTATTTTGAAAGCTTCAAACACTAAAGCACAAAAACCAGAAAAAAACAAAGGCCTAAAAACCCTTTGTTTTTTTCTGGTTTTTGTGCTTTAGTGTTTGAAGCTTTCAGATGTGTACCCATCGCTGTATATCACTCATTGATTACTATTTCGTATCTTCGATTTGAGTGCAGTGGAATTGCGCGAAATCTTTCTGGTAATCAATATTTTCTTAGAAATCTATCACAGCATAATTTACGCTCAAAAGCAGTAGTGCAGTTGGTATTTATTTGATCAAAAAAGTGTTAGGTTTATAACATACGTTCACATAAAATTTAATCATATGAGATTCGTTGAATGATAATCACTGGAACAGACTGTAAGGAAAGAAGCTTGTAGTTTTGAACAATGCCCATTTATCATCTTCAATCGAGAGGTCCTTTCCGGATCTCAGTCCTTATTGTGCTTTAGCGCCATATCATCGATTCTTTCCCAGATTAATATTTATTGTAAAAATTATCATTTGAAAGGTATCTTATGTAATGATTCTAATTTGAAACTTCTTATTTGGATGAGAAATTTCGGGACAGCAGTCTCGCCTGTCTACGTCTATTTGCTGTTCTTTAAATTTAGAATAGCCTGAAATTGCAGTATAAATCACTTCACTGCCACATTCACACTAATGTTAAGTTTTGCCGTAAAAATTTTGTCTGGTGAAAAGTGTGTGATGATGACAGTTTATAGGTTATCTAAATAAGCTTGTTCCCAGATTTTCTTTAGAGTTTTTTATTGTTCATATCGATTAAAAATTTAACTGTTATTTCTGTCGAAGTATTGACGTCTTCATTCTCATGCATTAGCTTCAACTCCTTTCTTAAACTTCATTGATTGCAAATGGGGAAGCCGACTATGTAATATCGTTGCGGTAGTTCTTTATAAGTTAGCAAAAGCCATTACAGACAAAAAAAAATCGTAGATTTCTTTCATGGTTGGCTAGCTTTGCAGTTATTATCTATTATTATGATATATCTTATGGCTCAAGAATTTTTGTCGATGATTTTGATAATCAAAATGTGACATGTGCCAAGCGTTTTCATAGGTCAAAGAATAGTGATGTCCTGATGGGTTACCTATCCTTCATTCTTATTCTATTATCTCACATAAAGCCAGAAGCAGAAATGTTATATACATTGTATAAAGTTTTGAAGAGGAATGCGTTGTTTCATGAAAAGAACACGAAGGAGGAAATGGACATCGGTCATTCAGTTCCGCTTTAATGCTCTAATGTTTTAGTTGAGCTTTAATACAATTCTTTATTATGCATAATTTTGTAGAAATTAATTTTATGGCTAATCTTTCGTTCTTTTTTTCCATATTTAGGGTTGATTGATGCCCACAATAAATGCTGCAACTAAACTTGTCAGTCTATCCGATTATCATGAAGAGTCAAAGGAAAAGAATAAATCACGAAATAGTGTTGTGGAAACAGATAGCAACAGTTCAGCTCCAAATCATTCCACCAATTCAATTGACCATACCGGATACTATACCGGTATGTCGTATCTTTAACTTATTATCGACATAGCATATGATTTAAACTGTTATAATTACTGCATGAAGTATGATCATTTTAAATGGGTTGCAGACATAAAAATGGAGACCAGTCTTTTGATTCCGATTCCGAATTTTCATGAAAAATATGAATTTCGCAATTGCATTTTCAAACATGTTCATATTATTAGAATTTTAGCAAAACATGATTCTCCAATACATCCAAACACATCAGGGGAAGCACATGATCGCCGTCAGATATTGAGAAGTATATATTTTACGAAACGCTCAGCTCCAGCAACATCTACCAAGAATCGCCTCACTGCTAAACCGTCACCCTTCACTCTATTACCATTAAAATTATTGGAGAAACGACCGCTCCATGGTATACTTTTTCTCGAAATTCGTTTCATAATTATCTAAATTGGTTCCTGTTTACTGAGATGGAGAAAAACTCTATCCATTTTTTCCACACTTCTGGCGCAGATCAACGGTTGGTATAATGTTGTAGCACTGTCGGAGCGGGGCAATACCGAAATGGCAATTTTAGAAGTGAAAAACTCAATTATTTGCAGTATCACCGCAATTCAATCAGGGTAGAACGCAGCAACAAGAACAGATCGATAATTTACGAGAAGAACTTCATGCAGTTAAACGAGTAAGTGAGATGGTTTACAAGTACTACATTTGTAATCAACAACTCATACACGACTAGGTCTAACATAGAAAAATTTACCCAAACAGGGTTATCTGGAAAGTGGGAGGAAAACATAAGAAAGTGAGATCTACATTTAATATCACTGGTGTAATTTTCTCAAAAATCTTGCTTTTGAGAACAGTAATTCAAAAGCGGCTGATGTATCTTGTCTAACAATATTTTTGTATCAGGAAAGCTGGAGCATCTAACTGCAAGAATTAGATATACATGTATGATGCAGTTATTCGGAATTTGTTTCAGAAATGCTGATCAATCAATCTGTTTTCCACGGCGTAAATTTATTGCTATTTCAGAATTACGCTTCTGTATTAAAAGAAAATGTTATATTAAATACGCGTTTAAAACGTTCAGATAATGAAATAGTGAGGAAAGATCGTCAGTTACAGAATTTGTTGTTTATTCAGGTGTGCTATTTTACTGGTCTTGCATTATCTTGTAAGCCTCTGTTCTATTAATCTTATGATTTTTTTGATAATTTATAAATTTATTTTTGTCTAATTAATTCTTATTTTACTTTCATATTCCAAATCATTTTGGGGACAATTGAGATATTCAGTATTGTTATAGTTTAGTCTAAAGGATATGCAACCGATCACCAACGAGGAAATGTACTAGCAATGAAGCAGAAAATTGCAATGCTGGAGTCGCTTTTGAAAGAAAAGACAAACGAAATAAGGTTTTCAGTATTCTATTTAGTGTTCAGTTTCAAAGTTTTCCTTTTTTTTTTTTCTTTTTTTTTTTTTTTTCGAGGAGTTATTTATTTGAAGAGTATATACCATGATGATAATTTTAGTCAACTGAAGCATGATCGTGAAGCAAAGAAAATATCAGATTATCGGCAGCACATCGTAGCTCTCCAATCAGAATACAATGATATGAAGCACTACCACAACTGCGTCACTCCTTCACTCAGGCCAGCAATATCACTTTACTTCTTTTCAATTTTATTTGTTGTATTTTGCATGGCAAATATGTGTAATATGTATTAGTTTATGAAGATTTGTGCATTTATTAATTTTCAGCAAAATGCGGCCTGATGTGCACTCTTTAGCAAAAAGACAAAGATCAGTACCTGAAAGCAGTAATGCTAGAAAATTGAAAGAAGCAATTAGTTTTCTGGAAAAAGAAAACGATAAGATGCGTTCAAAACTACAGATTTTTTTTAACTGCTCAAGTTGCTGTCCTAATGGTAAGCTTGACTTAAAAATTTGGTGCGATCAAATTGGAATCACTACATTGAATGATAATTTTAGTATGTGGCGCAATGAATACATCTACCACTTTTTTTTCTCTTGTTCATTTACTTGGCCAAAAATTTCCCGCTCTATCTACCAAAGATGGAGATTTGAAATTTTTGAACATAAAGTCCGGATTATTGTCTGATTTTCCGGAAAAACTACATAGATTTCTTTGCATTCTTCGACTTTCCGTTTTAAGTATAAAGCAACTTCTTTTTATATTGTCATCGATGTTTATCACAACACAGCTAGGAAAAGCCTTGAAGATTTACTTTCAGAAATAAATAATTCAGCTTTGAATACTTCGGTAATTAATGCATCTTTATTAGACATTTCATGAGAAGTTATGTATTTTTGTTTAAGTTCCTTTGTTTTTCTCATTGTTGATGAGTATGAAAGTATTGCTTATTACTGCCTGGCTTCTAACATTCTATGGCCGTAGTAATTCTAAAATGTAGTAAATCGGAAATTTCACAAATAGTTGAGTTGTTTCAGACGCTCCCTTTTTTCTGAAAAGACAGAATATATTGTTGTTTATTGTTCTTGGCTGTTGGACTATAATCACGCAACAATCATTCTTACCCTTATTTAGATGATATATGATGATATAATGAATTTTCAGTTTACAAATTTTCCGTTAAAATGTTGGTAGGTCCCTGTTTCATTGGATTTTGGAAGAAGTGAAGAGGAAACATTTGCAATAACTTCTTTAGAATGGTATCGTTATCAAAATCAATTGCTGATACTAGACAAGCATGAAAAATGTTCATCATAGTTTACTTGCTGAAAAAGTGTGGCAAGTTTCACTAACCTCTTTATCACTGCGGTGAAGGCCTGATTAAAAACAAGAACTGGAAAAAAAAGAGAATTATCTTTTACTACTGTTGAATAGTTTGTACTTTTTAATTTAAAAGTGAATCATGGCCATTAGTACGAAGTTGAAATAGTAAATATACAGGCTGAAAATAAGGTCAAACATAATGTTGAATGAAGGAGAGGGTTTGTTGTTATGTAGAACATGCCAATGGAGCCGAAAAAAAAATCTTATCAACGCTATAGGCGTTATCATGTTATTGTCTTCAATAGAGCGATAAAATTAATCGGTATTGCAATAATCACTTTATTTTCTATTCCAATCTCTATTAACGCAGGCTCATGCTCCAATGCTACCTAAAAATCTCTTCCCTTGTTAAGAAAAGCATCACAAACTCTGGCATATCTTCAAACTGATTCTAATACTCTTTTTTATTGAAGTCGCTTATATGTTTTTTTATTACCAAGGAATGTCTCGTAGAGTATATTACTCTTTACTTGGTACAGAGTAATATATTTTGCAGACCAACATCGGTAATTCTTTAGTCACAGATCGTTGATCTGTAGGAACGAATTTTATCCCTAATTAATTTGTATTCCATCTTGCTTCCATTTTATCCGTATTTGTTCACAATTTAGTTTACATTAAGCTATCTTTCATTGTAAAAATAATTCTCTCTTTCTCAGTTTTGACAAAATCTTTCTTTAAAATAAGGATAAGATGGATTTGATGCGTTTCGTTTTAATGCCTTCTATGATGCTTCTGGATTGATTACGTTTTTTCCGGGAATCAGGAATGGAATGATTTGGAATCTGTACTCGAGGAAAGCTTTCTATGAGAAAGAACTGATTTTTTTAAAGAACTGGTTTCTAAAAAAACATTTCTAAAGAACTGATTTTTCATTCGGAGAAAAGAGAAAATTCAGTTCAAAGAAAAAAGTGAATAAAAAAAGAAACAATGACGGAAAATAACCGGGAGTGGGCGATCCAGTAGAAAGGTATTTCGTCAATGTGTACTAGAAATTATTACTGGTGAAGAATGAATTTGAAGAATGTTTAATTTTAAACTTCACCTATAAGTTTCATAGACTTTGTCTAGGGATTCTATTTCGAGTTTCTTTTTAGAAATCTTGCAGACTTATCTACATTCGAGCGTGAAGAACTTATTGCGCTAATCATTCATTTGAAAAGTGAATTGAAAAAGAAAGAAAAGCAGAAAAACAATCGTAATGCTAAGAGTGGATGGTCCAAACAGAAAGATATTTCACCAATGTGCGATCGAAAATTATTGCAAGTGAAGCAGGACAAACCTACAAACCAACTCAAAACTAAGATGTAAGTGAAAATTTTTCGAATTTTTCCCGGAAACGTTAAATTAGTATTTGTTTTTGTATTTTTGCGAATGAAAAAATTGGCCTAAACTAATAATTATAGTATGGCAGTTAAAAAAACTTCAGAAACGCACAGCGAAAACTAAACAAAAAAATATGAAGCTATCTTTTACAGGTTAGTATGAGCTACATGGGAATGATTTTGCAGAATTCTTAATTTTACCGCTCCCTAGCTTTTGTGTCTTATTATAAAAATAAAAAGTCAAAAAAGTCGATGTGGAATTGCATCATTATCTTCTAAATGGCTTTTTTTTTTAATTCCAGTAACCGCACGACATTGACGAATGGAAATCAAGAAGAGCTGATAAGAGAAATAATACAAATTCATTCCGATGATGAAGCGGAGAGAAAAATAGCGAGTACAGTGAAAATAACAACATCGCCAAAAATTGCCACATCGATTGAAAAATCGGAACCAAACGCTGATGATTGGGAAAGTGATGATAGTTATGCAAGGTAAATTATGTCTTGAACAGTTTTTGATACCAAACCTTTCTTCTTTTCCAAATTGATTTTTTTCTTTTTTTTTTTTTTTTACAATAGTTTCAAAAAGTTGAAGGGGCATCATATTTTCAAAAAGTTGTTATGTTCTATACAGATTTATCATTCATCTGCAGTTGATGATTAGATCTAATTGATAATTCATTTTAGTACACCACAGGAAATGGCAACTGGCACAAAAACCGAAAGACTCGAGTATTCGTTCAATGGAACAGAAAGTGTATCGGAACAAGCAGAAGATGAAAGCAGAGTAGCTGAACAAAAACAACAAATAATGGAAATTCAAAAGGAACACGAATCTCAAACAATTCAAAGAAACTGGGAGAATTATGAAGATTGCCGAGATCAAGTTCATGAATATCCAATTCTTGATGTCATTAAAGAGCAGTCTACTTTGGAGAATAATCAAGGCAACTGTGAAGAAATATCGGGCGCTATAAACCGTAAATTTATAAAAGGGAACTCGAAGGCAGAAGATTATGCTAGTAGTGAAATTCAAGAATGGACTGAAGGAGAGGATTCTTCAAATGATGCGCAACAACAAATGGAAAAGGTGACACCCATGAGGAAAATAGAAGCACAAGAGGATGAAATAAGTCCCGAAAATGCGGAAAGAGTAGAGCTGAATAAATATGAAGTGAGTGATTTTATAAGTGATAGTTTCAAGTCGCTAATAAAATTAAAAACTACAGTGGTTCGAGTTTTCTCCACTAATCATTTCACATGTTTATCTATTCATTTTACGAAAAGTGAATTTAATTTAGACGTGAGTTTTAAAACAAATGCCATCTTACTCATATCGTTCTGTGGAGAAACAAAATTTACTATTAAAAACGTTTGTTTCTGAAGAATGCACTGTTTCAGGTTACGTCGAAGTTCATTTTCCGACTAATGCTACGAGCAACATCGGCGCATCTGAAACGTTTAGAATTTTTAATTGCTAAAACCAATCCCTATTCATTGTCATCACAATAAACTGTGAATGGAAAGAATCAGTTTAACGGCTTCGATAGAAATGGCGATAATAACCATTTCAGTTATAGTGTATTTGTAGTTAATTATTGTACGTATAAATATTTTCACTGAATTCGGCACAAAACTAATTGTAAATAATGTCATCTGAAAATTTGACTGAAGATATTAAGCATTTTACATTATTTTCACGAGTCACATCAGGCCAGATTTTTGCAGGAATGGTCTTAGCGAGAGATTTCAATCCTAAGGACCTCATATCATTAGTTCAGGTTTCTGATTTTAGTTGAAGGCGGCGATTAGAAAATGTAACTTTAGTGTCCATTCATTTCGAGTTTTCCTGAACACTGCTAAGGTTTGAAATGCTGTTGTGGAAGGCTTGAAATTTGGATTGAGCTGTGAATGGACAGATTTGTATTAATTTTTTATGCATAGGAGCAGTAATCGAATAACATATAATTGGCAGCACAGTAGAAAATCAGCCGTGTAATGAAGGGAATTGATGATGTCGATTGGGAATTTAGAGAATGTGCACTGGGAACTTGGAGAGGAGTAACGTAGCCTAAGGTCATCCAGTTAGAGTGAATCCAATTCGAAGGAATAAAAAGGAAGAATATTTTTGGAATTTTGTAGGGGTATTTGAAATGTTAAAAATTGGGCGTGCTGAGATATAATACGATTAATAATAAGATAACTGTGAGGAATAGTTTTTACAAAAGAAGAAATGTTGGATTCATAGTTTAATTGGATACAAAGATGGGAACGGATATGTAAGCACAAGATTAATGATTTGAGTAGCTATGATCGGAAATGTATATTAGCGTGGGAAATAGCACACAATGAAAAATAATTTTAGAAATGATGATTCATTAGAAAATTCTACAAATTTTTAACCATTTGATTATATAATTTTCTGTAATAATTTTAGTTGGGAATTAATTTCGATCTTCCCTACTTAGATGATAATGCTGTGCGCCAATCATATGAAAGAGGAATAGAGAAGAAAGTGTGAATAACGCAATGAAATATTTCTAACTGGATGATGCCCTACTTCACTTAATTTGAAATGAAATAAATTAAGGTTTGAGGCATTTTAGTAAGCAAAAATTTCCTAAATCTCATTTTTACCTCTTGAAAATTCTTTTATTCGCATCCTAGTGCTGGTTATGCAATCTCACATGACCGGAAAAGTAAAATCGATTCCACCTGAGGATTTAGAAACTTTTGCTTGTCTGTCTGCAAATATGGTTTAAGTATAAAAAAATGAAACTTTATAAAGAAAATCAATGTGAAAAAAGATGTCCCAACCATCAATGAATTAGTGAACAATTAGAAAAAATAATAATTTTTCTTACGGGCATCTTTTCGAAAACCTTTACTTATACATGATGATATTTAGTATGTAGTCATGCCGTTTTTAAAAAACATGATTTATGGATTCAACAAAATTTGCTGAATATGTTTACGACGGATCTTGAATTGATTCTAATCGTCAAGTCAGTAGCTTAAATAAAATTTAGAGATGAGTAAGATATATTTATAAAAAAGAAATAAATGATGCGAAGTTGTAAGAAGATTAAGCAGTGATCTTTTCTTAGAACAATAATAACTTTAGCTAAATTCAATTTATTCATGCTGATTTAATATTAGGTTAGTACATTTTGTGAATGTCTCTAAATTTGAAATTTCGCTGCAGTTTGGATCTTCGTACCTTCAAAAGCTATTACCAGACGTCAGGTTTGTGCAACATAGTTTATCTATAATTTAACATCATTATGAAGAAGTGATTGTTACAAAGTACTCTTCCGACAGCAATTCTCGCGAGCAACAACAATAACCATTCTTACTACTTGTTTTGTTAATAGCCCAACATGTTCACAATTGTAATTTTCTTTAATGCTTTATTTCATACTTATTCCATTTCTTAACTTATAAAAGCTCAAATTCAAGAAATAAGTTGATTAGAAAAGCTGAAAGAGAGCAACTGATTAATTATTATAGACCATCGTGCTTTCGAAATGTTTTCAATGGTATAATTTGTTGAGAAATTTGGCTTGGTTTGCAGCACAAAAATGAATCGTTGGTGAGAGAAGGTTTTATTGCTAGATAAGGAAGGAGTTTATCTTTCTATATAATACAAACAATTGTTGAAGGATATCTAAGATAACTGATCACAGGATGTAATAAAACAGAATAGTCGTTCAAGATTGCCGATTGATTGTTGTTGTAGAAAGCGTTTATTGTTGAAGATGATATGCGTGACCAAAAATTTAAGTCCAAGAATCCGTAGAAAAAGAAACGAAACTGTATTTTTCCTGATCAAAATCATTCTGAAGTTATTAATTATGGCAAAAGTTTAAAGAATACCCCACCTGTAAGAAGTTAAGTTTATATTGGTCTGAATAGGCATGAATTTTTCTGTAAAAAAGTTTGATTAGTAGACGGAAGAGTGATTCTTCTTAGGATACAAACAAATATTTGATTTTCTTCATTGCTCGTAGAGAAGAGTAGTGGTCCTTGATTGTCGATTTGCTACTATCGCTGCGTCGATCTGGATCATTGTAGCAAGAAACTGTCGCCGTGTCGGCGTAGAAGTTCCGAACTCGAACTACTGTAGAAAACCCTGAACTCGGACTGTTGTCGATTGCTGTCGAACTTGAACTATCGTGCCAGATATTTCTAAGAATCGTAAGAAAAAGCACATAATGCAGGTGAATTTCCACAACGCTCAATTTGCTCTACGTTTTTATGATGGCTTCATCCATAAGACGTTTAAATTCTTCATTTCCAGCATATTTTCGTTTCATTATTGCCATTTAAGATTTTCCTTAGATGAGCCAATTTTTTTCATAGCCTTTCGCAAAAAGTTCTCATGAGTCATAGAATTTCCTTCATCGCCTTCCGTTAGATATTCTGATGCATATTTCTTGTTAGGAGGCATATTTTCTTAACTGTGCCAAATCTCCCAGTATTTTCTTCATCAATAATTGACCGCTTCTTTCTGAATTTTTCACTCAGTTCATCGATTTTCAGTTCCATTTCATGCATTTCTTCTTTTAGCTTTCAAACCCATCCAAAGGTAGCCGGTTCGAACCCGGCTCGTGGCACCATAATTCTTGTGAAAGTCGTAAAGCAGAATAATGCTCTTTGACTGTCGACTGTTGTGTCAAACCGAGTCGAAATGTTACCATAGTCCTATCAGCGTAACTCCGAACTTGAATTGTTGTACAAAACTCCAATTTAAATTCGAATTGTTGTAGTAAAACTGAATTACCCCTCCGTTGTTATAGAAAAGTGATTCTGCTACACAATGCGAACCTTTTAAATCCTTTCGGGACTCCTCCTTCTCTTCTGATCTCCAACATATCGCCTCATGATTGGTCCATCTCGCTTTGTTTATCTGTTAATCGGAGCATTTTGGCGGGAAATATTTGTATCGTTTTGGCGGGAGACATTTTCTTTTTGTTGGGTCCGCTTGAAACTATCTACGACTTCTTGACCTTCCTTTTGACTCCTTGCCTATAATAAGTCGTCTTTCGAGTTTTTTCGACACCACTTGCATATATTTCTGTTCAAACTACATTTACCATATTTTGTATATTCTCAATTAGATTACGTGTGTTGCTTGTAGATAAAATATTTCAACTCTGATCTTTTTTAATGGAATTTTTAAGTCAAAAAAATTTTTAAATTTTGAATGAGAAGTGGCAAATGATTTACGAACTCCCGATGAGCGCATTTCAGTTTCCACTGTTATTCCTATAAAGTGAAAAAAAAAAAAAAGAATTGACAAATTTGTCTTCTCCAAAAATTATTGGTGCTACAGTTAGAATTTCTTATCGTGAGAGGTATTACCTATTACTTAATGTAAAAAGATATAATTTGATGTGATATGCTTTATTTTCAGTGCGATGTGATTTCTATTCAAGGTGCTCGTGAAGTTTTCTCACATTAGACAACAAGTGAAACATTCAGCAAAGAAATCATTATTAAAACTGGGCATTTACAAGTTTTGAATATAAAGTAATAGCTAATCACACTGCTGCCTTTTCGTTCTTTCACACAATTTATTTCACAGATCTGTGATTTTTATAGTCTGTAGTGAAAATTGCTTTTGTAACACGAACCAATCTCAAACTTGGGTAATTAAACCTTTATTATAAGAAAAACTTGATAATACGAAACACGAATTCTTACAAACATTACATATAAAATATAGCACGCTAATGGTAATAAATAAAAAACGGGATAAAAATCGGGATAGATGTGTGTTGAAAGCGAAAATGAACGAATGAATAAGGAAAGGGTTGTAAGCTTATATATATGGGCTTTGTTAGCACAATGCATCTGGGCTTTTGTTAGCAAGATGCCGCTAACCCTTTGTGAACAAGATGGCGCCAACAGTTTGTTAGCAAGATGTCGCTAACCCTTTGTTAGCAGGATGGCGCCAACAGTTTGTTAGCAAGATGTCGCTAACTCTTTGTTAGCAAGATGGCGCCAACACTTTGTTAGTTAGATGCCGAAAGGTTTATATCTTCTGTAAATTAAGTTACAAAATTAAAAAAAATGTTTAATCTGGAGAAATGTTACTACTTGTTTGAATTTAAGAAAGATTTCAAATTTTGATCTTCAGTTGTTCTGACATTCCCGACTGAAGAGGTTGAACTCTTTCAGGGGGAAGAAAGCAGGGAACATAAATTAGGGGTTCTGTGCCTTTTGATCCTTGAGTTGAGTTATGTTGATTTTCTTTGTCCAGTAGAAACGTTCGTCTCGTTACCGTAGGAATAGTCACGACTTCTCTATGATTTGATGGTTTCGTACAAGTTGAACAACAG